>WOVY01010824.1:137500-365000 GCA_013436015.1 Rhipicephalus annulatus
GGTCCCACTGCTTTGTCCACTCATCATCATTCACTTCGTGGGTATGTTTTACAGCGAAAGCTGTTAAGACATTGAAATTCGGGTCAGGCGCGGCCCCGTATAGTTGTCCACCACCGCCGCTGTCCGTAACCACCATTGCGAATTAAGATAAACTTAGTACCAAGGACACAGCGGGGCTCGAACCCGGGTCCGCTGCGTGCAGGCCCAGTGTTCTACCACTGAGATACGCCGGTGCTTGGGACTCGTTCGCAGACTTGCCTAAGGCAGGCTTGATGTCGGGAAAAAATGGCATTATTATGAGTAATAAAGCATTATAAACAGCAAAACAACAGTCAGGCATCAAACAGTGCGGATAGCGTAACGAGTGGGTCGTCCAATGGCCCCAAACCCTTACAAAAGCTTGTTTTTGATCACTCATTAACTGTGGCGCATACCCACTTCCGGCATAATTTCTCATCGTCGTCAGTCACTGTATGAATAATTGGCACAAAACTTCTTGCAAGTGTTTTAGCGCGTACAACGCCTCCCAGAAGAATGACGGAAAATAGCATAGCAAATGCTGGTGTACTACCCATTAATTTCTTATTATTATTATTATTATTATTATTATTATTATTATTATTATTATTATTATTATTATTATTAATGCCGTAGTGGGTACTCAACAAGTTTGCTTGACGCAGTTACTAAGTGAGTGTGAGTGTTTAGAAAAAGTTCTGAAAAGCCGCTTTTCTAGCTTTCGTTGTGACTGTATTGCGCCTACCGCGCGGGCCTGGCGTTGTGTGTGTGTGTGTGTGTGTGTGTGTGTGTGTGTGTGCGTGTGTGTGCGCGTGTGTGTGTGCGCGTGTGTGTGTGCGCGTGTGCGTGTGCGTGTGTGCGTGTGTGTGTGTGTGCGTGTGTGTGTGTGTGTGTGTGTGTGTGTGTGTGTGTGTGTGTGTGTGTGTGTGTGTGTGTGTGTGTAAACTCCCATTTCTGTACAGCCACCGGCGCCATGTTTCTTGCGAACCAAGCCGCCACCAGCCAATCTGTAGCTCATAAAAGCTTAGCTTAAGAAAAAAACGAACAGAAAAAAAATGGGGTTAAAAGGGGCATTCAGTGCAGTACAAGTGGTTCCACTTTGACGGGCACTTCATGAAATAAAAGCTTGGAGGCTGGGCGCGCGCGTTCAAACACGGAACGCGCTCAAACAAAACTGAAAGCGGTTCACGTGCAAAGGCACTTGAAGAAGGAGAAGGAAAAGGGAAAAATCTTCGGTGGAAGACAAATAAAAAAAGAGGCGGAGAGGGACTTTACCGCCGAAACAAGACTGCAAGGAGCGCATAGTTTCGTCAGCGGCGCGCCTGCGGGACCCGAGTGAGACTTCTGCGGCGGCGAAAGACCAGAGAGAGGAGCGGCGCACGTTGAAAGGAGTTGCGTGCAGCGCCCTTTCGAACGTGCGCGTTCGATGAAAAGGCTTGTAGGCCACAGGTACTCGAAGAAAAAGAAGATCATGATGATGGTGATGAAGAAGAAAAAGAAGATCATGATGATGATGATGATGATGATGAAGATCATGATGATGATGATGATGATGAAGGTCATGATGATGATGATGAAGATCGTGATGATGATGATGATGAAGAAGATCGTGATGAAGAAGAAGAAGAAGACGAAGAAGAAGAAGAAGAAGAAGAAGAAGAAGAAGAAGAAGAAGAAGAAGAAGAAGAAGAAGAAGAAGAAGAAGAAGAAGAAGAAGGAGGAGGAGGAGGAGGAGGAGAAGGAGGAGAAGGAGGAGGAGGAAAGAAAAGAAAGTAACAGCCTCGAGAAGAGTTGAAATTCGGTGCATGTTTGAGGCAACAACCCTACGGCATGTGTTTCAATAGCAGCCACATATGTTGTTTGTGTTAAGTGACGTCAACTGTATCGACGCCATTAACACCTATTCAGTACGAGTTGTTTAAGCTCATCTGGACTGTTTGGTGTGGCCTCAAGAGAACATCATGCAACTCACCAACGTGGTGTAGGGGTTATGGTGCTTTAGTGCTAAACCGAATGTCACGGGATCGAATCCCGGCAGTGGCGGCTGCGTACTCGAGGTCGGCGAAAATTCTTATTTAAGCCACCACTCTCTGGTCGCCATTCACCGCAACTGAGCAATAAAATCCTAATAATCATCAATGACATAGATTTAAGTATATGTCACGAAAACGAAGGTGGTCTAAATTTCCGGAACCCTCCGCTACGGCGTCTCGTAATCATATCATGGTTTTAGGACGCGTTAGACCTCAACAATTGTCATTATTTGGAATATCGTGTAGCCACCTTGTGCATTAACAGGGGGGAAGGGTGTTCTGCCTTTAACCTCCCTTTTTGACTCGCATTTATTTCTGCTCTCTTGAATTGGTAATTGGTAATTGCTATGGCACGACTATTATCAGCCATTAACCCTTCTATAAAGACGGCAAATTATTGGCTCAAGAAAAAAAATAGAAACTAGCGGTGTGAATGATGAGCGGAGGAGAGTCAGTGAAGGAGCCACTGTATTTCTAAATTCCTTTCTGACAAACGAGCTGCTTGCTTTATTAATACAGCGCTTTTAATATAGCGCCTCGCAGTACACGTACCGATTAAGACAAACTCTACCCACACTGCGTGCTATGTTGAGTGCAGCACATCAGAATATCTAAAGAATACGGCCCTCCCAATCTCCCTACCCAATTACTTCAATGATGCGCATAAAACGTCATCGGGAGAAGCAGGTAGACTAGTTCAGGAACGCAAACGTGAAATCCGCAACGCAAGTCCGATTCGGGTGACATCAGTTGCTGTTAGCACCCGCAAGCTTAGCCAGAACCACCTTGGCAAGAAGCGAACCGGGAATTCCAAAAATCCGGCCGCTCTCAACCTCACCGCACGTAACTATAGCATACGGAACGAAAGGAACGTCGCGCGCGATACAGTGTGTGTATACGGTGGCGAGCACCTTGCGGACTCGGGGGAGTGTGACGCGCGCACACGACAGCGGCGGCACGCACGCAAAAAGGGGAAGTACACACTGAACTGAAAAGAAGTGGAGGTGTTGGAGAAAGAGAGGAGACAAGTGGAAAGGGCGTACAAGACGAAGTGAGAAGGAGGAGGAGGATGAGGAGTAAAAGATGGGCGCGCCTGTGTTTTGCCAGAAAAGCGCGTCGACGCGCGCAGGACGCGTGTCGCACCGCGTGCTTCTCTCTCTCTCTTTCCTTCTCCCTCTTTCCGAAAGAAGAGCGTGCGTGCATCAGGGGCCACTCACAAGAAAAAAAAAACGAAAGACAAAAAATACAAAGAAAGCGACCGAGAAAGTGGAAAGCAAAGAGTGATGACGAAACGGTAAGAAGGAAACAAGCCACGAAGTTCGGGGAAATAAGCTGCGAGATAGAGGAAAGATACAGAGCGAGCGAAAGGAGGCGCAGACAGAGAGATGACAACAAGCAAGAGCGGCGCCGTGCAGCGACGGTGACAGGAAACACGTATTAGCAGCAGCAGCTAGGTACAGACGAGATGAGAAAGCAGGAATGAAGAGAAAAGAGAGGGATAAAAAAAAAGGCACGTGATGCATAAGCATACGTAGAAGGCGAGTATAGAGATGCACAGGCCCGAAATAAACCCTGGAGCGAACAGCGGGTTGAGCATGGCGATAAAAAGCAAGGCCGGGGAGCATCTTCTACAGCGGCTTGTACATACAAGCGTCTCGGACAAGTTTGGCTACCATTTTTTTCTTTGCACTTTAGGTGTGACAACGAAAAAGAGACGTCAGCGAGTACATGTAGCACTTTTCCGGATCAAGGTTGAAGATGCGCCGGGAGCGCTTGGCGGGGGATCAATCATGCTGGCGTCAAAAGGCGGTTGTCGGATGTGAGCGAGCCACGCTGTTTCTCGCCTAAAGCCTGTAATACTGTCGTTCTATTTGAATGCAAGCCATGAAAGCATAGCAGTGTGAACGACGCGTTATGGAAGCCAAGCTCCGTCACCTGGATTCCTGACCACTTACAGAAAAGCAGATCCTAAAGACCCTGGCCGATAAGCGCATTAGCGCATATCCACGAAAGCTGTCTTGTTCTTTTTAAGGACTACCATATACTTCACGAGCGCTTGCGAAAGAAAAGCGTGAGACCGGGCTGTGTTGTGTCCAGCTGACTATTTATTCATCCCTTTCTTACTATTATTTTCTTTCTATCACTTTCCTTTCTATTATTCCCTCGTTCTCCCACACCAAGTGTAGGGTAGCCAACCGAGCCAATCTTGGTTAAACTCACTGACTATCTTCTCTCTCTCTCTAAATGTTGCACAGTGGGCAAAGTGGAAAGCCGCGAGTGTGGCGTCAAAGATGATATGTGCAATGGCGACGAAATTGAAGGCGCAAAGATAAACATGAGAAGGAGTTCATCGTGACTGCATTGTTAAGATATGGTCACAACACACCGTTTGATCACAATGCTGAATCACCCGTTTGATCACAATGCCGAATGAGTGTACGTCGCGTGGCAACGCTGCGGGAATTCAAATACAGCGTATCTTAGAATAATACGACGAACTCGACAGATGAGTGACAGTCTACAGCTTCCTGTTGTTTACAGGACGTCACACGCCACAGACTGACGTGAATTGTCACGCAAACTCCACAGATACTATAGATGCCGTCCTACCGAAAGCTACGCATTCAATTCTGCACCTCACTTTGGATTCGGTACGACTTAATCCTTGAGAATGTGTGTACTTTTGTCGCGACCCCGTGGAGAACGCGATGGTCACAACACACGGTATAGGAACATCTTTATCGCACATGTTCGAATGGCTTTGCTCGACTCCAAGACCCTGATATTCATCCGCTCCAGTTGTTTCTTCCTCATCCCTGCAATAATCATCGCTTTATTACCCACCCCCCTCCGCCCAACCTAAAGAAAGTATGCTGTCGTAGCGACGTGTGCTTACTCGAAGCGTAAGCACCATCACGGGGGAAGTTACACCTCAATGTCACTGTGACTCTGTGTCTCATCTCTGCCGATATTCGCACCATTAACGAATGTGTCAGACCGGTTACCTTGGTTTTATATCAGATAACGCTATACAGCATCGCAAATTTTCGGCTTGGTATATGACTAAATCACTGGCGCGAACTCTCGAGAGCCGCCGACGGTTGCAAAGAAAGGTTGCAGGCAAGAATGGTTGCAGGCGTGAACCATGACCGCAGGCGCAGTACGTGATGCACTGAAGACAGACTGTGCACTCAGACACCACTCTCGCATATTTCAAAAAAAAAAAAACGAAGCGTAGGCAAGTTCACGGTTGTTAACGAAGAGCTCGCGTACTCACGGCAGCCGATAGGGACAGCAGTAAGGCAAAGAACACGGTATCACTAACAAACTCCCATAGCCGATATCGACAAGCTCGCGAAGCATCGAAGAGACTGACGTACGATGAAACAAGCACGGAAACGTGTACTTATAATGAAGCTAAGAAGTAAAAGCAGAAATGAAACCCCTCAGCTGAGGAAGACCCGTTCTATACCAAGTATCGAAGAGCCCACGAAAACAGGAACAAAATGGGTTGCGTGCGCAATGGAAGCAACAAGAATGTACCCCCCCCCCCAAAAAAAACAAAAAAACACAGTGCGAAGAAAGAATCGATGAATAGGCGGCAAACGAAACACCGGTTAGAGAGTAAAAGAAGAAATACATGAAAGGGGCGACAAGGAAAATTATACAGCGAGTAGTCAGCGTGGTATGCGGACGAGCTTTTTTCAGCAAAGTTTTTTTTTTTTTGGCGGGGGGGGGGGGCGCACGCCGCTTCCTTTGATATGCAAATGAGCAGGACGCACGTGAGGCGGATCACAACAGGATCACAGTGCAGCATAGCGTCGTCAACGATCGGTTCAACTAAGACCCATCTCGAAAAAAAAAGAAAAAAGATGAAGAAAGAAAGAAAGAAAGAAAGAAAGAAAGAAAGAAAGAAAGAAAGAAAGAAAGAAAGAAAGAAAGAAAGAAAGAAAGAAAGACGAAACAAATAACGCGATAACGAAACCGGAAGAGACGCGCAAGTAGAAGGGTGATTCGAATCAAGGAAAAGAAAAGAAAACGTCAGATAAGATATAACGAAAAAAAAAACTCGGATAAAGGAGCGATGAGGAGCAACTAACAAGCGTAGTTAGGCTTTCGTTCAAGCTTGCTCTCTCTTTCTGTTTCTTTTTTTTTTTAAGTCGGATCTTGCATCGTGTTCCATCGAAGAGCGAGGCGGTTGTGGCCGTACACAGCTGGCGAACGCGCCGAAGAAAACAAAATCTACGGCCCTTATCTTTCTTATCTCGTTTCATTGTCAATCTGCATAAGAGCGCGGCGTCTTAGCAGCTAACTCGAGAAGCGCGCCTCGTAGTAATCTCATTTTCGGTTCGAAACCATTCGAAGAGGCCCGACTTTGAAGAAGTGACTGGGGAAGCAACTTTAGTATACCTTAATACACACGAAGCAAGCCTCAACTTGTACGAGAACGGAGCTAATGCAGATTTGTTGTGGAATAGTGAGGAAGCAAAAGAAGGCGATCCGTTTGCTCTTCAACTTAAGCTGTCGCAAAATGTACATGCGACTCGAATAGATTTGGTAGGTGTATCAACTACTAACAATTCTTTATTCAGCCTTCCTACTCAAGAGATCTTCAGTTTCTGGGAGATTAAACAAAATAGTGCGACTTAAAATTACAATTATTCATAATTAACGCTACATTGAAAATCATATCAGAAATATTTTAGCTCTTACTAAATATTAATTATAAATTCAGTATGCATGATCCGCCTGACTCACGGCCGATCCCCCAGAGTGGGTAGGTGCCAATGATCCAAGGAGCATCATCATCATCACCATCGTAATCTTTTCGTTGTAGTAAAAGTCATTATATTGGCAATAAAATAACGAGTGAGAAAGCACCTTCATGTGGCGTAGTCCTGCTGCGTTAACACGGTGTAGTTTATGCGGCATGGTTTGTCTGGGTACATATTTATGTGAGCACCGGGGAAAGTGAGGAAAACATAAAACTCCGTTGAGCGTAGTCTGATATCCTCAATACTTATTTGAAATTTCCTAATGTCTTCTTGAATTTGCAAATTAAACTACGAAAACAGGAGTGCATACGCACACAGAAGCGTATGTGTTGCACTTTATGTGCACTCTTCTTTATTATTATTATTAAATGTACATAAGGAGAGGTACGTGCCAATGTGAGGCGCCGGCTACTCCTCTTCCTTTCGCAGCAGTCTTCACCACATATTAAATAACAAACACAAGGCTATACGAAGGCGCATAGCACAACCCTCACGCTTTGAGTCCAATTGTTTTCGATATGAAATTCTGTCCACACAACACTGAATTTAAAAATAAAAAAAGTAATCACGCAATTGAAATGTCCACACAAAACATGAAATTCTCTAAAATGTGGTCAAGGCAACCATGTCTCTCGGGGAGCGGTCTCTTAAATACTGCATTGTTTACTGATCGTTTATGAGTACGGGGGTAAAACTTCGCTAAATCCACGAACCGACTAGCCCAACAATATGGTTTGTCTCTGTAGGTCCCCGCAGGTCGCGGGATCGAATCTCGGCCGCGGCGACCGCATTTTCGATGGAGGCGGGAATGTTTGAGGTCCGTGTACTTAAATTTAGGTGCACGTCAAAGAAGCCCAGGAGTTCGAAATTTCGGGAGTCATCCACTTCGGCGTCTCTTATAATCATATCGTAATTTCGGCGCGTCAACCCCCCCCCTAAAAAATTAGTTATGGATGTTTCAGCCTGTCGTCTCCCCCAACACGGTCTTTCGAGTATACCCGTAGACTCAAACAGAATCATCACGATTTCGTGCTCGATTATGTACCATTCAATGACACGCTAATTACGAAAACGGCGGCCACATGAAAAATTCATCACCTGTGAATTGTAGAGATCACAAATATAAGAGAATTAACTGAGAAGCGACAGATATGAAGTCGAGTAATGCGAAGGTAAATAACTGTGTGAATCACTTCAGTCCGATGTGTCCAAGGCTTCTTTATTACATAGCTTTTACTCAACTAGGCCCTTGAATATATACCGCACCCTTGGCATCAAGGGAGTGGCCCGGATACAGATGCAATACCTTCCGCATTTTGCGCTCATGGGAGCGCTGGTATGGAGCAGTAAACGTCAAAACTCCCGAGCTCGCGTTCATAGATGTTTTCCATTGGTCAGAGCTATGCTATACGGCTAAAGGTCAACGTCTCCTGTCATCAACGGCGCATTGAGCCCACGCCGCAACACGAGGAACAGGAATGATTCTCTAACTTTGCTGAACACTTGAAAACGCTGAACGTCAAGTCGGTGTCTTTGTCCAGAATACACATTTTCGATAAGCCAGTTCATACATAAATAACATGAAACCGCACGTCTAGACGGGACAAAAAGCTACAAGACAAAAAGTATGTCTACTTCTCGTAACGTTTTGTCCCGTCTAGGCACGCTGTTTCACGCTCACCAACACACACAACTTTTAAGGTCTAGAGGACATGCTAATGCAATATAATGGACCACGTTTTGTCATAACAAAATAGGTTAGCATCATTAAAAAACAAGGAGCAAACTGCTATGCACATACCAGAAATCGAACAAAAAAGTTCTCTTATAATGTGTCAAATCGGGAGTATTCATTCTTCTTTTCACTCTGTTATCTTTGTGTTACATATTTGTACTCTTGCACTGCATAATGTTGGACGTATATAGTTTTGAACATTACTGTACTGCCGCCTGTGAAACGTGATCGTCAGTGGACGCCTTCACACCCGATTTAGCGACGTTGTTTTTCTTTTAGCCGCCGAGAACGTCAGCGTATCTAAAGTTACGTGAAGTTGAAAACGAAACTTAACTGAATCATGAAAAGCGTTCAACGAATCCGGAGAGGCCCGACGAACGGGGCGATATTTCGCTATGGTTCCTCCATATCGGGGACAAATCCTGATATACGGGTTTCGCAAGCGCACTCTGCGGGACTTGGAACTCTGACAAACAAATGAGCCGATTGCCCAAATAACCGTGGATCGCCTCCTTTCCAACAGAGTTCGGTAAGAAGGATGAGGAGGAAGGAGTTTGCGCGCGCTGCTCCAGCTTACACCACGGGCACGGCGATATCCAGCTTCGAAAGACGTACCACGTGACCGACGTTTGTCCAAAGCTGCACTTCTAGGCGGCCAAGCCCGGGAACCTTCCCTCCCTCGCTCCTTCACCCTCTCACCTTTTTTCTCGCCTCGGTCGTTGTCCGGGGCAACAGGCCGTCAATTAGACTTGCACCGTGCGCGCCGCCAACACTGCCGACGCAGCCGTTGGGTTCGGCCGCGAATTAACGCCGCGAGGGACGAGAAGGGGTGGCGAGGCCTAGCTATAGAGCAGTCCGGGAGCCGCCGACGGTAATCTCTCGAGCGTGGTGCCGGTTAATTATGAGGCCAGCGCGCGGGTCCCCGGCTCGAGCGCGCGTTTACACTATTCGTATAGAGCCGGCCAAGCCTGCGAGAGTGCGTGTGTGTGCTCTGCACCCAGCGAGTCCCACGCGCGCACGCAGCTGCGCCGTGTGTAGCACGAGGTGAAAAGGCTTCGAACGCTATACCGCTCGATCGGGCAAACCTGACAGAACGGATAACTTAATCGCAAAAAAAGAAAACTGAAATCTACATTGGCGAATATTTTTTTTTATTTGTTCGCGCGTTCGGTTCGCGATTGCTTGAGCGATTTCGCTGATTATGTGTCGAGCCACAAGACTGGCAGAAGTTTGATTCCAGGAGCGCAGAGGTTTTAGTGAGTACGGGCCCTGGATTTCTTGTTGTCCTAATATTCAATAAAGTTACAGCGCCGGACAAGCATGGGTGGATGGATGGATGGATGGATGGAAACAACTTTATTTATACGTCCTGTACAGGGTGTAGAATCAGCGGCATTTATATTGCACCAACCTTGAGGACCGGTAAGAATCGGCGAATATGGTCAAGCTAAGAGTGCAGTCTAACGGCTTGGACAAGGAAGGCGGTCCATCAAGGGCGAACAGCAGGACATACAAATTTACTTAAAGCTTGTTACCCCTCTCTCTCTCTTGTGACGAATCTAAGAAAATACTGGTGGTAAATATGGTGGACTACAAGCTAATGTCCTAGATGGCACGTAAAGGGGTTTGAAAACAGAACTGAACGGTCGGTAGGTCTTGTCAGTGAAAAGATACGACGTTTCCTTTTTCTGTTACTGCTGTTGCTAACGCTTTTGTTAAAGTTGCTGCCACAAATCGGTTGTTGTAGAATTCCCTAAGTTCAGTTTATCTTGTGTTTGTCTTTCACTCCCGAAGCAGAACGTCAGCCATTGTCAGCCCTTACGCAAGCTCTAGAAAAAAAAAGAAAAAATGAAGAAAGGAGGAAGAAGAATATTTTTCGAGTTCTGCGCTCACGGCTGTGCTGTTGTTTGGTAAAGCCCCCTGGTGCCACTTGAAAGGAGATCCAGTTCGAGCCACGACCTTTGGCGTAGCCAACAGAACGAAATAGCGCGATTTAACGCAAATTAAACAACTGTACGCAAAGTCGCAGCCTTAAACAACAACACCATCGCGATTTCCTTCGAGCGAAACACGCTATACATCTCAGGGGGAAACAAAACAACAAAAAAAAACATGCCGACAAGGAGCACCGACTGCCCAACTTTTTGAACAACTGCCGTCCACAGGCACTCGCCGCTTTCGCTGACACGCCCACTCCACGAGGTCGTGCAAAAAAAAGCAACGTGTAAAAGACGTACTGCAGAACCAAACTCAACACGTCTGCGATTCACAACGCGCATAAAGACGGGGGTGGGCAATGGGTGTCTATGGATCCAGAACGACGTAAACGGATTCCCCGCCTCCATCCTCGACACTTCGCGAATGCCTATCCTGCAGGGATGTTTCACTGCGGCGCGCGTGCGGTCACGCCATCCCTCGCCGAGTGCGCACGCGACCACGTGACCAAACGGAAGCCGACACAAAGGAATTCCGATAACTTCGACGAGAGAACAGCCAGCACGGGCGGCGTCAAGTTATGCACAAAACGCGCGCACATGCAGTGGCACCAGCGCAACAGACTACATAACAGGCGGTGGCGGGCGCGCAGGAGGACTTCCTAATGCGAACAGACGCACCGCGCCACATCTCGGGTTGACGCGTATGCCACAGCGCCGAACGAAACGCAAACCCGGGAAGTCCGACGGTCTGCGAGAACGCGCTCGAACAGAGTCCGAATACGCACGCACGTACTCTCTCTCTCTCTCTCTCTCTCAAGTACGGGCAGGCAGCGAACTATACTGGAACTCGATGCTACTGCAAGCAACAAACCTGCGCCATACGGATGTATAGGCAAACGTACAATAGAGGAACCGAGCATTTCAAAGTCCTTCGCGGAACCGCGCTACGACAAGCGTATAACGCCGTTTCGTGATTGCAGGTTGTCCGGGAAAAAGAAATAGAAATCAATGGGGGTGGAAACAAAACGAGAGGAAAGGAACGAAACGTACGCAACAGCCTTTTTCTCCCCTCCGCAGCGGCAGCTGAAAGCGTTAGCGCAAATGCGACGACGCCAGCGGCGGAGAGGTAACGTGAGCGACGCGAGTGCTTCTGACAGGTGCACCCAGATACGCGCGCCCCGCCAGTGTCGCGTCGCGAAGAAAGAAAGCGTATACAAGCGCTCGAGAAAGCGACTGTAGTGCTGTGACCGAGGGAGAGAGAGAACGCGTAGGGTGGCTGACGTGCGAGGCTGCAGACAAAGGAACATTCGCGTACAGCGAGCCCGGAAACCCGGCCCCCGGATGGGGGTTCGGGCGTCGCTCGAAAACCCGGGCCCGGCCGTATAACTGGTTCAAAGGCGGTGACGTCTCCCACGCTGCAAGCCTCTCTCTATATATCTCTCTCTCTATTGCTGCCTATCGACGACTTTGATGATAATGATAATAACGGTAAGATTGCTGCAGATGGTAGCATTATTTACTAAGGAACTGTATTTTCCTAGGTAATTATCTCATGATTTACCTGACGCCAATAACGCTGCTTCTTGATACCTAGCTTTATACAAAAACAATTTATTGTGATTTACACACCGAAGCTGCAATACAATTGTAAGTAATGTCCTACTGGAGGGCCCCCTAAATCTTGCTCAGATGGCGCTCTTTAACGTGCACTAACATGGCACAAGCTACCTAGCTTGACGCACCCAGCAAACTTTTTTTCTAAGTAACATATAAAGGTTGGATAAATACCTGGACACATCGTTTTTCGAGAAACCTATGTCGGGTGCGAAAATAAGCTTGAAAACATCGTTACCTCTGATACTATATAGATAACCACGTGGAACATAAACCTTCGAAGGGCTGATTGATTTGTGGGGTTCAACGTCCCAAAACAACCATGTGATTATGAAAGGGGCCATAGTGGAGGGCTCAGGAAATTTCGACACCAGAGCACCGAGCCTACAGCATTTTCGCCTCCGTCGAAAATGCCGCCACCGCAGCCGGGATTCGATCGATCCCACGACCTGCGGGTCAGCAGTCGAGTACCTAAGCCACTAGACCACCGCGGCGGGGACCTTCAAAGAAAAGCCTAGCTTCTATCGCCATTAAATGAAAATTGCCGTGGATGAAACGCAACGTACAAGGAAAAGTACTGCTTTCGAATTCCTACGGTTACTTCGGCGCTTTATTGTTTATTGTAATAGATCGCTTAATTCGTCTCTTTTTGCCGACTATGGCATGGTGTCGCCTTCACCAAGGCTTTCGCCTTCCGAATCGGCATGGAAGACAGTGCTGCTTGCGGTCATTGCGGCAGCGATGAAACTATATATAGAGCACGTTCTCTGTCACTGCCCTCGTTACAGCGTGCAAAGACGGCAACTAGCTGCTGCGTTAGCTCGCCTTGACGACAGACCTTTGTCTGAACAATCAGTGCTGGAAAGACGACATGATTTGTGAGCTCACAGAAAATCAGTGAAGGCCTTACTGAACTTTTTGCGTGGCAGCGGCCTATTGTATAGACTGTAGCACCCCAGCTCCCCCCCCCCCCTTTTTTTTGCGCGCGTCTATTTCCCTCTTCGCTTTCTATCCAATCTTTCTTCCCCCTTCCCCTAGTGCAGGGTAGCAAACAGGATGCTCCATTTTCCGGTTAACCTCCCTGCCTTTCCCTCATTTTATTCTCTCTCTTAATTTGTCTCATGCATTTGTATTGGCTATCTCCGTGATAGTGATTAGCTTGAAACGCCTTACTAACAAAAAGAAAATGATGAGCCCTGTGGTTTCGCTGAGTCGTCCTGCCATTAGTTAGTATGGTGTGTAACGCAGTGTCGGTCCATCATATTGATCGAAAGGCCGGCAAGCGAACCGCGGCGGTATTGCGAAAAGTAATTCGTTGGTATAGAAACAACGGAGTTGCTTCTCGTAAAAGGCAGCTTCAACTCGGATTGCAGACGCTGAATATAATATTCAGATCAGAGTAAAGCCTAAATATATTTTCATGAGACGAGCATTGGACCCACAAATGAGAATCGTCGAACTTGAGAGATATATATATATATATGTAGACTTTGGAAACGAATAATTAGATTCGGAACATTACATTCGTAGTAAGTCTTGAAAATGCACGACTTTTATAAAAAAAATGAAGGTCATGTTCACGAGTAAACAGGCTAAAACAAAAGAAAATTATATTGCTATTCTTTAAAGCAATTGTCAGCAACCTGCGGTCCGCTGACCCCCAGGCAGACCCCGGCACCGGCTGGTATGCAGAAAGACGATGAGCTTGACAGCGCACTGCCGTCCACAACATGGCGCACCTTCGAATCATCCAAGAACAAACAAGCATCTGCCCACTACCCTTCTTTTTTCGTCTCTGCTGTCCGCGCCACGCGCAATTTTGTGCGGAGGCATTTGATGCGAGGGACATAGGGAAGTTTTACGCTGGCCTCGCAGGCTCAAACTTTTCGAGTTTGAAGAAATTATAGCAGCAGCCATGATAAGTCTCAGGCAATACATAGGCCTGCGATCAGACTTGTGAGAAGGACATTCATCAAATCAAACTTGCGTCCCCGATCAACGGACGAACCCTTCCATAACTTTGTGCGTCTCTCTGTGAGCAACCTTGACGTAGATATCTGCGAGATGGCCAAGAATGTTCTGCACCGGAATTCACATTTACTTTTTTCTCTCTTTTTTTGTTCTTATGTTATGTTTGTAAATTGTAACCTTGTTTCATGCATTTTGAAAATAAGCATGCCTTCTATTCTAGTATTGTACGTTATTGCAAATTCATCCACTTTTTCTTGCTTTATCTGCCAACCCAGCCCTTCGCAACACCTTCCTATTTGCCTTACTGTCTCCGCCATGTCGTCTCAAAAGGCTGGCTGTCGATCACTGCTTTAAACAACCTATCGGAAAAAATGCCATGGTGGATACTGGAAAACATGGTGGGCGTAGAGGAAATAATAGTGGGCATGGTGGAAATTATGATGGCTATGGTGGGACGTAGTGGAAAATATGGTGGTTATGCCGGGACATACTGGGTGGTATGGTGTACAGATGATGGGTAAAGTGGAAATGATGGTGGAAAGCAGAGGCTAGATAGTGGGCAATAATGGGACACTCTGCCCACCATTGCGATAATGCTGGGTAGCCCTAAGCATATGGTGGGTGGTGCTTATTATGGTGGGCTACTTGGTGTACCAAGTTGAGAAACTCTTCCCACCATTGCGATAATGCTGGGAAGCACTAAGCAGATGATGGGTGCTGCTTGTTATGGTGGGCCACATGGTGTACCAAGCTGAGAAGCTCTGCCCACCATCGCGATAATGCTGGGAAACAGTAAGCAGATGATCAGTGGGCTTATAATGGCGGGCAACTTATATAGTGTACCAATCTGGGATCAGTACACTACATGTTCTACCACCATGATTGCCATCAAAGTTAGGCCTACCGACCGAGCCCGTACAATTGTGTTATCCGTGCTTCCGGGTTTCAGAATACACGATTTCGACGATTAAGTATGACAATACAGCGCAGCCATGGCATCAATTAACCTAAATGAAGCATTTTTCATTGTGTATGGTGTCCGCTCAAGAAGCAACAAACATCGATGCGACGCGATTAAAGCACTCCCAGAGAACGTAATTAAGTGTCTTCTCACCGACAGCCGCCGGTCGCACTCGCCGGCACTTCTCTAGCTTTTGTACGAGAACTCAGACGTGGCAATTCGTGTGCTTGGTGAACCAATATGATAGCGTAATGTTTCCGGCACACTGCATTTGTTTTGGCCAAGCCGTTATGTAGTTGTTGCTTTAGCGAAAGAGCTACAGCATTGCGCTGGCGCGATCACCCTCTACATTGCGCGAAAAGCATCCCAATACTCAATCAAATAAATTAGGCGGGCGTGTCTATGGAATGAGCCTAGAGGCGTCATAAAGCGTGAGCAGATGTCATCCTTTAGAACGAGCGCGAAACGGATATTAAAATTGGCAGACCCCGCCGGTAAACTGTTGCTGCTCCCCAGTCCACTTGGTTTTTTTTCTTGAAGTTGTGAATTGTAAAGAAAAAAAAAATAGCACTAGTGCCGTTAACATAGTGGCAATCGTTACAGGCCGCAGTTGCTTGTGTTTAATAAATGTGCAATTTTTAGTAGCAGGTGTAGATCTTGTCTTTGTTGTGTACACGACAAACATAACTTAAGTTGAACCGTAAGTTTGTATGCCAACTAAGTATTTAACACCCTTCCGACGTCATGTTGGTGTGGCGCAGTTGTTAGCGTCTTCGAATGGGAATCCGCAGGTTGCACGTTCGATCCTCCGTGGCGCCTTGTTTTTTTTTTTACGGGACGGGTGTTTTTTATACTGTTTTTATAGAATTCTTTTTTTATTTTTTGTGGCAGCTCGTCACAGTGATTATGACGTCATTTCACGCTCAAGTGTTGCCGGCACTGCAGCACCCACCATACCCACCATGCGCCATGGTGGGCGTTTCCCACCATTCACCCACTACACTAATCCACTATAATGGTGGGTGGTGGTTTCCACCATGCCCACCATTCGTTTTAGAGCACGTTAGAGCATACAAAACTGATCCGTCACAGCTGTACTTGATGACATTAGCACACGCTACAGAAATCTTCATAGGTTCGACTTCACATATGCGGCGTATCGTTATTGACTGCCGTGTTACATAACAAAAGTGAATCCCGTGAAAAACGATAAAAACAACGTAGAGAGAAATATTTTTCAACAGGAGGTATTCAACACTGGTATAAAGAAAACAAAAATAATAAGAAGACAGCCTGTGCCCAAACAACATTTCAGTCATTGTCCTATAGGACAAAAACCACTAAGAACTACGTCCCCGGCTACGCCTGCGCCGCATTGCCATGATGGGAGTTTTCAAGCCGTTTCCTTCTTGCTGGGAGGTCGGCGTTCCACGTGTGCCACGGAAGTCTTCCGACGATACTTTTCCTTTTCTTCCTTTTTTGTTTGTTTGCTACTGCAGGCACACCGCGAAGCACTGGCCGTCTCCCACGACGTTGGCGAGAAGCACGCGCACGTTAATGGCGGCTACCCGCGGCGAAAAGGTGTGATAACGCGTACGCGCTCGTATTCATTTCGCCTGAGCGAGCGTCAAACTGGACGCCAATGTCACGTAAGAGGGACAATAACTGACAGGCAGCATTGAGATAAGGATATAAGGCATTGTTTGACCAACAAAACATCATCATATGATGTTTTGTTGGTAAAAGAGGCGTTCGTTTGACGACGAAAATAAACAAGCATCCATACGCCTAGGCTCTTATCATGACTGGCTGCTTCCGTTATAGTATTTTT
Source organism: Rhipicephalus annulatus (assembly GCA_013436015.1). Classification (NCBI taxonomy): domain Eukaryota; kingdom Metazoa; phylum Arthropoda; class Arachnida; order Ixodida; family Ixodidae; genus Rhipicephalus; species Rhipicephalus annulatus. The sequence goes on from WOVY01010824.1 coordinate 154,376, forward strand.
GCACCCAGTGAAGAACGTCGATGGAAAAATTAATTGTGAGAATGGGGATTCGAATACATCAGGCGCCCGCCCGGACCATGTATTTTTTCTATACTGTCAGTGGGGTCGCTATTTTGGCGCCAAGTTTACTGTTGATACTCAGTAATACCTCAAGATATGATGACATGCTTTACCATTACAGTTAATACCTAAGTATATGCCATCATTATTGTGAAGAGGGTAAGAAATCAACCCTCCAACACCCCTCTCAGTAACGCTTCTATGGCGCTAGGGGTACTGCTAAATAGGTAGATAAATATGTATTTTTCGTATTTTTGTTTTTTTGTTTGTTTTTCACATTTTCTTTTCTTATTTCTTGACACGTGTTTGTTTCCGGTTGTGGGCACGTGCATATTTTGTTATATCACGTTGTTGATGATGACAGGGGAAGTCGGGAATGACGTACATGCGTGTGATGTATTTATTAGTGTTCGCTTGTAAATAAAATTTTCAGTTGCTAGTAAGCGCTTGTCTGTGTCCTCTCTGAGTGTGTGTATTTTTGCGCTTGTTTCATCATGAACTTTTACCACCACGCCCAACTGGCAATCATCGCAAATAAATGCCCTAAGACGCATCAGAGTAATAGTAGACTTACGCGCAAGGACACAACGACAAAACAGAAGACGACAATAGGTCCACAGATATTGATTTCTAGCAACCTAAACTCTGCCCTCGTCGACTATATTTCAGTTATTGGGTGACCGTTATATATATATATATATATATATATATATATATATATATATATATATATATATATATATATATATATATATATATATATATATATATATATGCCACCTCACAAATATGGATAACCATACTTGGCAGCACAGTTTACGAAGAGCAATTTAACCTGTCTACTGTAACTGTCCAACGAGGACACAACGGCCTGCTATAGTCTTATAGTGCCGGCTGAGGCTTTATTCTTTTCCTCACAACAAAGAATGTCCTTGCCCGCGTCGTGACACGAACGGATCATTCCAATACGCGGCCCAACTTAATTCGCTACCTACACAGAAGGCACCAGAGCGCGTAGTACAAGCCGCTGCATCTTCCTCGTCCACGCAAACCTTAATCGAACATTGCGTCTCAAATAAAAATAAAAATCAGTGTTTAAGAAAAAAAATATAAGCCGTACAGTACTGTTAAATGTGTTCTATAATGACAGTGCGATGTGGCACTTTATAAAAGTGGCGTGTTACGACTTACCGAATATAATTTATAAAGCACAGGCCATCTTCAAAGTTCGATCTTTAAACGAAAAAAAAAAAACAATAAGTAAATCAAGACGACATTCCGAAAGTGTACATCATGAATACAACGACGCCCACAAAAACACTGCTAAGCTGTTCGTCCTTTGGTATGTTGCGGGCGCACAAACCTCGCGTCAATGCCCTTTCGCCGCCCTCTGGCGCACCGTAAACGACCAATGCGTAGAGCAAGCGGTATAAACAACAACAAGACGGGCTGCACAATCTGACCAAACGAACCTTTATTAGAGGAGGGTAAGAGAGAAAAGCGAACGACTCGTACCTATACACCTCGACGAAACAGGTCCCCGCGGAGCGGCAGACAGTGAAACGCGCGAACCTAGATTGCCTTCGGGCACGTATAACAAGCAACGCGCAGTGATTTGCATACAGAAACGTGCTCCTCCGGCGACGTCTACACGCGCGCCCTCTCGTCTCCTCCTTCACTCTCTCCCTCAATCTTCGCCGCCTTCCGCGATGCTCTCCAAGCACGTGCTTCTCGTCTTCCTCTCTCGCTCTCGGACTGGCGGCACCCTCCGTCATCCTGTCAGGCGAGTTGATATCAGGTGTCACATCGGCGCTCCTCAACCGTGATGCATGCACGCCTGGCCAGGGCGAGGCACGTCGCGCGCGCGTGTGTGTGTACACTCGCAAGCACGGAGGAAGAAACCCTTCTCAGAAGAACGAGCGCCTGGCTGCCGACGAACCATGCGAGTTCGCAAACACGCGAGCTGTAGCGCCTTCGCCACCGCACGTTGAGAGAGCGTATACATTACGCGCATAACTCATACTGCGTCGGACGCTTGCGCGCGAGCACGCGGCGAGCGGGGGTTATATACGAGACGGAATTAAACGGCCTCCTTTTTTTTTTTTTTAGAAGACCATACACCTTATCGGGACTCTTTACCCCGTCTTGTTGAGTAACCGGGTATATATAGAACTGTACCACGTTTGTAAACAGTGGTACACACCATCGAGCCTTTAGCCTCTGTGTCCTGAGTGTATACCTGAAATAAAGCTGAATTGAATTGACATACTGGGGCGCTTGTAGCGGTGTCGCGGCACGTAGGCTCCGGCCAGCCTATAACGTGCCACGTAGGCTGGCTTTGACATTCATTCCTTGACATTCATTTCTAAATAACATACTACAATTAAAACACCCGAATGGCGTCCTCTACCTTCCTTAGCTCCATCTTGTGTTGGTATGATTCAGCCTGTTCTTACGAAGAGGCGAATATCGATAAAAAAACAAACCAATGAATCGTCGTAAGACGTACTGCACGAGCATCTTTTTTTTTTCTGTACTTACCCGGACACACTCCTGCAGCGAGCATGCGCAAAACCATCTCCCTCTTTTGAAGGAAGCGAAGAAAATGACGCCGAAAGTAAACCTCGACCACCACTATATCCCCAGCAGGCATCAATTCAGCAAGCGCCTCGAACACTCAGGGAACCAGGCCCTCGGCCAAAGCCGGCTCATCTCTCCGTACACTCCGGCCGCTCCGAGGACCGCCGGGGGAAAGAAGGAAGCTCCCGATTATGAAGACGAATATCGGGCACATCGCAGCCGTGAGAACCGCGGGTTCCGAGGATCGGGGCGGCGGCAAAGAAAACGAGGCCACCGATTGCCACTCGAGCCCAGGGCGCGGGACCCGCAGTTACCCAGCGTCGGCGAGAAGTGGCCCGCACGTATATCCCGCGGACAGCGACGACTAAGAGGACGAAGGTTGAGACGGAAGAAAGAAACAGAGCGAAAACAGACCCGCTCGGAGGTGCGGGTCTCTGTAGAGCGAGAGTCGTGGAAGTTGGGTGCAGCGGAGGTGCAAACTATTGTACGGCCAATTGTGAGAACGTTCACGAAAGCACTGGTGCATACGCATTGTATGAGCTGCAAGAGTAAATTAATATTTCGTGAGCTTCTTAGCCCCGTATTCAGAAACGCTCCTTGACTTGAACATGACTAGCCACCGCCTTCGATGCAGCACAAACGCGTCTCGAATGCGCTGCCTTTAGGCGGTGCCAAGGCAGCACAAACGCACAGACGCGTTTCAAACACGCTGCATTGAACGCGGTTTCAAGTCAAGTTCAAGTCAACGAGTGTTTCTGGATACGGGGGTAAGCCCCGTATTCAGAAACGCTCCTCGACTTGAACATGTCTTACCACCGTCTTCAATGCGGCACAAGCGCGTCTTGAACGCGCCCTCTTTAGGCGGTGGCAAGTCAAGTCAAGGAGCGCTTCTGAACACGGCGGTAAGATCCTGGACAGGGTAAACTCCGTGTCTTTTCAGCGCGCTTACACCAAATTTTCAAACAAAAGAGGAGTACCCCTGCACGCGAACTGTTCGCAGCGTACCATATCAGCAAAGAAAAAAAAAGTGGGGGGTATACGGACTTGCTTCAGTATCTGATTAATGTTATCTGATTAATCTTATCTTCAGTATCTGATCAAGTATCTGCTTCGGTATCTGATTAATCTATGCAAGAGACTCAGAAGCCTCATCAGACGCTTTTAAAATTGAACGTCGGCGTCGTCAACAACGCAAGTGTTGCAAGAAATTATCACCCGATGACGTCAGCAGATGACGTCTTCATTTTCCTGGGACCCTGGCCGACGGTTTCGCATACGCGCAAAACCACGAAAGCGCTCTTGTGCTTTTTAAAGACCACCGGACTTCACGGGCGCTTGTGAAAGACCAGCGTGAGACCGTGCTACATGTGTGCTCTCGAGCTGACTATTTATTCATCTCATTCTTGCTCTTCTTCTTTTCTCCCTATCTCTTTCCTTTCAATCATTCCCTCTTTTCTCCCAACCCAAATGTAGGGTAGCCAACCGAGCCAAGATTGGTTAACCTCACTGCCTATCCTCTCCATTTCACTCTCTCTATTTCTTTTTGCCGCGAAGAACTAGAACACATGCGCTTGACTGAGTTTCCTTTTTTTTCTTTGGTTTAGTATTTGTTTGTTGAATCAACTCGCCGAAGTGTCAATTCAATTCTGTGAACCTAGCGCGTTCGTGCACGCAAGAGGTTTGGCCCCGCCTGAAACACCACGCGCGTAAAACGCATCCAATATGGCGTGAATGGCGACGCAAACACACGCGCTAGTGGGGTGTTACATTCGAACCATGTCGGAATGCGCTATGCCTATGACATTGACTGTGACGCACCGACAAGCCCAAGGACGTATTCGGGACGCACAACAGCGCTTTAAGGCTGGCGTACCTCTCCATACTGTAAAAGTGAAGGAGAATATGCAGATAAATTGCCGAATATATATTCCAGTGCCAAGCGAGACATATAGGCGCTACATACATACAAGGCGGCTGAGCTAGTCACACGTATATAAATCCTTTTCAAGCGGCTCTCGAATATGAGAACGATCCATCCATCAAAGACCGGTTCGCAAGAAGAAAAACAAGAAACAATCTATATATATGAAGTAAATCACTAGATTTTTGCTCGCTTTGAGACAAAGCGCTGTCCGTTAAATCGATGGTTCTTAAATTGGAAAGAAAATAAGTGATGTGGTTAATTAACGCTATATATTACGGTTGAAAGAGCCCGAATGATGGAGCGCGTGTGGAAACACAATGAGGGCAGTAGAGTGGGAGAAAGAGTGAACATACGGAACGTTTGAGCCAGTGTGAGTAAGCGAGTGAGTTAGTGAGCGAGAGAGTTAGTGAGTGAGCGAGCGATTTAGTGAGTTAGTGATTAAGTGAGTGAGCGAATTAGTGAGTGAGTGAGCGAGTTAGTGAGTAGGTGAATGAGCGAGTTAGTGAGTAGGTGAGTGAGCGAATTAGTGAGTGAGTGAGCGAGTTAGTCAGTGAGTGAGCAAGCGAGTTAGTGAGTGAGTGAGTGAACGAGCGATCTAAACTTCGCTGACCTGATGACTATGGCGTCGCACTGCTGAGCACGACGTCCAGAGTTCGACTCCCAACCGCGAGTGTCACGTTCTGTTTAAGTTGAAAGTTAAACACCTCCGGTGTATATTTAAACTCAGGAGCACGCCAAGAAGTCACAAATAGTCGAAATGTAACCCAGAGCCCCCTTCCTTCCACTTCCCACCATACCACACTGCGTTCCTCTTAGAACCGGCCAACTCCTCCTCTCTACCCAGCGCTATTAATTCGGTACGATAAGAAGCTCCCGAATAATTGCGTCGAAGTTCGCAATCGGGTACAAACAGCTCCTATTCAATTAGGCTGACGTTGACCGCCGTGCGATGGCATACGTGTTGTCTACGGATTTCTTGCAGCGAGAACCACCGATATGTGTACGAACCGGCACAGCCGCTGCGTTACCGTGTTACATCCGTCGGAGTCATCCGTCTTCCGGACGCCGTGCTTCCCTCAACGCTGCACCGAACTAGGAAAGACGGGATTGCTCCCTTGTCGCTTGTCGAGAAGCTGCGCTGGAAGAGCAATCTCGCGCCGCGGACCAGAACAAAGAGTCTCTAGCACGGCGGGGCAGAGTGGACGGATAAGCTGGCCTTATAAAGAACGGGGCAATCGGCGAGCCAACGAAGTACCCTGTCGGATAAAAACCCGTTGTACTGCGCCGAACCAAACGAACACAAAAACAAAGAGGCGGATATTGCAGGAAGGTTTAAAGTTTCGATATACGGGGTATTCGCTATAGTTGCCGCACGCCATCTGGACAACAACAAAAAAAATATGTCACAGCGAGAACGATTCTTTCTTCCTAACGAATAAAATCCCAAGCTGAAAAATTGGCCACTCTCAACAGCGACACGCCCCTTCGACGCAGCAAACAAGGACTGCATGCAGTTGTCCAACGTACAACAGTTTTCCTGTATACGGCGAACAGAAGCGACGGCTAAGCTGTGCCGGTGAATTTATTATCATGTAGATGAATTTCTCATCCTACGTTATTGAAGCCAAACGTCTCTACTCTCCACTTTTCTGAGCCTCTTAGCTAAAGCTTCCTTTTCTTTGTTTCTGTATACATTTTTTTTTTACCTCAAACAGCTTTCAGCCGACAGTCTTCCAATCTTAAGACGTATTCCCTTACTCAATTAAGCCGCGTGAATCACAACGTTCAAAAATATTAAACTCCGCTTTGTCAAGATTGTTTCCAATTCGCTCCCAGGTTGTGCTGCGTAAAGAAGCACAGTCGGTGCACACTGAACCATGCCTGTGTATTCAGGCATGTTATCGGGACGGCTTTAAGCTCTCCCATAGTAGAGTACTCTGTGCTCTAAATCGTTACCCCCTTTTTCTAACCCCCCCCCCCCCCCCGGCAACGTCACTAGCGCAGGAAATGAAATCATCGCACATGAAATACTGGGTGCCGTCAAACATTTGAGGTTCTTTAGATAAAGCACTGCGCAAAGAGACAGCTTCAAATTCCGAGCAACAAAACGCAAATGCCACCATCATTTGCGAATTATGCCGCGCCGATGGTAGAGAACCGGCGGGAAGGTTCTGACTGCACGGTTTTCGCCTACTTAGAAGTGAAGCGCTACCTACAATTTATGCAGCCTTGAGCAGGACTAAATTCATTGTACGCGCAATGAAATAGTGCATTCTTTCGTTGCGGATATTGCGATTAAATCATGTCACTTTTAACGACGAAAATGGAAGCGTCATTTAGTTACTCGAAACAGGCAAGTGATAGAGGGTGACCATACAGCATACCCGATCGAGATTAAGGTCAATCTAGATCAGAGTCTGCTACTCGACCGCTTCTAAACGCAATGAGGCCCGACCGGTATCGAGATTATTATAGCGATCTGCGCATGACAATTTAACAGATGTCCACACCGAACTCCGCGCGGATTGGTCTTCACCGGGCTGAATGGAATGTTCATTCTTCATCGCAGTCGAGAAATCCGATACAGGTATGAGCCCTGAACGTTACTGCGCGAAAAGGTCCATTTCTCCATAATCTCGAGCTTTCGAGTAGCCTTTCAACATATTTGAATGCAGCATGAGTTCATGTAGTTCCACGAAACACGTGAGCAAATATTGACCGCCAGAAATGGACGAGAAAGAGAGCGAATGCAGGGAGGTGAACAAGGCGCGCGTCGGGTTTGCTATCTCTATACACGAGGCGAAGGGGGTTAGATGGCGTTTGCTCTAGCAGAACTTTGGTTAGAACGAGTTGGTTCATGGTCCAACATTTGGGGTGCAGCGCGACGAAACACACGGACAGAGAAACGCTCAGCAGACGCGACAGCTAGCGCCCGTCGCGTCTACTATGTGTTTCTCTGCCCGTGTGTTTCATAGCGCTGCACCCAAAAAAATTACACCATATCTTCCACTAGAGAGAATAGCATGCGAAGCAGTGCATAGTCGACTTAAAGTTCCGTTCATCATGGGCACCTTGCCCGCGGTTAAGGCGTCTTTGCAAGTGGAGCACAACATGATTTCACGGTAGTTTCTGTTGCTGTCACTCGTCCCGAAATCTTGTTGGAACAATCAGCGTGGGTCTACTGTTGGAACAAGCAGCGTCTGCAGGATCTACTTATCCGACGCCGTCACGACGTGATTGCTGAGAGAATGTAAGAGGAAGAGGTCACAGCCTCTTACACAGCCACTTACGCAGGTCCGAACGCGCTAGCGCGCGCCAGCGCGTTCTGTCTAGGAATACAACGCGCTGGTTCATCGCGCGTCTGTGGAATCTCGTTCCCCGGCGCCATCACATGACTGCTGACAGAGCGTAAGGGAAAGAGGCCACAGCTGCTTACCCAGCACCGGAACGCGCTAGCGCGAGAGCGCGTTCTGGCAGGGCTATGGGGCCAACTGTTGCGTATGCGTAGTAATAGTCCCGCCTAACACCACCAGATTAAACTCCGCCATAAGCTGCTTCGGTTACTCCCCTATTCACAAACGCTCCTTGACTTGAAGGACTTGAAACCGCCTTCAATGCGGCGCGTTTTAAACGCGTCTGTGCGTTTGTGATGCCTTGGCACCACCTGAAGACCGCGCGTTCGAAACGCGTTTGTGCTGCACTCAAGTCGGTGGCAAGTCAAGTGAAGCAGCGTTTTTTAATACGGGGGTAAAAGTTTGTGCACGTTTGTTCCCCTCACTGCATCTGTTCACGTAGCCGGGTGACGCGTGGCAACCTCAGCGTCTGCACTGGACCATAATAAACTTCTCACTGACTGACTCACTCACTGTTCGCGTGGCGTTAGATGCATCCACTGCTCTCTGTTTCCCTTTAAAAACGCCACTGATGCGCATTCGCAGCAACGCGTATACGGCGTACGCGGAAACCCGGTGGGAATAGAAGTCCACAGAAAGTGCGCAGCTTAAGCGTGCATGCGGACTCCGCTTTCAGAAAAGCAAGTGATAAGGCTCGGGAGAGCAGGGGCGCTTGACGACGACAAGAGATGCACGTCTTTCTGCGCAAAACAGCGCACGCGCGCACCAGAGGAAGTGAATGAAATGAACTTTATTTGGTCCCGGAGAACTGCTGAGACACCCCCCTAAGAAGTGTCCGCCGCAGTTGCTGGCCGCGTCCACACCGGTACTAGAAGACCGTGGCCCTCCGCCCGTTCGCAGGCCTCCTGAACTGCCGAGTATTGGACTGAGAGCTCGCAGCTTTTAAGAGCCCTCTCCCAGTCTTCTTGTGAGCTGAACTTTGCGCCATGTAACGCCGGGCACTGCCAGAGCATGTGAGCGAGTGTGCAGTTATGCGCCTCACAACTATAGGGCATCCTGGAGTTATGCCATCAGCAAAGTGGCTGAATGTGCTACGAGATGGGAATGACCCTGCCTGTAGCATCCGAAGAACCAACGACTGCGGCCGAGTGAGCTTGGAATGCGGAAGCGGAGGAAGTAAAACTGAATCCAACGATGAACAGCTATGAGGAAATAGAAGCGAAGTGATGGACGCTGATCTAGCTGTGTTGCAGAACGAGCTAATCACGCAAGAGAGGCGAAGGCGGGAGCACCGAGAAACCACCGGGACAGAAGTGGGGAGGGGGGGTTGATATGAAGGGTCCGGGCCCAAAACGCGCGCGCAGATGGATGGCTTGACACCAAGTGAAGCGCCACGGGGAGTATACGAGCGAGCGCCGGCGGGGGGGCCCGCGAAACACCTCACACGGCGCGTTTATATATAGAAACACAGAACAAAGAACGCACTCAGTGGAGGGGCGCGGATATACGATACACATTACATAACGAAGGATCCCCAATAGCGCTGCCCTTGCAGCAGCCGGGGCTACGGTGGAACAAGAGAGTTAAGCACCGAGGAGGGAAAGGAGGACGCTTGAAAGCTTTTGTTTCTCATCCGTGGATGAGGTTTATAGGGAGGACGGCTGGAAGGAGCCATCGAGGCTGCGATGAGAGAAGGGGCGCCCCGTCACCGACGTCATCATGGACGTCTTTCTCGAAGAACAGGATAAAGGGGGGGAGGGGGGAGAGACGTCGACCTTAGGTGCGCGCGCCCTGGGCCAACGTTCATCAGGATACCGTGTTAGGACCCCGCCCACTCCTGAGCCGCGGGCGCCGCGCCGCTGAGCTCGATGAGGAAGCATGATTGCCCTCTTGGCCTCTCTTGTCTCTCGTCCCTCTCTGTTACGGAGGCCTTCTCGCCTTCAACGAAGAAGCCCTCGAGAGAGCACGAGCCGTCTTCGCCATTCCGGCGGCCTTTGTCTGAAGAGAACCTTTTGGCAAGATGAACGTCGCAGGCTGAGCGATGGTCGACGAAGAGAAGAAGAAGTAGTAGTAAAGGGAGAGCGACCCAATGTCTTTTAATCCCAATATCGTTTCGTCTCGCATTGTACAAGAGCGGGCGGGCGGTCGGCCGCTCAGATGGGGTGGGTAGATTTTATGAGAACAGCCGCTTCTTCCATCAGAGCGAGTGCGTTGACTTATTTTCTATTCCTTTTTTCTCTTTTTTTTTTTAGATCGCGCTCAGAGCCATCGAGGGCAGACGTCTCGCGAGTGAAGGAGTTTTCCACTGCGCCTCGATGTGATCGTGTATCGAAAAAATAAAGTTCGAGGAAAAGGAAAAACGCATCCTGTAGGTGGCCAAATAAAGACGCCAGAAACTGAGTTCAAGAATGAGCTTTGCTCGCTTCTATAGGGGGCAAAGATTGCTTCCTTACGGAGGATGGAGGAATGTCATACCGAGAAAAACGAGAGAAAAAATTTAGTTGAAAGGACCTGTTGGTTGAAGTAAACAGGGACGCGTGCTGGGAAACGGCTAAATAGACGCCGTCGGAATTGGACAAAATGTCTGTCTCGGGATGAAGGAAACACGTGAGAAGAGCCTATGAAATTTTACCGAACCCTGGCAGTCCGAGAAGAAGTAGAAACCACGTTTCATTGAGGCTGAATAAAAATAATTGGGGGACCCTTAAGCTTCGCCTTTAAGAGTTGAACACGATAGCGAAATACTGCCCCTAGTGCACCCTTCAACCACTTAGTGCACACTTATTAATATTTTTTGTTACATACACACGCATGCACAAAAACACGCACATGGTAGATTGGACCAGCACGCGATATTATCGCCGAATGGGCTCGTTTTCGTCGTGACACCTGTCGAACAAAATGCGTTAAAGGGGCCTTGAAACAGTTTCTCAAGTAACCATGTAATGAACTCAGTAGAAAAGTTTATTGCCTCACGAATTAAACGCCGAAAAAATTTTAAGAATCCGTCCAGTGCGAGTGGAGTTACAAAGGCTTGTCGCATGCTGCAATTGCATTATCTCTACTTTTGTCCCGACGAAATCACTGGAAGCTAAGCAGAGGGGTGGCAGGGCAAATAAACTATCGCGCCTCGTGACCTTGAGCCCCTTTGTTTTCAAATGCGCGGCTTTTTCAGTGCGATCGCGCGCACACGCATGGACAAGTAGCCACCTCCCACGGCTATTTCGGTAACTTGATTTTTCGGTCACAGACGCACAGACGATTTTTCGCTCACAACCAACGGGACCGACGCCGGCGGCGGGTTTTCTGCGACACGCTCTCTCCAACGCTATCGCGTTTAAACCTCAATTACCGACACTTCAACTACATTTCAACTTCCTCTACCACGAAAAAAAAAACTGAGGTGAATCGTTAGAGCAGCACGTTCGGGTGAGGTTTCAACCCCCGTTCTTGGTAACAACGCACGTTCGTGGGCATAACTTCTTATCATTATCATCATCATCATCAGCCTGTCTACGTCCACTGCAGGACAAAGGCCTCTCCCATGTTCCGCCAGTTAGCCCGGTCCTGTGCTTGCTGTTGTCAATTTATACCCGCAAACTTCTTAATCTCATCTGCCCACCTAACCTTCTGTCTCCCCCTAACCCGCTTCCTTTCTCTGGGAATCCATTTGGTGACCCTTAATGACCAGCGGTTATCCTGTCTACGTGCTACATGCCCGGCCCATGTCCATTTCCTCTTCTTTATTGCAGCTATGATATCCTTAATAACTTCTTAAGCAAATTACAAATCAGTAAACTTATCAGCAGCACTGAAAGCTCGTGACATTATCCACCCGTACCCCAGAAAAGTACCCCCAGAGAAGCACCCTTCACGAATGGCGCCCCCGACGTCTGCCGGGCGCTCGTTCTGCGGGCCTGCGCTGTCGCAGAGGTTGCCATAGGTGTCCTAGAATAGGGACCCTCCCCGTTTTCTTCGAATTTGCATAATAAAATGTTTTCATCATCGTCGTGACATTGTCGTCCGTAGTGTAATTTACCTATACTCCGAGAGTGCAGCATACAGTGAAGACCTGACCGCATGCTGACGCGTCGCAGGGCGTGGCGTCTGGACTCGGCGACACACCCTCACCCAGTAGAGAGAGAGAGAGAGAGGGGGCACGCCGACGAGTCTAAGAGCGCCGACGACTTAAGCGCGAACACAACTTGTTGATGCGTGACGCGCCTCTCGCGATAACCATGTAACTACGTTGTGCCTAAGGAGAGTCTCCCAAATTAAAAGAAAATTGTCAGAGCCTGAGTGGCAGGCGTGCAAAACGAGAGACTGCGGTACATGGGCAGCTCGCGGCTGCTTAGGCCTATCACTCATTAAAGTCTCGTTTCATACGAACTTGTATGAAAAACAAATTATGCAATTGGTCTTAGGGGATCGCGTAAGAAAACAATGAAAGTCAATCGTGAAATTTATCGGGGGTATTTTTAATATATTCGTAATTAATATTCTAGATTGTGCACATCGATTTGTACCTTTTGAAAATGGGAATTTTTATCGTTATATTTTTTTCTATGCGTGCACTTGTGGATACATTTGAAGTAAAATTTTACACACTGTATACCACTATCATATTAGCCAACATTTTTTTGTTTCTTCATTCATTCATTGGCTTGTTTTTTAATAATCAGCAAGTTTAAGGAGCAGACATCGAGTTAGACTTGGCTATACGCTTAACAGTGGCACTTCTTTGAGCCTGACTATTACTACATCGGTTACAGATTAAGAAACACACGCACATATCGAATACATTTCGATCAGCAAGTTGGATGTCTTGATCACAATAAACGTTCCTGAAGCAAGCCGGCTGTAAATACTAAAGTCACCAGCCTCACAAAGGGACATAGGCTCGCACTTAGGAGTCTGTGGTCGCTGTGGTTTCTGCTGTGAAAAACTTTTAGTTAACAAGCGAGACGGCTCTATAGTAGCTCTGTGCTCTAAATCGTTACCCACTTTTTCTTACCCCCCCCCCCCTATGCTCTCCATAGTAGAGTACCCAGTACTCTATATTGTTAAACACTCTTTCTAAACACACTATCGCATTTCTCAGTCAGCGTGCAGTCAGGTTTAGATGTTTTTAGTGGTACGGCTCAGTGCTCTCCCACAGTTGAGTACGAAGTACTCGAAATCGTTAAACTTTTTTTTTCCTAAACACTGTCGCATTAGAACACAGTACGTAAACTGGGACGGCGTTTTGCTCTCCCATAGTAGAGTACCAAGTACTCTAAATCGTTGAACGCGTGAACTAAACTCAGTGTGAGGCCTACGAGACGGCTTTATGCTCTCCCATAGTAAAGTACCAAGTATCTTAAATCACTAACCGCTCTTCCTAAAACACACACGCCGTAATGTTTCACGATACAAATGCCACTCCGCTGCCAAGCATGGGCTGTGGGGTTGCCACCCCCTGTGAAGATGTTTTCGCCACATGGCGCACACGCTTCCCGCGGGTTTTTTCGTAGTTAGCTTGATTCCGCCGAACAGTACTCGCGCTGAATAGATTACTGTGTATTCTCCCTGCATATACACTAACTCTAGCGCGGTAGAGCCAACAGCGTCGCTTGGCGGAAGCGAAGTTATCCCCACGTGGTTGTGTTAATTTTTTATTTTTTTTATTTTTTCAGTAGGCATGCTCAGGAACGGGCGGCTCCAGAGAGTGTCCGTGGGCTCGATATCGCGGCTCGATTCCGCGAGCCCTCAAACCGAGTCGGACGTCCCAATGTACCTCATTAGCGGTACATCGTACTTGTTAAGTCATTTTGGCCGTGTTGTTCTTCCGTTTTGTATCGACGTTGCATTGAACTGTTGCTATAGTTATTTGTAAGATTCGGCCTCCGATCCCGCTATTACGTAAAAGCTATCGAACAAATGACCTCGTGTTCGTTGTACGACGGTGTGTGCTGTGACCGCGTGTTACGAAAGCAGCGGCTCTTTTCAAGACTTCACAGCATTAACGCAAACGTCTCAAGCTGCCTGTGTACCGTAAACTCTAAATAACTTACGAGCGTGTTGCGGTATACGTATCCCATCTCTCATAATCTACAAACACCCATGATCCAAATCGAAACTCACAGTTCGCGAGCAGCTTCAGCCGATACTTTGCCATAACACAGACTGCGGTGCACTTACCTGCAAAAGAAAAGAACACGCGAAACACAATTAGGATACAGAGAATAAAGTCGATGCTCAAGTGCGTATGTAAAGTTGTTCATTCATGCATTCATCAAGTTTAGGTACGCATCTAAAATCACAAGATGCAACAAACATTTGACGGTGATCCTCCGGTCAACGATTTGTCATGCACAGTAAAGAAGTGATTCATATCATCAATTGAGTTTTGCCATTTTGATTGCACCCTTACACCCAAAGGCAAAGGCCTTTTCGCGAATCAAAGCAACCATATCATATTGGGGGAGGGAGGGGGTTCAATCGTCTAAACGCTATGAAAAGCAAACCCAACCGGCAACGAAGCATTTGACTACACACACTTCATAAGCAAAGGAAACACATACACGCCCAACCAGATACATATCATCTAGAGAAATGACTCATGGACAAAGCGCCCACGCTTCACAGTCCTCCGCGAACGATTTGGTACATACAGCAATGATATATTGAGTCACCGTTACGGAATATTACATACACGTGAATCAATTGTTACCTGTTAGAGTAGTGCAATTGTTACGCAGTTTTGAGTAGCGCAAAGCCAGACTCCCTTGCACAGTTGGCGCTGCGCAACTAGGTGCAATCACAGAACAACGATTGAGCTAAATATTATGTGTATTTGCACATTGAACACTCATAATAAGGACTAAGAATTTCTCTTTACTAGTCGGACGCGTCACCGAATCGCCGTGAAGTGCTTGCTGGTTCACTCCTCTGAACAACGGCGAAAACAAGAGCCGACGCAAAAGATCCGCGCTCTACGATAAAAGACCCCGTGTGCGCTATACTGTTGCGTTGTGAATTGCCACGGACGTAAAAGACTTCACTTTTACTGATTTCCGCAGCTTTTGCAAAGCCGAATAGCGCCTAAAGACCAACGAAAAAAAAAAAAAGCCTACGCACGTTCGCTTGCGGCCGGCTCTCTGTGCACTACCCATTTATAGCCGGCGCGGCGATGGGGGCGCTGGCGGCAGCATTTTTCGCAGCGCCGCCTGGACAGAGTCTGGCTTCTATGGAGTATCTCGCGCAAGCATTTCCACGCGCCCTCGCAAACACAAAGCGTCGTTCGCGGATAGAATAGAGATAACACCAGCCCCCGCGCCGGGACAAGAAATGAAAACTACGCAAAAAGGAGAAGCTCTCGCACCCACACACCATCTGCTCGAGGTTTGCTTTGGAACCACGTTGTCGTAAGCTTAGAACACAGACATAAAGAGCACGCACCGCGCAGAACAAGTCAGCGCGCGGCTCCATCCAAAAGCACGCAAGCGCCTATGATGGCCGACCGGAAGCGAGACACCCGAGGAGAAACAGAAGGAGGAAGGCACAGATAACGTCCGACGCCGTTTGCTTCGTCTCCGTCGGAAAGCGGACAAGGCGGGAAAGACCAGCGTCGTGTCGGCACCCACGTAACGTCGACCGTAGCCACGAATAAGCGCGGAAGGACCACGCACCGTGTATTCTATAGGCACACGAACTCGAGACACTGGCCGACTGCCGGGCGCTTCGACAGTCGCGCGGGCCGCGGCGTGTCCACTCGAGTTTGCGTCCACGTCTAATTCGATTCGGCTCGAATCGCGAGCGACAGAGCACGTCGTCGCCTATCTGGACGCCACGTCTTTTGTTTTGCTTGAAGTCATTGTTCCTCGAGCACGTGTCTCCTTCGGAGGAACGTGCAACGCGCAGTGATGAATGAATGAATGAATGAATGAATGAATGAATGAATGAATGAATGAATGAATTTGTAGTTGGGGGGAAAAACAGCGCGAAAGCAGAGGAGGCATCATGCGACACACACACTGGACAAGCACTGACAGACTTTTCGCTGATGCCCGGTCCGCTTTTGCGCTGTTTTCCAAAATTACAACGGCACTGCATAAGCAACTATGGCACAAATAAGCCCACTTCTGATTTAATAATTCAATTAATTAATTAAAGTTATGAAATAATGAAATTAATTATTAAATAACAAGGTTGCGCCTAGATTGCACCGTGTATGTGAAACTTTCAGAGACCTGTTACTACTGAGTCCACGGAATTAAGGCTTATGTGGTTCTTAAAGGAAAAAGAAGAGAAAAGTGAGCCCAGTAACTGTCTGCATCAGGGCGCGACAGCTCAACAGTAGCTCACGAGGGATGAGGGTAAGGAGGGATTAAAAGGATAGGATTAAAAGGTATAGAGAGAGAGAGGAAGGAGAGAGCGAGGCGCAGGGACAGCGAGCGACAGAAGTAGCGAGGAGATAGGAAAGATGGACACGGTCGCAGGAGTCCGAGGACGGGGCACCACTGAGCGAGAGCTCATGTCGGCGGCAGGAAATGGTGTAGTGAGAGACCAGTCGGCCAGAGCTGCGCTGTCGTCGGAGACTGAGGGTGGCACGACCAGTCGGCACGAAATCCAGTGAGCAAGACAGTTAAGCTGTGACTATGGTGGCTCTGATATAGTGAATATTGGTACGGCGAACTCATATATTATCGTTATTGAGTATACTCAGCGAATAAAGACATGTACTGGCTAAGAGCCCACTGTTTCTGTAGCACATGACGCATAATATCTGATGAACGGGGGCGAACGGCCATTTAAATATAAAGTTTTATTTGGAAACCCTACTGTTCCGAACGTATACAAATATGGCATGAGGTTCGCTTCTTATGCAACTGGTGTTTAAGACAAAGTTGTTCGCATTGGCTGATAGTAAATTATGACTGAACCTTTTATTATCGAGAAATTTTAAACTACACATTCGTTACGGAATGTACATCATGTGAAGTCCGGTGCGACATTACCTTTCTGCCACTCAAAATTACATCTAATAATGTGTTTTCTCGCCCAACCTGAAGCCTGTAGAATGTCTCGTTGCGAAGAAATCCCGAGGAACACATTCGACGGATTACCACGCCGCCAAAATCAGCTGCTGTTGTAATCTCTTAACAGCCTACGCTGTTAAATGAGCCGACGCATTCATAAGATCTCTAAGAGCGCTGTCATGAGCTCACACACACACACAAAAAAAAAGGCGACCCTGTTTGAGGAACCAGGCAGTTAAGCTCTGCGACCTCCTCGAGCAAGGATGTCCTTTAAAAAATTCAAAAAAAAAAGAACGTTCCCGTAGGCTAGTAGCACGTACAATTGGAAAGCTGACCCCTCGTGGGTCAACAACCTATCGGCCATCCCGCATATGTAATGCGGGTGACCCACACAGCTTCAGGGCGGCGGCTAGTGCCCACAACGCCGTTGAATTCGGGGAGGCAATGTTTTCCTAGCGATGAGCCGGGAACGCACAACCGTGGCGGAGTGGAGAGAGAAACGCTCGGCGAAAGCCTACCTGGACCCGCACAACGCTGCATGGCGCAGCATGCAGCCGGGTTATGAAATGCAGTAGATCTAATCGTGTTACCGCAGCATTAAATTAAATTTTCCCGCTCACGTCGGAAAGTTATGCTAACGACGCATAATGCATCCCTCTAAACAAACAGAAAAGTGTAGAAACGGGTGGACAGTTTTAAGTTGGAGCTCCCCGTTTATTTACTCTCCATAGTCCAGGGAAGTATGGATAACACGTAATTTATAACAGAGTTTTGTTTGGTCAAGATTGCATTCTCCGCAAACATATTTTTCATGCGTTTGACGGAAAATACTCTCACAGGACATAAAAGCCAACCTTCCACAATTTGCATATTCTGCCTGCATACTCACACTCTGACGTTATGCAGTCAAACTATCATGGGACGTTTGGGGCTGTTTAAGCAGTGATAAAAGAGAGTTCTCAAAGCTTGCTCCTTCAAAGGCACGCCAGCGCAACGAAAGTTCGCTTCGATTAAATTTGCCATGAGTAAATAGTTTTGAGAAGCAATGTTAACAATGCTGCGGGAATAAATATTTGAGCAGTTTTCATGTTAGTCAACTGCAGACAGTGCCTAAGCAGACAACACGAGCACACGGCGTTTTAAAGAGGCGACACCTCCAAGATGTTCCAGCATCATACGCTTGTCTTGGAGGTCATGCAGCCGCACGTTTGGGGCACGCAGCTATGTGCCACTTCCCTAAACGGTAATGAGAGGATTTCGTCGTTATCATAAAGTAACGTATGTAGTTCGGGCGAAAGGTTGGTGGAAACTTTGCAAATGACCGTCTTTGATACCGGCACTGATTGCGCCCGAACTACAAACGTCACTTTATGATAAAGACGAAATCCTCTACATCTCTAAATCCTCTACATTGCTGGAGCGGAATGCTTGCCAGGAGTGAAGCCGTGCCCATGGCAAGATGGCGGCTACTTGCGCTGTCCGAGAGTATAATTGTATACGATGGCTAAAGTCATGTTTTCGTTGAAATTGAGATATGCTACTGACTTCATAAAACTACGACGCACTCCTCTGCTTAATGCCGGAAGATTACCTACACCTGAGCATGCGTCGTCAAAATTCTGCAACGTCAGGCAAAGTTAGAGAAACTTCAAGCACGGTTCATTGAGTCAATTTTGCGCGTTCCCATAACGCCCAACTCGCCACTGCAAGAAAGGAAGCTCATAGAACACCAACCTTCTATCAGTAAATGACCTAGCCCCTACAAAAAAAAAAAAGATGCCCCCATATAAAATCCGAAAAGCGTCCGCTGACGTATGGACGTCAACACAAGTGATGAAAAAAGAATCATACCGTGATGACGTCGCTACACAACGTCACCGTGATGTCACAGGTCCCCAAATCTATGACATCAGCATGAGGTTACCCTGACTCCACCTAACGTGGCGTGACGAGATGAGATCAACGCGCGAAATCGTCACTCGGTCAAAAGTGTACGGATCTCGGAAGCACCGCAAAACCACATGCTATGCAGAGAGATCCATAATCCTGCGATCTCTCAGGCAGTGCTAAACTACGTTGCGTCCAAAAAAAAGCTTTCGAGGAAGCGTGAGGGAGGGTAGGGCTACAATGCGCTGAACTGGGAAGAGAAGAAGCAAACTGCTCAGTGCAAAAAGTAGACAACGCACACACACAAAAAACGAGGATCTGCGCTGCTCCTCGTCTTTTATTTATTTATTTATTTATTTATTTATTTAACAATACTGTAGGCTTCTTCAGACCCATACAGGAAGCGGCCATACATCATCACTGCAGGTAACCAAGTAGATACAAAGTTCAGGAAATACAATATTTTGAGGGACGATACGCACAACAGCGAAACACTTACAATAGCGGGTACGAAAATACTACATTGGTGCTCTTCCCATACACGAAAAGACATTGTGTGCGTTGTCTAATTTTTAAGCAGAGCAGTTTAATACCGGTATATTAATCAGCCCGATTCTACACTTTACTTAAGAGAAAGAAGATGCCTTCGCCTTGGAGATCCCTAACGACAATGCCTATGGAATCGTGCAACTTGGCCTTGTTCACTTTCCCTTGAGGCTCATACCCACTGCGAAGGACTGGCCAGGAGTTAAGCGGTCTTATAAAACCTATACGGCATGTAAGAGTGATCTGTTGCGGATCGAGACCATTTCATCTTCCTCAGTTCTTTTCTTTTTTTTTTAATTTTTCGTTTGCCGCGCCATCGGAGCGTACAATAAGAAGGCCTCGTAATCCTCTCTTTCAAGCGGCAGACGCGATCCCAAAGCATTCTCGGCGATGCGCTAAACGACTCAAAATCAAGATCCAAACAAACACACGGCGACTCGTGACGAGCTACAGCAAATTAACGAGCATCTCCCGCCCGCATTCCGCCCACAGACACGATGGGTAAATCCAGTCGGTTGAACGCAGTATAGGCGCTCTCCGGAAATGGCTAACAGCTCGTTCCGTCCGATCGCGAACACGCCAAGGCCACGATCCTTGCTTATACAGAAACAGTGCGGCGCGGGGCTTCCTAATGACCGAACTCGCAACACAGGCGCCAGAAGAGGCGCCGCTTAACTGGCGGTGTAACGACCGGCTCGCTTAGATAACTATACAGACGAGAACGAGAACCCGTCTCGCCACACCCTCTGGAAGGCAATCGGAACGTCGCACGTTTACGAACTGCAACAACAACCCAAACCGTCTCCTTACGTACACGCCGTTAATCCACCCTTTTCCAACACGCATTATGACCGACTATATGAACGCATGAAACTTTCGTATTTTAACGACAAGGTTCGCGAGGCCAAATTTAAAGAGTGTAGAGAGGGGTAGACAAATGATTTAATGAGATGCCATAGCGTTCGCCTGATTATCCCCTTGATATGCTACTTTATGAGCCCAAAGATGCTTATGATGTGTATTGATATGATATAAATTGATATATATGTCGTGAGGAACCGCTTTATTCAGCCAGGTTCGAGCTAAATACAGATAATGATGATATCGAGAGAGAACAAAGAGTCATCCGCTTGTCGCGCTCACAATTATATATATATATATATATATATATATATATATATATATATATATATATATATATATATATATATATTATATATATATATAGCCTTCAAGAGTCTGGCTTTCGGCCTTGAGTCTGGCCTTCGGCCAGACTCTAGGCCGAAACGTCGAAATAAATCACGTTGTGACCGCTCACGGAGGATCTACTAGACTATATATATATATATATATATATATATATATATATATATATATATATATATATATATATATATATATATATATATATATATGTATGTATGTATGTATGTATGTATGTATGTATGTACGTATGTATGTATGTGTGTATATGTGTGTGTGTGTGTGTGTGTGTGTGTGTGTGTTGCAGCAATAGATTGTAAACTTAAATATAAGTCTAATTATTATGCAATCAGGCATGTTATATCCCTTCGTAAACCAAAGTCAACTACAATCGATAGTTCACAGCGCGCAGCAAGTACTCCTAAAATAGTAAAAAAGAAAACATACCTTGAAACGCACAGGAACATCTCGCATGCGACGTCTCGCCAAACACAGTAGTGCCTTCACAAAAGCGACCGTGAGTGCCAACAGATTTCACGCAGAAGCGATACAAAGAAACCACGGGCAAGAAGAATGCTTAATTTATCATTAAGTCACAGTTTGCGTTCTATATTCCTTGTCAATAGAGCACGGAAGCAGAAGAAATATCTCGAGGTTCTATACGAGGACGCCATCTAACAAATGAGCAATACATGTGTCACACGCTGAACCCCTGATCGCAACTAGGCTTTATCGGGATCGAATTTCTCAACTGTGAGTGGCTATACCTTCTGCAGCTCGCGTAAAGGGGCCAATCACGATCGTGAAAATTCCATCCGAATCAGGCTCGATCGCGATCAAAAGTGATCGTGTGACACCGGTATAAAATGATAAAACAACTTCAATGGCAACATCTCGGGAAACTCGACAAAAGCGTATCAGCGTTACCCTAATTATACTTCCACATGCACATGCTTGGCAGTGCCCACGTCAGCAGTTCTTTTGTTTGCTGTCTTTGTAGTTAGTAGAAACCACGGTGTAAGAGTAGTGATAGTAGCTACAACAACTCAACACATAAGATTACAAACTAGGCCAGATACAAGCCTCCACAATTCATCATCATCAGCAGCAGCGGCCCGACTACGTCCACTGCAGGACAAAGGCCTCTCCCATCTTCCGCCAGTCAACTTGGCCCTGTGCTTGCTGCTGCCACTTTATACCAGCAAACTTCCAAATCTCACCTGCCCATCTAACTTTCTATCTCCCCTCAGCCCGCTTCCATTCTCTGGAAATCCAGTCGGTTACCCTTAATGACCTTTATAATTACCTTCAATGATCTTGGTAGCAAACACTGGCCAGTTTTGCCAAACACAGCCAACAATAACGAGTGATTAGTCAACGGTAACCGACCTTGCACAACAGTTGGCAAGCAGTAAGCAGCACCATTGTAGTAGACGAGCAAAATGTACCCGATAGTAGCCAAGATCAACCGAGAATTAGCCAACGTTGTCTTGCAGCATGCGAGTAAATGCAGCTGGCTTCGCGCAAACTATATGTATATTTTTTGTCGTGCACATATATTGAATGGACAAGTATTCCTAACCAACAAGGCTAGTCAAAGTCAGCTTCTCAGCCACCTGCTAGAAAGAAAGAAAGAAAGAAAGAAAGAAAGAAAGAAAGAAAGAAAGAAAGAAAGAGAGAAAGAAAGAAAGAAAGAAAGAAAGAAAGAAAGAAAGAAGGAAAGAAAGAAAGCGGAACGCTAACAGGTTGTTCCCGCGGCGTAGTACAGCTACAAGAGGCTTCCCGCAATCGCGTCATTTATGTGATGATTCTGTTCACTAATCACGTGCGGCTCCCTGTATGCGTTCATGGTTCGCACTTATTGTAAGCTTCGCCTTAATACGCCTCATTCGCGAGCAGCGTTTACCTTTACGGCGCTCTGGCTCGCAGCACGGTGAAAACAAAAGGAGAACCTCACGGCATAACACCACCGTGGCACGCCCCGCCGAATCGTCCCGAGCACGATGGAATTTTTATCTCTCCACACAGGCAAACCGGCCCGGCCCTATAGTGCTGAACGGGCAACAACTTCAGAATCCCTTCCACAATCGGGAAAATGGGGGTTAGAGACATGCCGTGAGCGTGTCTGCCGTACTACTCTTTCTTTCCTTCTTTTTTTTCTCTTTACTTGTCTTCTTTTTTTCGGATCAAACCCCGGATACGGCGGCTGCATTTTCGATGGAGGGCGAAAATGCTGTAGACCTGCGTGCTCCGATTCGGGTGCACGTCAAAGAACTCCAGGTTATCTAAAATTCCGGAGCCCTCCACATATGGCGTCTCTCATATTCACAGGACAGTTTTGGGACGTTCAATCCCACATATAAATCAATCAATCAATCAATCAATCAAATGTCTTCTTTTTTTTCCTTTTTTACCTTATTTGTTTCCTTGGTTCTTGCTTCCCTCCTTAGCTCACTGCTTTCTTTATTCCCTTTTCCTTTCTTTTTTTCTTTCTTCTTTATTTCTTTCCTTTTTTCTGTTATGCCTTTCCTTCCTTGCTGATTTATTTATTTATTTATTTATTTATTCCCATCACATCGCGCAATCATGCCTCCTAACTTTCCCTTCCTCCTAGCCAAGAAGCAGCCCGCCGCGGTGGTCTAGTGGCTAAGGTACTCGGCTGCTGACCCGCAGGTCGCGGGTTCAAATCCTGGCTGCGGCCGCTGCATTTCCGGTGGAGGCGGAAATGTTGTAGGCCCGTGTGCTAAGATTTGGGTGCACGTTAAAGAACCCCAGGTGGTCGAAGTTTCCGGAGCCCTCCACTACGGCGTCTCTCAGAATAATATGGTGGTTTTGGGACGCCAAACCCCACATATCAATCAATCATTAGCCAAGAAGCTGATCTTTATCCGCGTGCCTAGCAGAGCAACGGATTCATTGCCACAGAAAAATAACGAAGGTCACTCGTAAAACAATAAAGTATGGCAACGCGAAATAGCAAGTCACCTCGATGAAAAAGAGATTTCCCTTTCAGAAGTTGCTGATTTCCCAGAAGTCTACGATCGACAGCGAGCACCAATTACTGGAAAACAGCGTATGAAAGTGCTCAAGCGACAGGCGCGCCATCGACGCCCTATTTGCGAACGAACACAATTCAATACGCTCGCCCACGTCGGGGCTTTACGCAAGCTGTCACTCATACACCATAAAGTTCTGGGCCTTGTTGTATGGACACTGTTTCCGTGTTTTTGTATAGCGTCCTGCGATAAAAGAAATTCTTCTAATCTTCTGTACCATTAACTTGTAAATCCTTTAAAAAAAATCACAGAATATCCACGGAGTGAATGATGATGAGTGAAGCGAAGCTTCGCCGTCTCCCGACTGACCCGTCTGTCCGACCAACCGTCTGTCCATTCATTCATTCATTCATTCATTCATTCATTCATTCATTCATTCATTCATCCATCCATCCGTCCATGTGACCGTCCGTTACACTATCAAACACCTATTAAACTAAACAACACGCTACGAGATCGAGTGATCACTTCATGTACGGCAGCAGCGAAGCGCCATATAGTGAACATTGTGAGAAGTAACGAGTGGCTACTACAACGCAGTACGGAGGATGGAACGAACCACGGCGTAAAGAGCTTCGCCCCAAAAGAGAAAAAATCAGATATCAGCTAAATGGTCAGACCTATGCACCGAAAAAGTCGCAACCTTTCAGATCCCTTTTATCACATGCAAATTCATTTTAAGGCTTTAAACACATCATATCACATGTGACGCACACACATAAAACGAGATCAACCAAGAATAAGTACCCGCCCAATGGAACAACCCGAACTTCCATATAGCATAAAATAAGTGAACTCAATGAAGGCATTGAATATAGCGCATTACTTTATTAAAGGGTCGTTGCAGCCAAGGGATGTCCATGTGCGTACTAAGAGTGAAATATTTTTAGCGGAATTTCAGTTCTTTATTGAGCAAAATATTGGTAAAACAACTAGCCCAATTTCAGCGGCCGGCAGGGCTTACATGCAAAAGAATTCTCATGGTCCTACGCACACATGTAAACCTAGATGTCCATTATTGTCTCAGGCTGTTGGAGTACTAAGTACTGTAAATCGTGACAAATTGCAGCATATCCACCGAGTGAATGATGGAGAGTTGGGCGAAGCATCTGTCCGTTTATTCGTTCTTGCTTCCGACCATCGATGCGTCCGTCAGTGTGACCGTTCATGCGTCCATCAGCCCGTCCGTGCGTGCGTCTGTTCGTGCGTCCGTCCATGCATCTGTCTGTGTGTCCGTTCCTCCATCCAGTCAACACTTCAAGTACCACCATCTCGCTTCTTTTCATCATATATTCCGCATATAGAAGCACCGACATCCAGCGGACATTCCAAGGACTAAACAAGAGGTGGCACACGCACACTTTCTTACGGCTTGCGCTTCGTGTCTACTTCCCACTTTAACCACTTCGAGTTCATGGCATACACTACTTCACTGTATTCATGGCACTGCGGCTCAACGCTTGCTAAACCTATCTAAAATCAAGGAGGTTACGCCCAGCGAGTATAACGTAGCAGCCCTTTGTTGTCAGATAGTGCTCAATGTACATGCCAATGGCTGCTAATGGGGAATGAGAGACAGGATAATTCGGCTTTTAGTTAACGCGCACGCTACGAATTTTTTTAGTGTTCAACAACGCACAGAAGAAATCTCCCGCCGGCACCACCTTGCAGGTCAAAACGTAAGACTGGTTACACACTACGGCTACGACTACGAGGGACGAACGAGTGCCGCTATAAGGAGCTTCGCCCCTAAAAACTCTTCCTGAAAACACAGTGGCGTTGCATGGACGGCTCACTGCTCCCCCGTCACCCCCGTAGCAGAATACGAAGTACTGTAAATCCTTAGACACTTTTAACGACGATAGTCTTTCTTGAGGACTTTCAATTCAAAAAGTTTGGTCTGTCTGTCTGTAAATCTGTCTGTTTGTCCACTTTTAACAGCTTCGGGTACTTGAAATGGCCAACCCCATCCACAGCGTCCACCAATGTTGCTCAAGATTCAGCGTTCACACTTGTGCAATTGTCAATTAAAAAGCAGCCATTGCGCATTTCTGGAGAACCGCAACAGCACGTATATATTCTACATGTGCGTCTTTTACTACAAAATGCATGCAAAAGTAATTTTAAGGACCATAGCGCTTATCACGCTGCGCTGACCATGCAACGCTTGCACGAACAGGCGAGTGTTTCCAACGCTTTGCTAAAACGAGACGGTGGTGGCACCTACCCGTCGCATTGCGTTCTACACCTTATCACCTATGAGACGGACGCGCACACCTGTCTCAGAGCCACGCGCTTCGTTTTCCAAGAAAACTGCCAGATGGCGCTCATGTTTCACGTGTGACGTGACTTGATGCGCTCGTTCACCTCTGCTGCACGCTCGAGGCACTCTATAACGCAGCGCCTCCAAAATACCATTCACCGATTTTCTTGCGTAGAACATCAAATAAATGTTTTGTTCACTTCCTCCACACACAAGACTATCGTCTTTCGACGACATTTGAAGATTACATACAGATAAGAGCCATTTTATTTCCTAGACATATGCACTGAATTTTCTCCCTGAGTCGTATATTTTTTTTTTCTCGACGCATGCAACCTACTGTAACGTCCATTAAAACTGGGACAGCTTATTTATCTCTCCCGTATTAGAGTACATCGTGATATAAATTGTCAAACATTTGTTCTAAACACAACTCATTCGTTGCCACTGAGATTTCATTGATTGATTTGATTTGTGGAGTTTAACATCCCAAAACTACCATATGATTATGAAAGACGCCGTAGTGGAGGGCTCCGGGAATTTCGACCACCTGGGGTTCTTTAACGTGCATCGAAATCTGAGTACACGGGCCTACAACGTTTCCGCATCCATCGGAAATGCAGCCGCCACAGCCGGGAATTGATCCTCGACCTGCGGGTTAGCAGCCGAGTACTTTAGCCACTAGACCACCATGGCGGGGCCACTGAAATTTAAGGCATAGCTGCACGCTCACCTATATATATAGTAGGGTACTTTGTACTCTAAATCGTTGAACACTTTCGACAAGCACACCGGGAAGGCTTATCGCTTCCATAGGGAACTATAACTGCGTTTCAAACGTTCGGGGCAACACTGTGGAAGCTATGCAAGAAGCTCGGTCAGCAAAACCTGTAACTCCACACGCCTCGGTTTCGGCTTTTGTCGTTGAATCATCGTTGCAAACGTTCGCGTGAGCCGAGCACGAGCCCCCACATGACGCGTCGCGAGAACCTGCAAAACAAAAGTACCAAGCAACGAAAACCAAAAGACCCGTCTACCGTTTCACTCTTCTCCTCAACTTCAGCTAACTCCTGAAAAAACAACTAATATATGTGATTTGGGGACATTAAACCTCACATATCAATCAACTAGCTTATTCTTAAGACGTATATAATATGTGTAACGGTCTGCTTCGGTGTCGTAAAAGGTGCCTGGAGCATGACAAGTTCGATATGCAAGCGAGAAATTGACAGCCCCAAAATAAACGTCGTGTAACACCTCAAGCCATGATGAGGTCGCCGAACAAAAGAAGTATTTAAAACAAATAGCACGCGGCCCAAAAGGAGAATAGACATGCAAAGTTACGAGGTTCTTCTCTCAGACGCCGCACACATTTCGATCATGCGCGCCAGTCATGCTCGAATACAGAAGGATCAACGAGTCTGCAATTCGCGAACTAAACGGAAAGCGGAGGACGATCCCTGCTGAACTCTATACGCCTCTCTAAAGCAGTACTTTACTACATCCCTACAAAGCAAACACACTAAATATAAGCTGCAGGCAGATAGAATTATGGGGGCTCACTTTCACAATACTCTCTCGTACGTCACAGTAAAGTTTGCACGGGACAGCTCAGAAGCGTAGCGATGACGATAGCGAAGCTCATAAAAGAGTAGACAGATAGCCTGGACGAAAAAAAATTCAGTAGGCTAGCTTTTAAGACGTAGTGCTCCCTTTAGAGCCAGGAGTAATCAGAAAAAGTTGTAGAATGGTTTGGCTCGACACGCCAAGTTCATGGAACTCTGGCGAAACACTCCTAGTGATAGCGTAAAATGCTAAGGCGGGATCGGTGTACGCATAACACGACTTCTGCATCACCACCACGCACTGCTACCTGGCCTCAGACACAAGTTATAACATTAACTCATTCCTGCGCTGCGTTTCAGTTGCCGGATTTACCAAGATCATAAGAGTACCGGGTTAAGCTCAGTCAACTGCCACGTAATTAACCTTCTGAAGATGAATAAACTGTGTTGAGCCAGTCGCCGACCTTTATTTGTCAACCCAGAGTCGACCAGGCCGCACTAGGGGAAACCAATTGGCAATCCTGTACCAGGCCCGGCGAGCCGAAATAGCCAGTGGGCCAATCTATACTGGTTGAGTGGCTTCACCCACAGTAACCAAGGAGCCTAATTTATCAGTTCTTTCTCTCTCCACTAAGTAGCAGAACGCTGATACATTGAAACGACTGCATTTACGAACGACCGGTGGCACAGTCATTGGCAGGTTTGGAGAATTCGACACCCCCCCCCCCCCTCCCCGATATTTTTACATAATGTATTGTGTGCATAAGCGCAAACACAAAAAATATGCACGAACGCGCATGAAAGGATAGCCAGAGTTTTTGTCCTCCTCTTAAGCACCCCCTCCACCTCCGAGAAATATTTCTCTTGTTCGGCATTCTTCCAACGACGTGCATCAACGCCGACTACATTTCAAGGCCGAAAGGCTGCCGCAGTGACGTCAGAGGTTGGGGGCCCAGTTGCCCAACTGAGCATGCTCAGTAAGACTTTTTTTTCCACATCTTTTATTCGGCCAAATCGAGCCGCAGCAGCTTCGAGAGCGGGAGCGTTGGTTCTCCTAAAACGTGAACGAAACGCAGGCTTTCCGCCGCGTTCGCGGCGTAACTGGGCCCCCACCTTCTGACGTCACTGCGGCAGCCTTTCGGCCTTGAAATTTAGTCGGCGTTGCGTGTATGTGTTGTACACTGAACGCCGGAACCGCACCACTCTTGCCAGAACTTCCTAAACGGCAGTCTGGCAGTTTCAACAGCCTTGTTTATATATTCAAAGCCTGAAAGCGCCTACAGAAGAGAGGATTTTGTAAAACTCAGCTGTGGGAGCCGCCCTGATGCCCATCAAAACTTCCAGAATGCGGCACGGTTCTCGCGAGGCACACTACGAGAAAATAAAAAAAAGACGCGAAACAGAACAAAACAAGAGACGCGCGCGAGACAAGTCGTGTACAGAGAGCGAACTCGGAAAGCTGGACAGCAGCGGAAGGAGGAGGACCAGCATCACTGACGGCGCGAGAATGACTTGGAAAGCGATCCGGTAACGGCTCTGCGCCTAACCTGGTTATCTGGGGCGTCGAGTGCATCGAAGCGTAGTCCCCGAGTTTGTCCGGTCTCGACGTGCCCGAGATGCGGGTACGGCCGAGTGGACAGCCACCGGCGGAAAGCGCGGGCGATCACCGAACGCCGGGCAGTAAACGCTTTACGACCGCACTTATTCGACGCCGCAACTGCGGAGAAGGTGGGGGTTCGGAACGGCCACCGCAGGAGCGAATACAAACTACCCCGTTTCGAGAGTGCGCTGCAGTCTATATAGGTACCGCGCGTCGCGCAGTGCGAACCGGCAACAACTCCGCCTACGTGGTTCTCCTACGAATGGTGCAAAACAAACAAACAAGTAGAAAGGAGTGATGTATGGAGTCTCGATCCATGGCCAGGGCACTTGGGGAGAAACTCCGTGACTAGTGGAACAAAGAACGGGTAACGAGATTTCAGGTCTCGGACGGCGCGCTTCGTCGCTCTGCAACCGAAGTTTCGCGGCAGTGATTGCGATATTTGTAAGAGCAGTTGTATATATATATTTTTAATAATTGTAGCTATGCGTGCGACGCCAGCTACTATTGCGACATGACAAGTGTCCCACGTTACGCTTTTTCACAAAGGATCGCGGCGTCGACAGCTGCTTGGTTTCAGTAAGATTCTAAACTATTCTCAGGAGCGAGTTCTCTTGTGTGTGCAATTCAGCGTTCATACCTGCCTCCTCCTCCCCCCCCCACTTTTTTTTCCTTCGGCTTGATGCGAAAACTATTACTCGAATGCATATCGTTGGTTAGCTCTTGGACTGCTTGTTTCCAGCACTTAGTGCGTCGACAAAGACGAGCTCGCTGACTATAGCAAGTAAACAAAAGTAGATTTTATTGTCTTCCCAATTTATATATATATATATATATATATATATATATATATATATATATATATATATATATATATATATATATATATATATATATATATATATATATATATATATATATATATATATATATGACAGGGCACGTAAAGAAAGCCCTAAAAGGAATGCAGAGGCATAGCCGCTGGTGAGGACAAGGTAATAACCGAGCTGCTGTAAGATGGCGGAGAAATCGTGTTAGAAAATCTGGCCACCTTATATACGATGTGTCTCTTGACGGGAAGAGTACCAGAATCTTGGAAGAACGCCAGCATCATTTTCTTCCTTTAATAAATCATTTTAATGCATCAGTTATTCCACCATCATTAATTTTAATCCATCATTTAAGAAAGGAGACATCAAAGACTTGCAAAAATTACAGGCCGATCTGTTTACGTACTGTTCTCTACAACCTATTTACAAAAATAATAGCTAATAGAATTAAGGCGATATTAGAGTTCAATGAACCGAAGGACCAAGCAGGATTTCGTACAGGCTACTCCACAATACGCCATATTCACACTATCAATGAGGTAATAGAGAAATGCGCGGAATACAACCAACGCCTACACATAGCACATAGCTTTAATGGATTACCTACTATGCGAGGAAGCGTTTGACTCAGTTGATACATCAGCAGCAGTAATGCAGGCACTACAGAACCAAGGCCTCGACGAACCCTACGTAAACATCATGTCACTTTCCGTTCCTCGTCTTGCGCTGCGGATATATATATATATATATATCATCAGCCTGACTACGTCCACTGCAGGACAAAGGCCTCTCCCATGTTCCACCAGTTAACCCGGTCCTGTGCTTGCTGCTGCCAATTTATACCCGCAAACTTCTTTTAAGCTGAACCCTCTTTGTAAGTCTCCAGGTTTCTGTTCCGTAGCTAAGTACCGGCAAGATACAGCATATATATATATATATATATATATATATATATATATATATATATATATATGTATATATATATATATATATATATATATATATATATATATATATATATATATATATATATATATATATATATATTAACATGAGCCGGACCGCACAGCTTACGGCTTCCACAATACCTCTTACACAGGTGTAGGCTTCTCTGCATGGTAGATCTCGGGGGAAACCCTACTTTACAAACTTGATACATCACTCAACATTGTTGGCACGCAATGTTGCATCATGTCACTTTCCGTTCTTCGTCTGCGGATGCCTGCTCAGCCTCTTGTAAGCTTACAGTCTCCTATTATTAATAAGAAACTCCACCTCGCGTTGCACTCTGTTGAGCTCGTCGACTAAACTATACAATAATATTGCCCTGGAGCAGTTTGCAGTTGAAGAAGTTAAACCAAAGAACGAAAAAAGGGAGCGGGCGGCGATAAAGGGGGAATGCTTATTTACATAAGCTACCACTACAGGCAGATTTGCCCAACTTAACCCTAAATCAGCTACACATATCCACGATCGAAGGACCAGCGGGGCCTGCACGCCAAGTTCTCTGCATTCTCGCTGGATGCCACCAAAAAAGTATTGTCACGCAGTCTATGGCATTCGAAAGTGCACCTGTTCCTCTCTCTCACTCTACACCTCATCTATGGCATAATATGGGTGGTTCCACATTAAAGCTTTAAATACGGGCGTTTGTCTTCAATAAAAATGAATTCAGGTAGCGCAGGATGGGTAGGGTCGGCAATATATTGGGAGGCCCGACAAGTGTGCTTTGAACTACACAGTGGTATTTGAGCTACGCTGACCAGTGTGTTTAGAATTACCCTGACCAGTGTAGCTCGCAGCACACTGCACATTACTAAAACTGAAGTGTACAGCCCTCTGGCCTGAATGGAGCCGCGAGGGATTAAGCGGCACGCTGCCGCCGGCAGCCACGGCGCTCGACCAACAACGCCTCCCAGATATGAATGTCCACGTGACGCCATCCTGACGGGCCGGGTCGTTATCCCGTCAACGCACCGGCGCCCACGCCACGCGCTCCCGGGGTCGCTTTCACACCCCGGCGAACGCCCCACCGCGAGCCCCTCCCGCACTCGAGAAGAACGCAGGTGGAGGTTTGTTTTGCGAAGCGGCCCTGTATTCGAGGCACGCCGAGCTATAGCTTGCCCGCCGCCGTAGACCATACTCCATACGCCCGGATCAGTAGTTTTGTGCAGTGCGAGCGAAGGCCAAGCGCGCCGTCCACCAATCGAAAGAGAGATCCGTGGAAAGTTCTCTGCTGCCCATCTTTAATCAGAAATTCAATCCTATAAAATGCCAAAACACAGTTCCACGCAAGCGTTGACAACTTGTTCATTTGATATCTATCCACAGCGTCTACTTTGGCGGAATAATTACCTCCTCTGCTCGGTGATCAATTACTTAGCTCTTATTGGTCTACGTGTTTACCCATATAAAATAATATAGAGGATACTGCAGCGCTTAAATATAATGTTTCTGACTACACTTTCTGACTTAAAACTTTAAATCAAAGTATTACGCTATTAAAACGAACGTAGCAAAAACCCTCAACAGCGCGTCTTCGAAAGCTTCGGAATTTATTAGCGCTAACTAATCTAGTACGTAGTGAGCGGAGAGCGCATCGTTCTTACGCGCATCAAGTAGGCGAGATATTTGTTAGGACGACCACTTCTGAGCTTGAAGTCACCGAACACAAGAATTTCTCTTACGCTTTTTCATTTTTATGTATGATTTATGGGAATAACCACGTGAAAAGTATGACTATAGACAAAAATTAGAACCAACGACCTGGCTTCTTTTTGTGTTGTTTTTCAGTAGAAAAATGATACTGTGTTTTGTTTCACGCTGACTGACTTGCTGCGGAGAAATTGTAGTTTATAAAGCCTCGGCTGCGCGCGCACTATAGGTTATGCAGTGCAAAAAAATGGTTACAAAAAAAGAGAAATAAACAAGAAAAACACATCAAACTACACCACAACACCACCACCACCACCACCACCACCACCACCACCACCACCACCACCACCACCACCACCACCACCACCAACAACAACAACAACAACAACAACAACAACAACAACAACAACAACAACAACAATAATAATAATAATAATAATAATAATAATAATAATAATAATAATAATAATAATAATAATAATAATAATAATGTAACATGACAATGTAACCAGTTCGCCTCCGGGAGTTTGCTTTTTCAATAGAATACTGACGCTATGCATTAATACAGCTACGGAACTGTTCTCAGAGCGCACAATGAGAGCCCCCTCCCCTAGCGTGCTCCGCAACACCTTTAGGCCTGTTTTCTCGTTAGCAGTGCGTATGACACAAACATTTCGTAGCCTTCGCCGCAGTGCACGTTATTAGTGAGCCGAGTCGGGATGGCCGAGGGGCCAGTGCACCGGATCGCACGCCTCGCCGCGCGGCCCATTCGTTGCGCCCGCTTGTTGTGTTTGCGATGCGGGAAAGACGAGTGCGCCGCCGGCGACAATGAATAGTGGCTGGTCGTCGCTTTGGAAAAAAAAAAGAAAGGAAGTGTGTGTATAGTAAGCGGTGGCAGGAAGATGCGACGATAATGAAGTAAACGCGTGCTCACCTATAGCGCTGCGGATGAGCGAGAGGGCGAAGCTGCTTCGGGTGGTGTAGCGTATGCGTGCGCTTCGGTTGCGCGGGAAAGTGACACATTTTTTCGAGCCGTTTTCGCAGAGGGATTGCGCCAGTTCAGCCGCGGGTGCCCGCGCCGTATTAGCGCGAGGCTAACGGCCTAACCCTAACCCTAACGTAGCCGATAGAGAGAGAATTGATGATTGATTGATTGATATGTGGGGTTTAACGTCCCAAAACCACCATATGATTATGAGAGACGCCGTAGTGGAGGGCGCCGGAAATTTTGACAACCTGGGGTTCTTTAACGTGCACCCAAATCTGAGCACACGGGCCTACAACATTTCCGCCTCCATCGGAAATGCAGCCGCCGCAGCCGGGATTCGAACCCGCGACCTGCGGGTCAGCAGCCGAGTACCTTAGCCACTAAACCACCACGGCGGGGCCCGATAGAGAGAGAACAGAGAAGTGGCTTGGGAGCAGCATGGATGTTGACCAGGAAAACCGTCTCTGTGCTAGTGTGAGCAAGTCGGTATCCACGGTAGCTAACGACGGCGCATGACGTAATAACTCTGGGTAAACTGGTGTGCACAAATACCGATACAAGTATTAAGTATTGAAATAAATAAATAAGTGTAGATTTGTGTAAACTTTTTGTATACTTCTACGCACCGCTGGATACTTGTTTATTCAGTGGTTTTGTATATTTGCTCATATGTGTGCAATGTTTGTACAATTCGAACACCTTCAACATCCTGATCCTGTACCACTCCCCTCAACAATGCCCTCTGGGCCATGAGGCTACCTGAAATAAATAAATAAATAAATAAATAAGCAATGCAACAACTATAGGCGCTCAGTTCGCACAGGATGAAGTTCGGGGGATGCTGTAGATCTCCAAGCCGCGATGAGGCGAATAACTTCATCACTTCTCTTTAATGACAGGTCGATGCACAACGCCATGCAAGGCCGGTGTCGGTGCACGACGTTCCTGTTGGCATCGTTGCGCAAGTGCAAACAAATGGTTATATAAACATCTACAACCGTTCAAAATATGTCTGTGCATGCGACATTTGTACATATATTTAGTGTCATTTCATAACATGCCGCTCAGTAAACAATATTACGACACGGTCACCTTCTTTCCGCATGCTTCGCATAACGTTGATTCCCAAGGTACGTGGGATCAGCCGATTTTTTTAACGATGCATTTAGAAGGTAACAGATATGACAGCACACGTCATGTGTGCATCACGTGTCGTGTGCGTGCGTGCCTATGTATTCTGATGAACAGGTCAGCTCAAATGTCGAGCCGACTAGGACATATTCACTTGAATGTCACAGCACCACTTCCTTAATGGATTACGGGGCCACCTGTTCCACGTCAGCGCCGGCGAGAAAACGAAACCTATACAAATTGGCGGCCCGAAAGGAGTACTTGGAATGGACAAGGCAAAATAGGAATCAAGACACTGTTTATTCTCGTCTATCTTCTGAACGACGTCAGTTCATTCGTAGCGATAAAGCGAGCAGAAAAGGGGAAAAAAAGAAGAAAAGTACGCGAACTAGCTAACAGAACACGCACGTACACATAACACAAAACTCGGAGAAGCTCGAGGTTCTACTGAACGCAAGTTCGACATTCTGCAAAAAAAGAACGAGACGAGGCCGTTCTTGCCTCGCTATGAGGACTAATACACCCCGACCGAGGTTCGAGCGCACAGGTGCGTAGGGTGAATAGGCGGCCACGAGCGTTCGTCCGGAGAAGAATATTTATGGGCCGCTCGTTGAGGAGCAAGTCTTTCCCGAGAAGCACGACGACAAAACATGCGCGGCAGTGTGTACGGCGTAGAAACGCCTGAGCAAAATTATTAAGTATAAAAACAAAAACCCAAGTGGAGGGATAAATCGACAAGTGGAACGAAAAACGCGTACTGCCTATAGCACTCACGCAGAACTAATAATAATTTTTGAAATATTGCTTCTCGAAACCAAGATATGATCATGAAAGACACCCCAGCGAAGGTCTCCAGGATTTTCGAACGCCGGCGTTTTTTTTTTCTTTAAACACGCATCTAAATCCAAGCCCGCTGGAGACTATAGCACTTTGCTTCCATGAAAAATGCGGACGTCAGAACCGGGGTTTGATGTCGTGACTTTATAGGGACAGCAATAAGACATCAAAACCGCTAAACCACATATCGAGTACGCGCAGTACATAAGTTGTATCGAAGGTTTGGTACAAGAATTCACCCAAAGGCGACGTGAAACACGAAAACACTGTCAATATTGTCAACACATGCCAATACATGCCGCAAAGGACAAGAAGTAAAAGCACCGTTAATCATCGGATTTTCAATCAGCCAATGTGCATGGGCGACACTAGGCGACAGTTTATCTTGGCAGATGAGCAAAACGAATGGAGGCGGGGCTTCCGGCAATTCGTGCTGCTCCACTATAGTAGTGCAACAGACTTCGACTAGTTTCGGTTCTGCTCGCTCAGATCGTTAACGCGTTCAGAAAAATATATACACCAAAAAAGTGCTTGGCAGAAACGTTTCGATGATTCGGGGTACATATTAATGCCATACTACGAGTATATATATATATTTTTTCCAGGGCCCTGAGAGAAATTGAAAATTTTCTTTTCAAGTTCAAAGGTGTTCAAAGACAAGTATGCGAACCCTGACTTTGAGACCAGGTACGCAGGGCGAACAAAGTTGCTTTCTTCGTTTATCGCGATTCAATTTCAAAAGTCATCTGCGACAAAAAACCAAAAAAATAAGCGCGAGCACGCTAAAATATCTCTGGCGCTAAAAAAACACCGACAAATATCAAAACAAAGCATCGTTCTTCCCTGACGGGCTTCCGGGGGAGCTTATGCAAATGCACTGCGTGACCGCTCACGCCGGATTGGAATCCCCGAAAGAATTGAGATGCCGCCCTTGTTCGGCGTCGTGTAATTCCCTCGGCTGTACACGCAGCAAGGAACGGGAGATCCTGAGACAAACACTTGCACTAGGTTCGACAGTGTGTAAAAGTCGAGACTCTGTTCGTTTGTTTTGTCTCCCTTTATTTAACGTCGCTTCGGTTCATCGACCGCGTGTCTCTGAGCGCGGCCGCACCGGAGTGGTCTCCAGTCGATTTTGTCCCAACCATTTCTTCGCATATCCCCTCTCATGTTTACTCCTCCTTTCATGCCACATGAGCCGGTTTGTGTCTTCCAAGTAGACAAGAAGGGTTCCAACGCAGACAAGAAATATGGCCGTGGGCGGACGCACGAAAGAGGGGAGAGGATGAAGGGGGAGGGAGCTGTCTATCTTAATGATCTAAGGGATACCTTTGCTTAGTCGGACACTGTGCCTCCACTCTTTGAAGTGTAATGTTATGTCTGAAACTTCGTTGAAGCACACCAAAAAACAATTATCCGCATATCCGCGGAGTGAAGATGATGAGTTGGGCGAAGCGTCCATCCGTCCGTCCGTCTCTCCGACCGTCTGCTTGTCTGTCCATCCGTCAGTCCGTCCGCTCGTATCACACCACAGCACGCATCGGGCGGACGGACGCTTCGCCCCACTCATCATAATTAACTTCGTGCATATGCTGCGAGTTTCTTTTTTTAAGAAAACGACTAACGCCATCTAGCGATACTATCTTCAAGGACATATACACACAACGCCATCTAGTGAACAATTCTTTAAACTATAGAGGTGGCTACTACAAGATACAACTACGAGAGGACAACCGAAACCCTAAGGAGCTTCACCCCTAAAACGAAGACTAGAATAAGCAGACGCTGTCCCGTCTGCTTCAAGCAGTCTGCGTTTTTCGGTGCGCTTCAACAAATTTTTCCAACATGAACGTAAAAGAACTGGCCCAACTTGCCATCAAGCTGCAAGGTTATGACATATGCAGGTTTTCAGCTGCTTTTTTTTAGACTGATAATGACGGCCGATGATTTCCAATGTTGCTTTCCAAGAACTGTTCAACTTCCCACGTCTGCACAAAGAAAGTCGAGCGCCAAATGTAGGGCGTCGTGTGAGAAGCACTTATTGCTCTTTTTTTTTTGCACCTACTGCGACTAAGGATGTTTAATTTTTTTTAAACCTCCTTGACCGCGATGCTTCTTTTCTTTTAAAGAACTTGAACCTAAGTTTTGGTGGTACTTTTTTCAAGTCGTAAAATTGCGTTAGGAAACAGACAGACTATACAAGAAAGACAAGACGTCACGCTTCTGTCTTGCGGACAAGGCCAAAAGGGCTAGGGGAGGTGGGGACCCTACGGTGAAACTTTCACACACACCCCCCAGAGGTAGGGGGGGGGGAGAACCCTGCACACGCTTATGCAATTGGCGAGACATTTAGGCTACTGTCTTCACCCCCCCCCCCCTATCCCCCAATCTCCCCTCCTCTTTTTTTTCTTCCTGCCGCTGGAGTCTGTGCCTCTCGGAAGGGTTAGCCCGCACGCAACGAATTAATACCGCGTGACGTTTCGGCTGCTACCCGCACTCGCAAATCCGGCTTAAACACTGCCCTGGTACCGACGGCGATGGCGACGGGAGGAAGAACAGAAGAACGCACTGAATGAGTCATCACAAGTGGAAACAAAAAGGAGGGACCAGCGAGGTAGCACGAACAGAGCGGGCTGCCGTGTACACCCGTCCGCATACACTAAAGTCCCCTCGCGTTCCTCCCGCCAAGCGTTACATCGGATTACGGGCTCGCCGGAGTTCACGGACACAAAAGACAAGGCCCGGACAGTGCTCCGAACAGCAAAGGAAAAAAAGAAAACGTAGCGGGGAAGTAATGAAGAAGTGCGGATAAGAGAAACATTGAACAAAGGCGGCTCTTTGTCGACCCTGTGTAAACGTTTCGGGAGAAAGTTAGCGAGCGGGAGCGGAGGATTTTCCTTGTCGATTGGGATTAACGAAAAGAAACAAAAATGCTCGTTCAGCGGTGAACGGAGGGGAAAGGCAATGGAAAGTCGAGCCGCATAAAAACGTGATGGGTCATCAGGAGGATACGAAAGCAGCACATTCCTTTTAAAAGGCTTCCGTTCTCTTTTACGACTATTTTCGCCCGCTCTGTGGATACTTCATTTTATCCAAAATAATTGCAGCCAACCAAACTTTAATGATTTGAGCAACAGGCACGTTGCTTTCCAGATGCATGTTCAGAACATGAATGAATGAATGAATGAATGAATGAATGAATGAATGAATGAATGAATGAATGAATGAATGAACTTCATTTGAAGTGCGGTAGTTTTCTCAGGGCGAGGTGGGTGAAGAAGGGATTGACCTCTGTCCCTTCCCACCCGCCGTCGATAATGATGGCGGTGCCTCAGGTGACCGCTAGAAGTCCTTGGACCCGGGCGGCATCTTCGTCTCGCCGGACGGCCCAGGGCCGGTCAGCCAGCTTGTCGCTGGCCGACCTGTTCAACCGCGATGGTTACATACATACGAGGAATTTAATGGAGTTTCTTCTCATGAACTTTATTCCTGCAGGCCGGCGCAAGCCAATGAATCCAGTCCGTTTCAATTGCAATTTTTAAGCCACGCTAACTCGCATCACAAATTGGCGTTCAGTGTGGGCTTAAAAACAGTGGTTAACAATTTAGAGCAGAGCAAGAAAGTTTAAGAGAATTCTATTTCCACAAGAAACATACATACACAGAAGGCATTCATTATTTGTTTAGAAAAAAAATTATTTACGTTAGGTGCAGAAAACAAAGGTATCATAACATTCCAGTGGTAGGGCACAAACACTTCGGCACATCTATGTGCCACGACAAACATCACTACGTTGCAATTATGTCTGCTCTAGTATGTTTTTAAGGATTTTGAGTACTTAGTACTGAACTATGGGAGAGCACAAAGCAGTCCTGTGGGTCACACCGGGTTATGCCTCACATACTTAAAAAACTGTGATTGTATCAGGAAGGCCCCCAGAGCACTCTTCCTCATAAAAGTCCACATGCGCTGATAATATGTGCTTAGAAAATGATTTTTAACGACTTAGAGTACGAGGTACTCTACTATGGGAGAGTTGAAATTCGTCCCATGGACCTCTGATGGACGCAAAACAAGTTGTGTGTTTGGAAAAAGTAGTTACCGATTTAGAGCACTAGGTGCTCTACTAGTGGGAGAGCTGTGTGCCGTCCCTGAATTTACAAGACGATGTGATTTGACGCTTTTAGTGCCGTTGTTAGATGGACGCAAAACAAGTTGTGTGTTTAGAAAAAAGTATAGTTAACGATTTAGAGCTCTAGGTTCTCTACTATGGGAGAGCTGTGTGCAGTCCCTGAATTTACAAGACGATGCGATTTGATGCTTTTAGTGCCTAAGTTACACAATTGCCACAAACACAGTACGGTAATTGGAAGACGGAAATTTGAACGGCGAAATGCGAGAGTACCAAACAAAGGCCTCGAGGCTGCGCAAGTCCCACGCGACATGGTATGCATCGTTTCCCAGTAATTGAAGCCTCTCTCGCTCGAGGGTTTGTCGGCGATTAGCCGTTTCTAATACGACAATCTCATCTTTTTATCAGGACCATCCAGCCGAGTGCTCATTTCACGTAGCCGCACTTCTTTGTCTCCTGGTTATGAACGTCGTTGTTGACTATATGAATGAGCGGTTTTGGTATGTATGAGGGAAACAGTCGGGAAAGAGCATTTTGCAATGCGATAGTGTGTGTGTGTGTGTGTGTGTGTGTGTGTGTGTGTGTGTGTGTGTGTGTGTGTGTGTGTGTGTGTGTGTGTGTGTGTGTGTGTGTGTGTGTGTGTGTGTGTGTGTGTGTGTGTGTGTGTGTGTGTGTGTGTGTGTGTGTGTGTGTGTGTGAGGGGGGGGAGAGTACGTGCATTTAACATGGAAATTATAAATTTCAAACCAGTGACCTCGGGCGAGTCATACAAAGGCAGTGCCACCACCGCCACAGCAGCGGAGACGTAGTACGACTACAAACAAAGGGGTGACGCACGCACCACGGCAGCTCCAGCGCGTCGCGACCGTTGACACACAAAGCCGTAAAGACGACTGCGGCACCACACAGCGAAGGAAAGGGGTCCATGGCAATGCGTATACAATGAATGGCCTCCTCCCACGACGAAGTAGTGCGCCTACGAAGGAAGGCCTTGGTCGAGAAGTGGGTGAGACAGCGGCTTCCCTGCACATCAACCCGTGGCGGCTCCTGAGAAAGAGACGATGACGCTGTGCTCGGGAATTTTACTGATTGCGTGCAGTGAAGCACGGCCTATCGAGCAGCGTCACTCTAACCGAAAAGAAAATCGGGCGAATGACTCTTGCAACGTCCACACTGCACGGAACGGCGTCTTTAAATTGAACTCTTCGATCAAGTGCGACAGTTTACACGGTTATATAGGAGGCAGGGCAAAAGGCGAGAATACCGGACTTTGTGAGACGAACTATACTATAAAACTAACGCACGAAAGCGATACGGTCGCAATTTAAGGTTGCGTGATTCTAACATCAAAAGAGCAGTTCAATAGAGTATCATGTGCAAATACATACAAGAGAATATTACTCAGTAGCGAAGCCGCCGCAAGTGGAGTGATAACAGTAGCAAGAAAGTACAGCATAGACTACCCAACGGTGGGCGCTCCCTTGATGCGCATTACAATGCTTTACATCAAGTGTTGCTTAGCGTACTTATCAGAATCCACGTTCGACTGGGCGGCGGCTCGACGACACTCCTTAGGCGTCGTGAAAACGATTCCAGCGTCACAACACGTCTTCTTGCACGGAAAACATCCCTAAAAGCTTGCCACACTGCGTGATGAGGCATGCACCTCCGACGTATAGTTGTTAGACCATCAGGTTTCGGTGATAAAGGCCAACATCAAAGCCAGTTGTTCAAATATGTTTAACATGTTTATGTTGGTCCTGTGTACATACAGTATACGCTGCGCTGACGTTCCTGGCGTGCGTGTGACGTAACGCGCGATAGATATGACGTCATTCTGTCCCCCATTGTTTCGACATAAAGATGAAAAAGTCGTGCGGTCCCTCGTGCTTGCCTAAGACTGCTCCAATGTGAAAAGTCATCTTCGTCGTCTTCTTCTCAGTAAGTTTCATTAACACCCCCCGACCCCCCGAGGCTTCCACACCTTGCGCGGTTCTGAAATACCACCGGGATCGACACTCCACACAACGACGTGATGACGTCATTACAGGATGATTCTTTTGCGTCCTTCATGTTTACACCGTCGACGTCGGCAGTCACTTCTCGCGTACGATGATGCATCTACGGATTTCACCTTAATAACTGTTCCACGTATATAAAAGATCACAACCACGTTTAAAACACGACACTGCTGCAAGTCTACCGAAAAACGAGGTTGCCCAGCGGAAAGCTTGCTATCATTTCTATTACCAAGAACATATCATTCATTAGCAAACACCTATAAAAATCAGCGGGCAAAAATCAGCGGGTAATTTATCTCAAAATATCCGTCCTGCTCCCATTTCTCTGGAACGCCCAAACGGCTAGCCACTGAGTAGGATTCGCTCTCGGGATTTCGTGCCCACCGGTTGTGGCCCCGCGATCACCGACGACAGCGCAACTATGGCCGACTGGCTCGCCCTGCGCCATCTCCTGGCGCCGACAAGAGCTCTCGCCGAGTGGTGCCCCGTCCTCGGACTCCCGCGACCGTGTCCATGTTTCCTATCTCATCTTTACTTCCATCACTTGTTGTCCCTGCCCCTCGCTCTCTCCTTCCTCTCTCTATATATACCTTTTATTCTTATCATTTTAATCCCTCCTTACCACCATCCCACGTGACCTACTGTTGAGGTGTCGCAGTCTGATGCAGACAGTTACGGGGCCCACTTTTATCTTCTTTTCTCTTTAAGCCCCTGAGTAGCTCACGGGAGCCTCGTGTAACTTGGGCAGCCCTGCACGGTGCGTGCGAGAGACGGAGCACAGACAAGCGGAGACGCAGACAGGCCAATAATGCGCGGTCGCGGCCGAGACAAAGGATAGTCGAGGGTGCTGGGCGACGCGCATCGCACTGTGTGTCTCCGTGCGATCGAGGCCATGTGGGGGCGTGCATGAAGGTAGGCGTGCACGAACGCTCATGCGGGGTCACGTATATAGACGGCAGATGGTGTGAAGCTCCTCCGCTACAGGCACGGCTGCGGCATACGGTGTATGCGGAGTGTTCTCGGCGCTGCATGCGCACGGCGTGCCTGTGGATGAAGCGATGACGCACGTGTCTATACGTGGAAAGAGATAAAGCAACGAGTATTATTAAAAATTGGGCAATTCAGTAACAATTCATTTTTCAAGGTAAACAGCGAGAAAAACAAAGACAGGGATGTAGGAAGACACAGGAGAAGCGCTGATTCATTTTAAAAAATACCGCGAAAAACGAAGACAGGGAAGTAGGAAGACACAGGAGAAGCGCTTGTCCTGTGGCTTCCTGTTTCAATGTCTTCGTTTTTCGCGCTATTTCCCTTTAAAACAGAGATAAAGTAAGTTATCACTGTCTTTCAAGAAATACATAATCTATTTTCAGTTATTTACCAATGGTGCGCTGCCATAAAGCTAGTGATTTGATTGGTATGCGGAGTTTAACGTCCCAAAACCACCATACGATTACGAGAGACGCCATAGTGGAGGGCTCCAGAAATTTTGACCATGTGGGGTTTCTTTAACGCGCACCAAAATCTGAGCACACGGGCCTACAGCATTTCCGCCTCCATCGGAAATGCAACAGCCGCAACCGGGATTCGATCCCGCGACCTGCGGGTCAGCAGCCGAGTATTTTAACCACTAGACCACCACGGCGGGGCAACGTGGAGATAAAGAAATGCGGCTACGTGAAATGGGCCTGATAAAAAGATGAGATTGTCGTATCACAAGCGGCTAATCGCCGACAAACCCTCGATCGAGAGAGGCTTCAATCACTGGGAAACGATGCATACGATTTCGCGTGGGACTTGCGCAGCCTTGATGCCTTTGTTTGGTACTCACGCATTTCACCGTTCGAATTTCCGTCTTCCAATTACCGTGCCGTGTTTGTGGGATTTCAAGTGTGTTGTATATTGAGCGATGATCTCTTCATTGCAACGTAGTGATGTTCGATTGATATGTGGCGCTTACGTTCCTAAGACCACCATATGATTATGAGAGACGCCGTAGTGGAGGGCTCCGGAAATTTCGACCACCTGGGGTTCTTTAACGTGCACCCAAATCTGAGCCCACGGGCCTACAACATTTTCTCCTCCGTCGGAAATGCAGCCACCGCAGCCGGGATTCGATCCCGCGACCTGCGGGTCAGCAGCCGAGTACCTTAGCCACTAGACCACCGCGGCGGGGCAACGTAGTGATGTTTGTCGTAGCACATAGATATGCCGAAGTGTGTGTGCCCTATTACAGGAATGTCATGATACCTTTGTTTTCTGTACCTAATGTAAATAATTTTTTTTCTAAACAAACAATGAATGTCTTCTGTGTATGTATTTTCTTGCGGAAATAGAATTCTCTTAAACTTTCTTGCTCTACTCTAAATTGTTAACCACTTTTTTTAAAGCACACATTGAACGCCAATTCGTGATGCGAGTTAGCGTGGCTTGAAAACGGAAGATGCCAGCACCTTAAGGTGCCTACTAATAACGACGTTGTGCAAGTATACGGCGCGCCACGCTGCCCGCATATATATTTCTGTGGTTTAGAAGGCTCTGAAGTTCGGTTCACGCAGCATACTACTACTACTACTACTACTACTACTACTACTACTACTACTACTACTACTACTACTACTACTACTACTACTACTACTACTACAGCAATAATAATTAGAAGAAGAAGAAGACGAAGAAGAAGAATGGCGCCAGTGTGCCTGCACCGTTTAGCTAGCGTATATCGCTGAGAGTGCTACAAGAGAGAGAGAAATAAATAAAAGGAAGATACAGGGAGGTTAACCTAGACGAACTGGTTTGCTACTCTGTACGGGGGTGGGGAAAAGGGTCAGAAAGAGGATAGAAACAGTGCTACAAAGAGACAAGAAAAATACAGCAAAAGAAAAAAAAGGCAGCGCGGTGATCTCAAAAGGAAACTAGGGAGGAGGAGTTTTCTAATTGAGAAAGTAAACTGAGAAAAACAAAAAAGAGACACATCACGTCATACTCGGTCACCATTCGGTCGTGCATGGATTGTCACCGTCGCATCATCACTTACCTATCGATATCAACACCAATTCCGGCTAGAGCGGCATGTGTAGGTTTGTTTTCCTTC
This sequence comes from Rhipicephalus annulatus, assembly GCA_013436015.1. NCBI lineage: Eukaryota > Metazoa > Arthropoda > Arachnida > Ixodida > Ixodidae > Rhipicephalus > Rhipicephalus annulatus. The sequence goes on from WOVY01010824.1 coordinate 199,118, forward strand.
AAGACGCTACAGTGTTTTGGCATTCCCTCAACTACAGGGACTACACGAGATCGGCAATACAAACTGGTTTCCGCTGGCACTGGTCTACGGCTAAGGCAACCTATAGCGCACAACACGAGTGCCTTAAGGCAAGCACCTAAGATATAAACACCACCTCTTTATACCAAGCCGACGCACCGGTCGTTAAAATGACCACATAGCAATAGATCAGTTCAAAGCATGAATTTTACTTCTAGTAGTACTAAAGTAGTCTGAGCTCTCAGTATCTGACCGAAATTAAAGGCATGCCCAAACATATATGCAACATCTATCGGAGGACTCCTCTTCACAACCTGTGTAGGCTGAGCAAGTCCTATAGATCAAACTAAACGCTCAAAACAAAAAAAAAGAGAAATGAAGGGGCCGAAGACAAACGTTCGATGACAACCAGTGACAAACATACACATACATCTTTTTATCTGTACTTCCCCGCTTCCTTGCCTTACACGGCGCGACTGTACGGCTGTATACAACGGCAAAAAAAAGCCGAAACGACACAAGGGCGGCGTGATGGGCGCATTAAAAATGTACGCTACGTCACGGGTTCGACAAACATGGGAGAAAGGCGGGAGTGCATACAATAAACCACGCTCTGCATTCAAAATAGCAATGAACACACAAAAAAAGCAAATGAAAAGGTCCGAGTGATAAACGCGACGACAAAACTCTGACGTGAGCAAGTCGGCCGTCTCGCGATAAAATAGAACGCCGCTTCGCAGAAATAAACAAAGTGAAATGACGGGAAGCGAAAGAAATGTGGCTCCATGGAGGGCTGAGCCGACTTTCGGTCCGCATGCGGCCCACACACGCGGAGCTTCAAAGGCGCCGCCGACGAGAGAGCTATAGGCTCGCTTTTTAAAAACATAGAAGCCCGCGCGTGTACTATAAACGTCGAGACACGGGCTGAAACGCGACAGTGACGGAGGCCCTTGAACGGTTGAACAGCGTAAGCTCACGAATTACGGGGCCCCGCCCACGCTCGCCAAGGCCGTTGGCAACTGCTGCCTATTGGCAACATAGCTAAGCGCATGCGCGTTAGACGCCACCTACCACTGTGTACCCTATTTCATCTGACGTCAATGATCATTCGTGGTGTAAACGTTCATATCACGCAGCCGTATACCGCCTTAAAGAGACAAAACGAAACAAAAAATGATTGTAACGCGTTGTCTTCCAAATGACGCACGTTTGAGCATGTTGGCAGGTTCTTTCTAAATAGAAATTAAGGGAGTACAAGCGATACAACCACACGTCTTTCATCGCACGCCGCAAGTATTCGAGATAAGGATGTGCCGGGCGCGCCTGCAGATTAGACGCGCTACGCATGATATGCGGCGCTCACACGCACAAACAACTGAATGCGACGGAGGGGTCAACCGCAGGGACAAGGGTCAACAACAAGATATAGACGGGACGCAGTTGTCGCGTCCATAGAGTTTCCTATGGTCACTGACTCTGGCATTGCGATGTTTTAGCCACCATGGGAATTACGGGTGGTACACGGATTTGCCCGCACTTGTGGCTTTGTTTATTCCTGTGTTTTGATTCGGTATCAAATTCGTGACCTGATTCCAATCGGTAAGCCTAGAAAAGTAGAGAAGTTAAGGTGGAGATCTGCAACTGCCGAACATTTGCCGATTGTCGTGTCGTGACAAAGCAGCTCCAAGCCAGGCGAAACCGACCGGAGCCGAAAGTACGAAGACTAGACAAATCTGTGAACTACCCATCATTAATGATGGGTATGCTCGTTGGAGCTTCGTGCGTATATGGCAGCTCCCATAGACACCAGCGCCAGAGTTCTCTCTAGTGATTTCATAGGAAACTCTATATAGGGTCTCGTCTATATTGCGAGTACGGCGCGCACACAGGGAGGCAACGTTACTGCAGCTCAGTATCTACAGCCGTGGGCAAAATCTGTCCGGCCCAGAAGGGACCGACCGGATGCACGGCCCAGGTCCTCCGCGCGCCATCCATCAGCCGTTTCGCCCGTGGCGACGCAGACGCCTACGCACGCACTCTCCCTCTATAGCCGTCTCTTGGTTGTGTTTTTTTTGCAGGACGGGTGCCTGTCGCGGGATGCGTAACCAGAGAATGGAAGCCGCCGTCGCGTCTGCGTTGCGGTCTGAACGTCGTGGCGCATGGAGGATGGAACAAGAAGCGCCTTCTCTACAGCCGCGAGCGTATTTGCGCGCTTTGGCTATGCTCTCTGTTTTGTTTTTTAAAGGGCCACTAAGACACAAACGATTCTTCGTATATTATTGAATTACAACTTCGCAACTCCCAAATCACTACACTTGCCGCGAGAAGACACTCGGTAGACGAGAAAGTTCACTTAGGATACCGCTCAATCTGTACTTACAGGACCCATTTAAACACTCACTCAGGACAAACCATAATAAGGTCATCTTTCAACCTGCTAGCCGTGTCAATATACATAAGTATTCTTTATTCCCGATGACCATTAGTTTTTGGAATAGGCTGCCAGTCAATGCTGTGAATTGTTCTACGCTGGAATCTTTTGTCAACTGTCTAGACCCGGCCTTTATCATACCAGACGGCCTCTTCGAGTTTAAGGTCATGTCATTTGGTCTCTTAGAAGAGATTGATTTCTCTAAAAATGTATACATGTGAACCATGAAGTATCCTATGTGTATCAATACTTTCTTTCTTTTCTTTTTGTGGAGCGTTATTATGCATCATGCTACCTCTATGTATCCACTCCTGCATGGGCCCGATTAGGGCCTGCAGTATGTACAAATAAAAATAAAATAAATAAAATGAGCCAAGAGATAATGCCGGCGCCGACGCCACCATGAGGCTCCCGCAACAATCGCCGCGACGTCACAAATTTCGACGGCGTCTACTAGCTCATACGCAGTTCCTATAGACAGGAAAAAAGAATATATACATTGTCCTCTGGGAAGTATACTGACTTAAAATACGAAGTTACCCCGAAATTTGTTCAGCGAATATCGCCAAAATGCGAAAAATGCGACTTAAACTCCGTGACGTCTCACGGTAAGACTTCGGTTATAAATTAATAAAAAATTGCCCGCAGCTTCCCTCGGGGGAACACTGAGGAGGATGCGGAAGCATGTAATTGGTTAACGGGGTGTTAAAGTGCGACTTACTTGGGTCGATGGCTAAATTGGTTAACGTGGTTGTGAAATGGGGTGTTAAATGAGTGAACACGTACGGCACGTATGCGAAAGGGCGGTGTTTTATTTATTGCGACGAACCAACGGACGAGCGGCAACTGAGCGAGCGAGCGCCGACCTTGAGTATATATACAGCGCGACGGTGCATGCGCTGTCAGCTGTCGAATGTTCTCGAAGGAGAAGCGCTCGCGCGGCACAGATGGCGACGGCGCGACGGCGCATGCGCTGTCAGCTGTCGAATGTTCTCGAAGGAGAAGCGCGCGCGGCACAGATGGTGGGCGACGGCGCATGCGCGCGCGTCAGCTGTCGAATGTTCGAGAAGCGGTGCGGACGGCGCGGACGGCGCACTACAAGGCGCGAGTATAAGATGCTTCCGCATCTAATATGTTGAACGATTTTGAGTACTTCGTACTCAACTATGGGAGAGCACTGAGCCGTCCCGCTAAAACAGTTTAGTGGCTGGTAACAGAGTTAGACACAGGGGGGGGGGGGGTTAGAAAAAGGGGGTAACGATTTAGAGCACAGGGTACTCTACTAGGGGAGAGCTTAAAGCCGTCCCACATGCCTGAATACACAGGCATGGTTCAGTGTGCACTGTTGCGAGTCGCGGCGACCGCAGTCTGCGGGTAGCGGGGCCGATCGCCGTCGCTCCGTCGAGCCAAGGACTAGGGGAGAGCTTTGAGCAAACTTAACGGATTTATTTACATCATTACGGGAGTTGTCGAGATGACAGAAGAGAAGAGAAGAGCTAGTGGTTTCACAAACCACGAGCGTGGTGGTTGAACTTTACTTAGTTCAGAGCGACGTCCAGCACTCTGCCGCGTCGTTTTATGCCCTGTCGGGCTCCTCCTCTACGAGTCGACCACCAATCACGCACACACAGGTGAGGGGGGGGCGAGCATGCAAGGTCCACGTGAACACTGCACTTTGGTGGCGCCAGCAGGGCTCTTCTTCGTCGTGTGTGAGCCTTTAGTCGAGAGTGCCCACGATCCTGGCCGCATACTTCAAAGGGTCCGCCGATTATGTTCGCTCAATTAGCGGGGCGATCCGCGGCAGCCGCCGTGGTTTCCCCCAGGAAGACGCCGTCCCTGTTGTCCTCTTGGTGGCGTCGCGGCGTCTTGGCGACACTAAGTCTCGTACTCCGGGACAATGCCTGGCGGGCACAGGCAGTCAGCCGGTCGGCTACTTGACAATGGATTAAACAAGCGCCGATCTTTTGAGAGGTGCCCGGTTCGTGGATTCCTCTGGGGAGAGCCCTTTGATCAGCGCCGTCGTCGTCTGCCGGTTAACGCGCTAACGATGCGTGGCTGGCGCAGGCGGGAGATAGAGCGGCGGCTCCAAAACCCTCTTTGGCGACATTCCACTCCGTTGGCGCCGCTGTCAATCAGCAGGCGACGTCTCGTGGGGCCGGCCTCTGTTGCTTCCTCCGTCCAGACGTGGCGAGACTGTCCTTTTTGCACTAATCCGGCGTGGCAAATGACTCGCTGGGTCAAGGCATAGCCCGATCGCTACAGCTCCTCCGCCGACGGGAAGATCTCGGACGTCGGGTAGTATCAGCTGCTCGACGGGAGAGATCACAGTAACCGCAGTCTCCCAACACCACTGAAACCACAAAGACCAACCACTAGAACCAGCAAGCGCCGGCAATGAGTTTTCGGCAACCAGGCCGGTCTTTCAAATGTGCCCCAATGCACCTACGCTTTTTTTTTTCTTTCAAATGGCAACCACACTAATACTCTTGCCCATAGCTAAAAATTTCGATTATTCCAAATACCCCTTAAAATCATTACGGAAAACGTCCCTCAACGTTCCGTATAACACGACGCTCAGCTAAAGAATTTAACTGATCCCTGAGCACATACCAAAATAACAAAGGGTAATGCAATTTCGTACACTAACACGCTTATTTGCTGAATGTAGTTTTATGTCAGCCCATGTTTTTAAAGAACGCACAAGACTTTGCTGTGCGCTCTAGCATGACATCTTACTCTCATTCAAAGAGCGCCAGCATACCCACACGCACCTAACCATAGGCGATATCTCTCTCACCTAGGTATCCTTAAACCCTCATCTGAACGTGAATTTTCTCAAGGAACAAACGCAAGGAACAACAACACTTGATGTACACGTCAGGAGTGCGTAACAAAACAGGCGTTAATTTTGCGCTTAAAACTTCTGTACCGAATGTTTATCCCCATGAGCATTTCGAAAATTGCTTTTGTTTGGTTTTATTCTAAAGCCTTCCCAAACATTGCTCAATTACTCTATTGAAGACGGCATGCGATGCCGCGCTTAACTAAAGGGCACGAAGCATAGAAACTCCGGCGCCGCTCGACTACGCTACCGCGCTTTCAAACTAGCGGGCGTACCAAATCTTCATTTGCGACTTGCGTGCTCGTATCTTAAAAAAACTCCATTCACGCAGTCGGTTGACTGATGCGCGCCACTGCTTCCGCATAACGCTGAACAATTCAACTCTAAATTTTGACAAAGCTTACACGCAAACAAAATCTAGAGGGAAGAAAAAAAGTGTCCAAGCAAACTAGCTGTGGAGATGACACAGGAACACCACTTTAAAACCAAATATAACCAAACAAGTATGTTTCAAAATAAACTCCTGTGTCCGACTCTCCCTTCTACAGCTGTCGCTCTCCCTTCAGCCGTACACGCGGCGGTCGTGGTCTTCGACTCTGAAAACGCGCGAGACTACAACGTGCACGAGCAACAAGCTTAACTGCAGCGTTACGCCTCATTCGCGATTTTGGCGGGCTTCTGTCAGTTCGGCGTAGGGGACCGGAGCGATGCGTGGGACAGAGTGGCCATGCCTTCTTTGGGCTAGCTCGCGTGTGGTATTTAGCTATTGTGGCTTTTCCCTTTCCTCTAGGACCCCTTCTACAATCCCGTTCCCGCAAAGCTTTAAACCTCCTGCGTACATTCCGTCGCGGGGATGCGCGCTGGGGCCTACCCTTCCGCCGTTGGAACCTTACTTTACGCCACAAAGGACCTTTCTTTGAACTGGCTGGTAACCTACTCTTGGGCCGCTCGCCCGGCTGATTGCCCCCTCTTTCACCCCTTCGCTTTGTCGCTCGCGTACGCCTCTCTCGTTTCCGGCGACGTCTGCGACCGACCTGTCCTGCACCGCTGGTGAATTCGTTGCCGGTTGAGTTATCAATGGTTTTACCGCTCAAGGGTGCCTCTGCACCACCTGCCACAGTGTTTCGGCACTTTGATTTCTTGGCTCTGTCGCCCTGTCTGGCCGATTCACCTGTGCTAACGCTGTACTCAGGTGCGCCCTGAAACGTTCTGTGGATAGAACGGAAAGACCGGCGCTCTCCACGCAATTCCATTCGCGAACCCGCTTTCCTCTTACCTTTCGTCCGGTTGCTCGGACGCATGCAATGTAATTTTGACGCTGCTGCAAAGCTCTTATTTGCTACGCCGACAGGTTTTGCGCCTTCTTTTACACGCGTAGTACTGTTCGTCTTTCTCGCGGATTTGCGACGTCTCTTTCGTCTGCGCCGCTTTTTGCGTGTCGCTTCCGAGCCTCCCGATCGCATCTCACACTCGTGAACCCTCTCACAGCTTTCGTCAGCTGTCTCAGTCGCGCGGTCTAAATGATTTTGACCTGGTCATCTTTATTCTCACCCTCTAGACCGGCGGACTTGTTAACACACTTAGGAACAATGCAGCTGTTTCCCTTCGAAAAATCTTGCTCGCATTCCTGAGAGCTGTCTGCAACTGCACTGATACCCTTCTCTACGCTCGCTGCTTCTGAGCCTTCTCCGGTGTTCTTGACTTCTTCAACCTCATTTGCAAGATCCACCGTCGCGACAAACATAGTTGAGGTCTGTACCAGCTTTTCTACAGCTATCCTAGCTGTTTCGCTAGCATTTAACTGGCACAGTACCTCGTCGCACTCGCTCTGGCCTTCGTCGGCCTCTCTACTCACTGCAGCATCCTTAGCAGCACTCAAATTTCGTTCTTCATCGAACCTGCTGCTATCCTTAAACGTGCTAGCCTTCTCTAAAGCTCTGGGCTGCACCTCGCACTTCTCGTGCGCTACACTTGCAGATGGCTGAATCTTGCACTGCGTTGCCTCGACTTTTTGTTCTGACAGTTCAATATCTAGGCTGAGTGCTCGCTCAAGCTCTTCACCTCGCTCCCGTTTTTCTATCTCCCATTTGCACTCACTATTCACCTTGGTGCTATGAGAGACACGCGGACCTCTCTCAGGCTTGGTTTTAATACCAGCACACCGCCGCGCGTTCTTCAACGGAGCGTTCATGAGCTTGCATTCAATTTGCTTTCTGTCAGCTCTGATGCCGAAGCACCGCAGTAAGGCTGCCTTAGCTACATTGTAACTGTTGAACTCGTCCTCGGAAAGGTACCCTATTCTACCAATTAAGTCGCATGGAAAGACACTCAATAAGGCGAAAGACCAATAGTCTTCGTCGAGCCCTAGGTCTGTGCAAACATTCTCGTAAGAGGTTAGGTAACTCTCTATATCCTCGCCCTCTTCGAATGGATGGATCCTCGAATTTACTTGAGACCATCTAAGGCACTGTATTGATCTTCTTGTCTCTTCCAGTTTTACCTTTAGGGTTTCCTTCCACTGCTCTCTCTCTTGCTCTCGCCTTTCCTGACGCTCCTGTTCCTGTTGTTGAATCTCGTTCCACGTTTCTTTAATTTCTTCACTGGTCAGATTCAAGCCCTCGATAGCGCCAACAATTGCGTGTTTCTTCATCCCTGCATCTACTTCTGCTCCCAGCTCTTCCCCCAGAATCAGGAGCTGACTCTTCAACAAACGCTTCCAATCCATGACAGAGAACTAGTGTGGTGCAGCTCACTCTCTACCCAGAAGTTCCGTAAACAACTGCTTCTGTGGTAGCCTCTACCAGCGAAAAGATTGCACTTCTATCTTATCAGCCTGGCAACCAAAAAACCAAAGCCAGCACTCACCAGTCCACAGCTGCCAGTCTCCATGATCTCGGCGTGTTGTTCATTCTCCGTCCTCCAGGCTCACATCCAACCGCTTGCCATCCGTTGTTGCGGATGGAAAGGAAGGTCGCTGATGATGGCATACCACCGCTGCCAACCAGTTGTTGCGAGTCGCGGCGACCGCAGTCTGCGGGTAGCGGGGCCGATCGCCGTCGCTCCGTCGAGCCAAGGACTAGGGGAGAGCTTTGAGCAAACTTAACGGATTTATTTACATCATTACGGGAGTTGTCGAGATGACAGAAGAGAAGAGAAGAGCTAGTGGTTTCACAAACCACGAGCGTGGTGGTTGAACTTTACTTAGTTCAGAGCGACGTCCAGCACTCTGCCGCGTCGTTTTATGCCCTGTCGGGCTCCTCCTCTACGAGTCGACCACCAATCACGCACACACAGGTGAGGGGGGGGGGGCGAGCATGCAAGGTCCACGTGAACACTGCACTTTGGTGGCGCCAGCAGGGCTCTTCTTCGTCGTGTGTGAGCCTTTAGTCGAGAGTGCCCACGATCCTGGCCGCATACTTCAAAGGGTCCGCCGATTATGTTCGCTCAATTAGCGGGGCGATCCGCGGCAGCCGCCGTGGTTTCCCCCAGGAAGACGCCGTCCCTGTTGTCCTCTTGGTGGCGTCGCGGCGTCTTGGCGACACTAAGTCTCGTACTCCGGGACAATGCCTGGCGGGCACAGGCAGTCAGCCGGTCGGCTACTTGACAATGGATTAAACAAGCGCCGATCTTTTGAGAGGTGCCCGGTTCGTGGATTCCTCTGGGGAGAGCCCTTTGATCAGCGCCGTCGTCGTCTGCCGGTTAACGCGCTAACGATGCGTGGCTGGCGCAGGCGGGAGATAGAGCGGCGGCTCCAAAACCCTCTTTGGCGACATTCCACTCCGTTGGCGCCGCTGTCAATCAGCAGGCGACGTCTCGTGGGGCCGGCCTCTGTTGCTTCCTCCGTCCAGACGTGGCGAGACTGTCCTTTTTGCACTAATCCGGCGTGGCAAATGACTCGCTGGGTCAAGGCATAGCCCGATCGCTACAGCACCGACGCTCGCGTAGGTTTTAAATAGCTAACTTTACCGTACAAGCTCAAGTTTGTGTTACTGGTTTCCGTACCAATACTTTACCTTCCTGGTGCATTTAATGTGAAACTTTGACCGTTTTAACTCGGACACATGTATGCTTTTGAAGTGCAACAAATAACCTTATACTTGATGAACGCGTGAATATTGCAGTAGCAGAGAACGAGTGATTATTGTATCAGACGTAATGAATTAGCTCAACTAAGGCGGTGCGGACGGCGCGGACGGCGCACTACAAGGCGCGAGTATAAGATGCTTCCGCATCTAAAAACCAAGCATTCACCTTTATTATTTCGTCTGTCGAAATACAGAATTACGCGTATGGTTCTCACAGTGTCATTTATCATTGTAAACCAATTCACTGTTTCCATCTATCATCCCTTCAGGCGAAGCCCCGCCGTGCTGGTCCAGTGACTAAGGTACTCGGCTGCTCACCTGCAGGTCACACGACCGAATCTCGGCTGAGGCGACTGCATTTTCGATAGAGACGAAAACGCTGTAGGCCCGTGTGCTCAGATTCGGGTGCACGTTAAAGAACCCCAGGCGGTCGAATTTCCGGAGTTTTCCACTACAACGTCTCTCATAATCATATGGTGACTTTGGCACGTTAAAACCGCCCATATCAATCACCAATCCTTTAGGGTAAGCTTCATGATTCACAGTTATCGGTATGGCGCCGGCAAACGCTCATAAATTCGGGCCTCGAATGCATGCCTGAAATGCGCGTACCCGTATGCGCCGTTGTCCAATAATCGATGCTCTCATGATGGGGGGCTTGTCGCTGATGGATTGTTTCCGATACGTGATCTCGCATCGAGGTGCCTTGACAATTAACGTTCCCACGTTTCGTCATTGCCTGAACACGAACGCATGGGCCCGTCGTTGTTGCGTGAAGCAAGTGAAGCGTCGCTCAGCTCATTCGCGTGGGTGAATGAACGAATTGAACCTTTATTTCGTAGAAGAGGAGATACAGAGGTTCAGGAAAGGAAAAGACGCAACTTCTGCCACCCTAATTGGAGGTCCGGCTCCGCGCCTGTAAGGGTGGGATGAGGGCATTAAAGATGTGGAGAAGATAGAAGAAGAAGAGAAATGGCGTCCATGGCCGAAGACGTGGCGGGCGGCTTCTATATCGGGTTGTCCAGTCCAGTGTCCTCAAGGAAGTGAAGAACTGCCTTGAAGACCTGTGTGCATTGCCGTGTGGGGAAGAGAAGGTCCTTCCATGTAGCCACGGGTAGACCATGGCGACGGAGAGCGGCGAGCAGGACGTCTCGTTGTGAGCAAAGCGCTGGGCAAACACACAACAGGTGCTCGCTCGGTGGTTTCAAATGCCCCGCACGCAGTGCACGCAGAGGACGATGCTCTGTCATGCCAATGACACCGGGCCGCATGCCAGGAGAGGTCAATGCGTAAGCGAAGTACATGCGACCTCTCGCTCCTGGAGAAACCCCGGTCAGGCAGCCGGGTTGGTGGTTCCATCTTGGCTACACGATCGTCAGGGTGGCAGCGTCGCAACAACCTGCTCAATGTGATCCTCGAAAAGTCTGAGGCGACTACGGCACGGCACAAAGTGACGGCGGAGTGATGTGCTTCTTTAGCGAGGGCGTCATCCTGCTAGTTTCCCTGGATTCCCACATGAGATGGGATCCAGTAGAAGAGGACGGCTCTCGGGCCGCAATTTGGAAATAGGCGAGGAAAAGGAACGGTTTGGTGAACAGCGTAATTAGCATATTAAAGTACCACCAGTTCGCGTGAACCTCTGCTGAAAGAAAGAAAGAAAGAAAGAAAGAAAGAAAGAAAGAAAGAAAGAAAGAAAGAAAGAAAGAAAGAAAGAAAGAACGTCTGACGTGCGCACGCCAACTTTCGCTTTGCCTCTATTTTCCTGGTGCAGCAAGGGCGCCAGCGCATCGCGCACTGTTCCTCATCTCGGACGTTTCGGCCATCTAAAAAAACAGCTGTGCGCAGCGGCGCCCGGTGGGCCACGAGAATCCCCGCACGCTTAGCCGGGTAAGAGAGAGAGAGGATGCGCCCACGAGTTCGCAGAGAAGGCCGATCGGTGGAGAGGAGGAGTCAGCAGACGCGTAATGTAAGCGGCACGGACAGGCGCTCCGACCACTGCCACCACCTACCCGAAAAGAACGGTGGTTCCCCTATCATCGGCGAGCGGGCCAGATAAAGGACGTGTAATACGCAAGAGTCCCCGAGTATGCACGCCACATTGCTCGCGAGGAACGCGAGCGTGGGCGCAGAGAAAAAAGAGGGAGAGGGGGGAGGGACAGCGACGGGTGGCATCGGTTGCACACAAAGAGTCCATTGTGTAGTCCGGGAGGCGTTTGGAAGACGCACATGCGGCAGACGTATATCGCTTCTCGGCAAGCTTTTGATTTGTTCTTTCGAGCTCAGCTGTACGGCGCGGGCCGTTTTATTCAGCCTTACAGGAGACGTGGCCTCGGTGTAGCGTATATGTACGAGCGCATGCAGATACAGAACGTTTCCATTTTGCACTGTTGGCAGGCAGGAGGAATACAGCGCGCTGTGTGAGAATCACTGAGGAAAAGCGGCAAACAGACCACGGAGCCCCAATTCAAGTTAACGAAATCGAATGTTTATTTTCGTAACACCTCCCTTGGCCGACTTGACGGATGCTCGGTCGAGTGCATCGTGACTCGGACGAAGACTGGAGATACAAAAAAACACAGGAGGCGCTCGTCCGCGTTTTGCGCATCTGCTATCTTCGTGCAAGACGCGCTGAATTTGGCCGACTTTTATGTACAGGTAAGGGACGCTTGTAGGAGTTGTAGCCAAAGGCTAGTCGAGTGTATGATAAAACAGATACCCAAGAAATCGTAGGACAGCAGGAAACAAAAAAAACGACAGTTGTAGTAATTCCACTGACACATGTGTGATTGTTGAATTCTCCCAGACGTAACCCAATTACTGAATTGACTACGATTGTTATCTGCAAACCGAATAGTTTTCTTTAGAAAGGCCCCTTCGTTCGCAATTACCAGCCCCCCTCCCATATATATATATATATATATATATATATATATATATATATATATATATATATATATATATATATATATATATATATATATAATATATATATACGCTTACGTTACCCAGATACAAAGTTACTTTTGAACCAAAACGCCGCAGAAGTCCTTCTGTTTCGGGACGCATCGATGCGCTTCACTGATCCCTCCACATCGATAGAAATAGAATGACTACAAAAGGGAAGCGCCTCGCGGAGCTTTTCTCTTCGCTTGAGCGAATTAGGGGAGGGCCGGTTTTGCTCACCACGTGCACTTTTTCCGAGAGGTAATCTCTCGCGTGTTACTCGACTGTTTCAACTACGGTAGCCTGCTAAAAAAATACATTCCCCGCCAACCCGCACATGCAATAATCCGCGAAGTACAAGTAGAACATTACAAATCAAGGAAGTTTGAAATGGCTTAACCCGCCATGGCGCTCTAGCCGTTAAAGAAGCACTGAAACAAAATTTCAAAGGCGAGATAACGAGTGAGATAGACTTACGCGGAGATATACAAAGCATCTAAGAGATATCAAGGACAAATAAAACCTGGAACATACTTAAAATAAGTTTTTATTGTGCACGCTGTAAGAGATGGGACGAAGGACGCTGGAGGTGATGGCATCCGGGTGTAACCGGGTGGAGGAACTGAACGCCGACAAGAGGATACGAGAAACATAACAGAGGTTTATGAGATTATTTACACATATTTACAGAAAAGAAGGGATAGTGGTTTAACAAACCACGAGCGTGGTGGTTGAACGTTACATAGTTCAGAGCCCAATGTCCCGCGCTCTCCGCGTCGTTTTATGCCCTGTCGGGCTCCTCCTCTCAGAGTCGAACACCAATCACGCACACACAGGTGAGGGAGGCGAGCATGCAAGGTCCACGTGAACACTGCACGGTGGTGGCGCCAGCAGTGCTCTTCCGCGTCGTGTGTGTGCCGCCACTTGAGAGAGAGAGAGTGAGTGAGAAAGGAAAGGCCGGGAGGTTAACCAGATATTGGCATCTGGTTTGCTACCCAGCGCTGGGGGTGGGGAAGTAGGGGCAAGAAAGAGGGGTTAGAGAGAGAGAAAAAAAAACGCACGCGCACTCATAAAAAAAAAAAACGAAAACACACACTGGAAGGGCGTCCCAGCTACAACCGTTCAGCAAGGCCGGTCAATCGCAAAAAGTGCAGCAGCGCTTTCAGGGCCCTCTTCTGTGAAGTCGCATCCTGACGATACTGCAGAATTTCCTGCTCCGACAGAGGCTGGTCATCTAGTTTGTTGAGTTCCCTGCGAAGGCATACTCGCCACCTACTATACGCTAGGCACTCACAAAGAACATGTTGAATGGTTTCTTCCTTGCCACAGTGGCCACAGGCTGCGGTGTCGGCCATCCCGATGCGGAAAGTGTAGGCGTTGGTAAATGCAACGCCCAACCACAGCCTACATAACAGGGTCTGGTCTGCTCGGCGAAGCCTCGACGGGACTTGAAGACTTAGCGTAGGGTCAAGCGAGTACAGTCGGGCATGCTTGAAGTGCGGCTGATTCCATTGCGATGTGGTTTGCCGGCGAGCAAGTCTGCGGAGCTCTCGTGCAGCATCCGTCCTAGAAAGTGGTAGTCGCAGTTTATGATTTTCTGTGGGGGCTGAGCGGGCAGCTTGATCGGCCCGTTCATTGCCGATGATTCCGCAGTGACTGGGCAACCACTGAAATGTAATTTGGTGCCCTTTCTCAGTCAGGTTGTGTATAATCTCTGCTATCTCTAGTACCAACTGCTCGTGTGGTCCACGGCGTAAGGCTGATAGTAGAGACTGCAGTGCCGCTTTCGAGTCGCAGAAAATAGTCCACTTGCGCGTAGGCTGATCAACTACAAATTGCAATGCGGCACGAAGTGCCGCCAATTCTGCTGCCGTTGATGTTGTTGCGTGAGATGTCTTGAATTTAATTGTCGTGGCCAACCTTGGTATCACTACTGCTCCTGTAGAGCTGTCCGGCTGAACCGATCCGTCAGTGTAGATATGTGTGGAGTCTTGATATTTCTCATACAAGAGAAGTAGTGTGAGCTGTTTAAGAGCCGGTGACGACAAATTGGCCTTTTTCTCGACGCCAGGTATGTTAATACTAATTATTGGTTGAGCGAGGCACCATGGCGGAGTCACAGGTCTAGCGGCAGGAGAGAACGAAGTTGGGATCGACTCACCATGTTCGGTCTTGAGAGTTCCCACTATCCTGGCAGCATACTTCAAAGGGTCCGCCGATTTTGTTCGCTCAATTAGCGGGGTAATTTGCGGTGGCCGTTGGTCTCCTCCAGGAAGGTGCTGTCTCTGTTGGCCTCTCTCGAATGGTTAGCGGCGTCTTGGCGACACGACGTCTCGCCCTCCGGCTAGCACGTACAATGCATGACGAGCATAGGCAGTCTGCCGGTCGGCTTGGTGAATGGGGATCAAAAGGGAGCGCCGCTCCTCGGTCAGCTCCGGCGCCGGCCACGCCAGCTTTGCCGTCGCCCGATGAGTCGCCGAGTTCATTAGTCACCGCTTCTGCTTGAAGCGACGACAAAAGGTCCGCTTTTGAAGGACGTGAACTCGCCTCTGCCCGCCGCCTGGTCGGGATAATCACTCAAATACTTGACAGCGTCGGTAAGACTGGGCGCCGAAGGGATTGAGAGATGAATCCCCAGGCCAAACCTAACAGCTCCTCCGCCGCCCGGAAAATCTCGGCTGGCCAGCGCTCCCAACCGCTGGGCACGAAGAGAATGGGTGGTGACGAGGACGATGGCCTGGCTGTTCTCTCCAGCTGCGTACTCGAAACCAACTCCCAATCCAGCTCACAATGACCGACAACAGCAAGGCGAACCACACAACACAATACCATGCTGCAGTCAAGCACATTGGACCCGCTTAAAAACCCTCCAGGCTTCTCGAAACACAAACAAAAGAGAAACCTGTACGCTAAAATTTTGAAACCATTTTGTGCCACCAAAGTTACAACAATCATGGCTGTGGAGATGCTTACTAAAGATGGAACAAATTGCCGTGTGAGAAAAGCACACAAAGGCAAATACAATTTGGCCCCATAAACCGTAATCACACTACTTCAAAACTAGCTTTCTCCTACCATCCGCACTACTAAGTTGTAACTGACATTTATTTCCTGACTAATTTTATGAAACACAACCAAATACAAAGGTTTCACACCAATGCTGCCATACCCTATACACAAGTTATCTGGGCGCTTTCTTCATTCTCTCAATACATACTTGCAAGGTGTATACATACTTCCCAGCAAGAGCCGAAACCATCCAGTTCAGAACGTCACACAAGACGACATCGACAGCCGTGGAGCTCGCGGCACTCCGCAGCGCACTCCGCAGGATTGATCGAGAGACACCACAAAAATGGAGCATTTTTACTGATTCGAAACCAGCTCTCCAATGTCTACACAATGCTCTACGTCGTGGGCCTCAAGACCAATTGGCGCTCGAAATACGACAACTGTACCATCACCTAATAGACGAAGGACATGACATATCTTTTCAGTGGTTACCAGGCCATTGCGGCATCATCGGTAACGAGCATGCCGACGATGCAGCTAAGAATGCTCACGAAAATGGAGTGATGGAACCTATTCCACTATCAAGAAGCGACGCAGCAGCAAAGATTAATACGCTTGCGCAGGATGTCGCAAGGTCTATGCGGAATACGCCCGGTTTTCTCCACACCCGCCTTCACCGCCTGGACCCATGCCTACGACTTACTATTCCATCTGGCCTACCCCGATCCGAGACGACCCTTCTCTGCCGCATGTGGCTTGGGGTGTCTTTCACGAACGCCTTTGCCTGCCGCATCGGAATGAGAGACAGCGCTGCATGCGACCATTGCGACAATGACGAAACAATTGAACATATTTTATGTCAGTGCCCCCAGTACAGCTCTCAGCGACAGTCCCTCTCAGCAGTGTTTGCTCGCTTCGACGACCAGCCACTTTCTGAGCAGTCAATCTTGGAATGTCGGAAAGATCGAGCTTCACGCCAGAAAGCAACGAAGGCGCTGATGAAGTTTCTGCGAGCGACCCGCCTCGTTGAACGATTGTGACACTACTGTGAGCGCGTGTGTGTGTGTGTGTTTGTGCTTCTCTTCCTCCCTTTCCCATTTCTTTTTCTTACTTTTCTGTCTCCCCTTACCCCTTCCCCAGTGCAGGGTAGCAAACCGGATATGTTTTCTGGTTAACCTCCCTGCCTTTCCGCATTAAATTTTCTCTCTCTTGCAAGGTGTGGTCGAGAGTACCTACTTTTATGACACCCTGACGCGAACAAAACTCTCTCACATCAAATCAAACTGCGTCTTATAAATCCTAGAAATGTATCTAGTCTCAAAATTTTGGTGAACGCAGAGCTTTCAGCTCAAGTGATCATATATGATCCCTAATTGATCACAAAAACAACAAAACGAAGTAAACTTGGTCTGCTAACACGCTCCTTTGTTGGATGTAGTTTCATGTCAGCCCCTGGTTTTAAAGAACGCACATGACTTTGCTGTGCGCTCTAGCACGACATCTTACTTTGATCCAAAGAGCGCTAGCATACCCACACGCACCTAACCATAGGTGATATCTCTCTCACCTAGGTATCCTTAAACCCTCATCTGAACGTAAATTTTCTCAAGATATCGAACTGTGTAAATCCTTAAAACGCATCTCTAATCTCAACGTTCGATATATAACATAATGCTCAGCTAAAGAATTTCACCTGATCCCTGAGCACTTACTAAAATCACAAAGGGAAATGCAACTCGTGTACCAACACGCTCATTTGTTGAATGTAGTTTCATGTCAGCCCATGTTTTTAAAGAACGCACATTGCTGTGCGCCCTAGCACGACATCATACTCTCATCCAAAGAGCGTCAGCACACCAATAGCACACCTAACCATAGGTCATTTCCCTGTAACTACACTAAAACACTTACAATGCTTTTTTAAAAAAATCTAGAAGAGAAGACCTGCAGGAACTAGCTGGGGAGATGACAAAGGAATACTACTTTAAAACCAAAATTAAGCAAACAAACATGCTTCTAAGAAAATCCCTTTGTCACTCTCTCCAGCTTACAGCTGTCCCTCATCTCAATCGCACACGCGGGGGTCGAGGTCTTGGCGGATGTCGAGGGCGCGCGAGGCAACGTCGCGTAAGTGCTACAAGCTGAACAGCGCGGTCACGCATCATTCGCGATTTCTGCGGGCTTTTGTCAATCTGGCGGAGGGAACCCGAGCAATGCAAGGGAAAGAGCAACGGGGTCCTATTTGGTCTAGCCGAGCGGTGTTTAGCTATTGTGGTCTTTCTTCTAGGACCACGTCGACACTCTTTTCCCCGAAAAGCTCTAAATCTCCTCCGCGCATACCGTCGCGAAGATGCACGCTGTAGACAACCATTATTTCGCCGCTTGTGCCTTACTGCACGACACAAAGACCTTGTTGTTGAACTGGCGGGTAATCTACTCTCTTGTGGTCCGCCGGGCTGATTGCTACCTCTTCCATGCCTTCGCTTTGTCACTCGCGTAGGCTTCTTCCTTTTACGGCGGCGCTTGCGACCAACCGTTTCCCCACTACTAGGAAGTTCGCTTTGGGTGGCGTCTTTAGAGTTCAAGGGCGCTTCCACACGCGATTCTATTCTCGAAGAACCTGTTGTTCTTTTTCGTTTCGTCCGGTTGCTCGGACGCATGCAAACCGGCTTTAACTCCGATGCGAAGCTCCTAGTCTTACTAGTTACGCTAAAAGGTTTTGCGTCTTCTTTTACCCGCGTAGTACCTTTTTTCTCTCTCGCGGCTTTCCGACGTCTCTTGCGTCTGTGCCGTTTCCTGCGACTCGTCGCTGAGCCTACTGCTCGCAGCTCAAGGTCGCTAACACTCTCACTACACTCGTCAGCTGTCGACGCCGCTCCGTCTAGATGATTTTCGAAAAAACCACCTATTTCACACTCTAGATCGGCGGACAGCTTGACGCTCTTAGGAACAGTGCAGCTGCCTTCCCTCAAACTTTCTAGCTCGCATTGCTGGGAGCTGCCTACAACCGCACTGTTCTTCTCACTCTCTGCTTTCGCTACTTCTCCTGAGCTTTCTCCGGTGTTCTTGATTACTTCCACATTGTTTGCAAGATCCACCGTCGCGACAAACACAGTTGAGGCCTGTACCAGCTTTTCTACAGCTATCTTGGCTGTTTCACTAACATTTAACTGGCACAGCACCTCGTCGCACTCGCTGACCTTTAGTGGCCTCTCCCATTAGAGTAGCATCTTTCGCAGCTCTCGCAATTGGTTCATCTTCGAACCTGCTGCGCTCTTCACACGTGCTCGCCTTCTCTACAACTCTGGGCTGCACCTTACTCACTTGATTACCGCACTTCTCGTGCGCTACAGTTGCGGACGGCTGAATCTTCCGCCTCCTTGCCTCGACTTTTTCTTCCGACAGTTCAACCACCAGGCTGAGTGCTCGCTCACGCTCGTCACCTCGCTCCCCGTTTTTCTATCTCCCCTTTTCGCTCACTATCCACCTTGGCGCTATAAGAGACACGCGGACCTCTCTCAGGCTTGGTTTTACTACCAGCACAACGTCGCGCGTTCTTCACGGGAGCGTTCGTGAGCTTGTACTCTATTCGCTTTCTGTCAACTCTGATGCCGAAGCACCGCAGTAAAGCTGCCTTAGCTACATCGTACCTCTTGAACTGTTCCTCGGAAAGGTATAGTAACCTACCCATCAAGCTGCACGGAAGGACACTCGATAAGGCGAAAGACCAATAGTCCTCGTCGAGCTCTAGTTCCCTGCAAACTTTTTCGTAAGAGGTTAGATAACTCTCTAAATCCTCGCCCGCTTCGAATGCATGGATCCTCGAATTTACTTGAGCCGATCTAAGGTACTGTATTGATCTTTTTCTCTCTTCCTGTTTTAATTTCAGGCTTTCCTCCCACTGCTCTCTCTCTTTCTGTCGTTCCAATCTTTCTTTTTCTTCTCTTTCTTTTCTTTCCCTTTTCCGCGCCTCTCTTTCTTTCTGTCGTTCCAATCTTTCTTTTTCTTCTTTTTCTTTTCTTTCCCTTCTCCGTGCCTCTCTTTCGCGTTCCTCTCGTTTCCGTTCCTCCAACCCTTCTAAAGCTTCTAACGCGTATCCAATATCCACCGCACTGGCGCTTTCCAAAATTAGCTCTAAAATTTCTGACCTGCCCATTCCTTTCTTAATCTTAATACCAAGGTCTTCACAAATGTCCAAAAGACCATCTTTTAGCAGTGTCTTCACCTCACTGGCTTTTTGCGAGATCAGCCTCACAATGTCTGTCCTGCCCATTCCTTCCTCTACTTCAATGCCTAGATGCTTACTCACAAGCAAAAGCTCATCTTTTAGCATTGCCTTCCACGACATGATTGCCGTTGTACTTTGGTCCTGCATCTCACACAAATGTAGGGGATCCCTCTATGTGCCGTCCCCTCTCGAAGAGAGCGGCCAGGAGCCGTGTTTGCCTTTCAAGTGCCGCCAAAGGAAGTCGGGGGAGACGCTTAATCCCTTAATAGGGGCTACTTCCACGTCTTGAAACCCCTTTTTCCTTTGTTATGGCCACTTTAAAACGGGCGCCGCAAACGAACTTCAGAGCGTCATTTGTCATCTTCTCTGTCAGCTCACGGAGAGAGTGAAAACACCGGTCGTCGACGGAAGAAGAGATGCCAAGCGGCGGGCAGACTCACCCTACCTGCCCGAGCAACAGCACCGCTTTTTTACGGGGGACTTACTGAGTGCTTGTGAATGTTTGTTGAAATGTGACCCCAATTCCTGTTAATTAAAGTTACTTTTGTTTAAATGTTCACGAGTGTTCGACCGTTAACTGGCTGGATAGCGGACGCTTTGACCCGTCAAATGCGAGCTGCGAGACCAGCATAGTAAAAAAGCGCTTCAACTGCCATCGGCCGCCAACTCAACGTCCGCCGGCAATGGGATACGTCGCCACGGCAAGACCCCCGGTTGAACCCAGACACACGCCCATTGCAAGGATTTCATCGCCAAGGAGTTGAGCAGCTGACAGCAGCAGGGCAGCAACAAGGTGGGCTCATTTCATCTTTCGACGCTCAACGCACAGCTCAGCATACTCTAACACACAAATAGGTGATCTCCCTAACTCACACACAATCCAGCTTCTACTCAATTCACACTCACAAAATAAAGCCTGGAAAGTTAAAGCAAAGACTAAGCACTCACCACAGCACAGCACCATGCCGCGAAGTCGATCTCACCGCTGCCAACCAGTTGTAAAGGTTGACGAAGGAAGAAGTGCGTTCGCTGATGGCATCCCACCGCTGCCACCAGTTGTTAGAGATGGGAAGGAAGATGTTGAACGTGATGGCATCCGGGTGTAACCGGGTGGAGGAACTGAACGCCGACAAGAGGATACGAGAAACATAACAGAGGTTTATGAGATTATTTACACATATTTACAGAAAAGAAGGGATAGTGGTTTAACAAACCACGAGCGTGGTGGTTGAACGTTACATAGTTCAGAGCCCAATGTCCCGCGCTCTCCGCGTCGTTTTATGCCCTGTCGGGCTCCTCCTCTCAGAGTCGAACACCAATCACGCACACACAGGTGAGGGAGGCGAGCATGCAAGGTCCACGTGAACACTGCACGGTGGTGGCGCCAGCAGTGCTCTTCCGCGTCGTGTGTGTGCCGCCACTTGAGAGTTCCCACTATCCTGGCAGCATACTTCAAAGGGTCCGCCGATTTTGTTCGCTCAATTAGCGGGGTAATTTGCGGTGGCCGTTGGTCTCCTCCAGGAAGGTGCTGTCTCAGTTGGCCTCTCTCGAATGGTTAGCGGCGTCTTGGCGACACGACGTCTCGCCCTCCAGCTAGCACGTACAATGCATGACGAGCATAGGCAGTCTGCCGGTCGGCTTGGTGAATGGGGATCAAAAGGGAGCGCCGCTCCTCGGTCAGCTCCGGCGCCGGCCACGCCAGCTTTGCCGTCGCCCGATGAGTCGCCGAGTTCATTAGTCACCGCTTCTGCTTGAAGCGACGACAAAAGGTCCGCTTTTGAAGGACGTGAACTCGCCTCTGCCCGCCGCCTGGTCGGGATAATCACTCAAATACTTGACAGCGTCGGTAAGACTGGGCGCCGAAGGGATTGAGAGATGAATCCCCAGGCCAAACCTAACAACGCCGCGAGACTCGAGCGAAATTCGTAGCCCCTCGCGACGCCGACATCAACGCGGGGGCAATGTAAACAAACCTACGTCACGAGTTTGTGTTGGCTGGTTGCTGTGCGCTTTCGCCACCTTTAATTTCCTCCTCCGTGTCTTCGAATTCGCGTGTGCTGGCAGTGCTGTGACTTAGATTACACTGTTAGGTTTGGCCTGGAGATTCGTCTCTCAATCCCGTCGGCGCCCGGTCTCAGGGACGCTGTCAAGTATTTGAGCGATTATCAAGACCAGGCGGCGGGCAGAGGCGAGTTCCCGTCCTTCAAAAGCGGACCTTTTGTCGTCGCTTCAAGCAGAAGCGGTGACCAATGGACTCGGCGACTCATCGGGCGACGGCAAAGCTGGCGTGGCCGGCGCCAGAGCTGACAGAGGAGCGGTGCTTTCTTTTGATCCCCAATCACCAAGCCGACTGCCTATGCTCGTCAGGCATTGTACGTGCTAGCCAGAGGACCAAGACGTCGTGTCGCCAAGACGCCGTTAGCCGTTCGAGAGAGGCCAACAACGACGGCGTCTTCCTGAAAGAGACCGCGACGGACAGCACCGCAAATCACCCCGCCAATTGAGCGAACAAAATCGGCGGACCCTTTGAAGTATGCTGCCAACATCGTGGGAACTCTCGAGTAGCGGCACCCACACGACGAGGACGAGCCCTGCTGGCGCCACCCCAGTGCAGTGTGCATGTGGACCGTGCATGCTCGCCCCCCTCACCTGTGTGTGCGTGATTGGTGTTCGACTCGGAGAGGAGGAGCCCGACAGGGCATAAAACGAAGTAGCAGAGTGCTGGAGGGGCTCTCTGAACCTGGCTCTGAACTATGTGACGTTCAACCACCACGCTCGTGGTTTGTAAAAACCACTATCCCTACTTTTCTGTAAATATGTGTAAATATGTATAAATAATGTCATAAAACCCTGTTTTGTTTTCCCGTATCCTCCTGCGTTCCTCCTTTCGACCTGAACAACTGATGGCAGCGGCGGGTTGTCATCATCAGCGACCATTCCTTCCTCCCAAATCTTACAACTGGTGGCAGCGGTGGGATCGACTTCGCGCCATGGTGCTGTGCTGTGGTGAGTGCTTGGTCTTTGCTTTAACTTTCCAGGCTTCATTTTGTGAGTGTGAATTGAGTAGAAGCTGGATTGTGTGTGAGTTAGGGAGATCACCTATTTGTGTGTTAGAGGGATCCCCTACATTTGTGTGAGATGCAGGACCAAAGTACAACGGCAATCATGTCGTGGAAGGCAATGCTAAAAGATGAGCTTTTGCTTGTGAGTAAGCATCTAGGCATTGAAGTAGAGGAAGGAATGGGCAGGACAGACATTGTGAGGCTGATCTCGCAAAAAGCCAGTGAGGTGAAGACACTGCTAAAAGATGGTCTTTTGGACATTTGTGAAGACCTTGGTATTAAGATTAAGAAAGGAATGGGCAGGTCAGAAATTTTAGAGCTAATTTTGGAAAGCGCCAGTGCGGTGGATATTGGATACGCGTTAGAAGCTTTAGAAGGGTTGGAGGAACGGAAACGAGAGGAACGCGAAAGAGAGGCACGGAGAAGGGAAAGAAAAGAAAAAGAAGAAAAAGAAAGATTGGAACGACAGAAAGAAAGAGAGGCGCGGAAAAGGGAAAGAAAAGAAAGAGAAGAAAAAGAAAGATTGGAACGACAGAAAGAGAGAGAGCAGTGGGAGGAAAGCCTGAAATTAAAACAGGAAGAGAGAAAAAGATCAATACAGTACCTTAGATCGGCTCAAGTAAATTCGAGGATCCATGCATTCGAAGCGGGCGAGGATTTAGAGAGTTATCTAACCTCTTACGAAAAAGTTTGCAGGGAACTAGAGCTCGACGAGGACTATTGGTCTTTCGCCTTATCGAGTGTCCTTCCGTGCAGCTTGATGGGTAGGTTACTATACCTTTCCGAGGAACAGTTCAAGAGGTACGATGTAGCTAAGGCAGCTTTACTGCGGTGCTTCGGCATCAGAGTTGACAGAAAGCGAATAGAGTACAAGCTCACGAACGCTCCCGTGAAGAACGCGCGACGTTGTGCTGGTAGTAAAACCAAGCCTGAGAGAGGTCCGCGTGTCTCTTATAGCGCCAAGGTGGATAGTGAGCGAAAAGGGGAGATAGAAAAACGGGAGCGAGGTGACGAGCGTGAGCGAGCACTCAGCCTGGTGGTTGAACTGTCGGAAGAAAAAGTCGAGGCAAGGAGGCGGAAGATTCAGCCGTCCGCAACTGTAGCGCACGAGAAGTGCGGTAATCAAGTGAGTAAGGTGCAGCCCAGAGTTGTAGAGAAGGCGAGCACGTGTGAAGAGCGCAGCAGGTTCGAAGATGAACCAATTGCGAGAGCTGCGAAAGATGCTACTCTAATGAGAGAGGCCACTAAAGGTCAGAGCGAGTGCGACGAGGTGCTGTGCCAGTTAACTGTTAGTGAAACAGCCAAGATAGCTGTAGAAAAGCTGGTACAGGCCTCAACTGTGTTTGTCGCGACGGTGGATCTTGCAAACAATGTGGAAGTAATCAAGAACACCGGAGAAAGCTCAGGAGAAGTCGCGAAAGCAGAGAGTGAGAAGAACAGTGCGGTTGTAGGCAGCTCCCAGCAATGCGAGCTAGAAAGTTTGAGGGAAGGCAGCTGCGCTGTTCCTAAGAGCGTCAAGCTGTCCGCCGATCTAGAGTGTGAAATAGGTGTTTTTTTCGAAAATCATCTAGACGGAGCAGCGTCGACAGCTGACGAGTGCAGTGAGAGTGTTAGGGACCTTGAGCTGCAAGCGGTAGGCTCAGAGACGAGTCGCAGGAAGCGGCGCAGACGAAAGCGACGTCGGAGAGCTGCGAGCCAGACAAAAGACACTAAGGGTGTAAAGAAAAGCTCGACATCTCTGAGCGTAGTGAACAGAACTAGGTGTTCTGCATCGGCGTCGAACTCGGCTTGCATGCGTCCTAGACACCGAAAGAAAAGTAAAAAGAAAGCGGGAATGCAATCACGGGGTAAGAGCAAGTCTTATGAGTTGCCTTTGAACTGTAATACTGCCCACGACTCAACCCGCGACAAATTTCAAGGCAGTGCGGGACAGGTCAGTCGCAAACGTCGCCGTAAAAGAGGTAAGCGTACGCGAGCGACAAAGCGAAGGCATGAAAGAAGTAGCAATAAGCCTGGTGAACGACGGAAGAGTGGGTTATCGGCCAGTTCGCCGGGGAGGCCTTTGTGTCGTGCAGCAAAACGCCAGCGGCTAAGCGGTAGGCCATGGCGCCAGTCCACGCGACGGTATGCGCGGGGGAGACTTAGAGCTTTTCACGGAAAAGAGTGTCGACGTGGTCCTAGAAGAAAGACCACAATAGCTAAACACCACTCGGCTAGACCAAATAGGACACCGTCACTCTTTCCCTTGGATTGCTCGGGTTCCCTCTGCCAGATTGACAAAAGCCGGCCGAAATCGCAAAAGAGGCGTAACGCTGCTGTTCAGCTGGAAGCACGTGCTCGTTGTAGACCCGGACGTCTCCGAAGTTCACCAAGACCGCGGCCGCCGCGTGTACGACTGAAGAGGGAGCGACAGCTGTAGGCTGGAGAGTCGGACACAGGAGTTTTTTTTTTTTTGGAAACACATTTGTTTGTTTATATTCGGTTTTAAAGTGGTGTTCCTGTGTCATCTCCACAGCTAGTTTGCTTGGATATTTTTTTTCTTCCCTCTAGATTTTGTTTGTGTGTAAGCTTTGTCAAAACTTTGAGTTAAGTTCTTAAGCGGTATGCGGAAGCAATTACCCGCCTCGGTCAACTGACTGCGTGAAAGAAGTTTTTAAGATAAGAGCACGCATGTCGCAGATGAAGTTTTGGTACGCCCACTAAATTTGAAGGAGTGGTGGCTATAGGTTAGAGCGATATGACCTATGTTATGATAAGGGGTGCGATTGGTGTGCTAACGCTCTTTGGATGAGAGTATGATGTCGTGCTAGGGCGCACAGCAATATGCGTTCTTTAAAAACAAGGGCTGACATGAAACTACATCCAATAAATGAGCGTGTTAGTACACTAGTTGCATTTCCCTTGGTGATTTTAGTATATACTCAGGGATCAGGTGAAGTTCTTTAGCTGAGCATTATGTTATATACCGAACGTTGAGATTAGGGATGAAGTTTTGTTCGACCCGCTAAATTTGAGTGAGTAGTGGCTATGGGTTATTGCGATATGACCTATGATTAGGAGTGTGTTGGTATGCTAGCGTTCTTTGGATGAGAGTAAGATGTCGTGCTAGAGCGCACAGCAAAGTCCTGTGCGTTCTTTAAAAACATGGGCTGACATGAAGCTACATCCAGCGGATGAGCATGTTAGCACACAAGGTTTTGTTTAGTGATTGTTTATAAGGATCATATGATCACTTGAGCTGAAAGCACTGCGTTCACCACATTTTGAGGCTAGATACATTTCTAGGATTTAGAAGACGCAGTTTGATCTGCTGTGAGTGAGTTGTCATTGGCGTCAGGGTGTCCTACAGGTAGGCACTCCCGACTACGTGTGGAGTTTGCAATGAGAGGATAGAGAACGCGCACAGTTACTTTTTGTAGGTACAGGCAGCATTCCTGTGAAACCATTGGAGATAGTGGTGTTTCATTGAGTTAATGATGAGTTATCAGATTCGTTACAACATTGTAGGGCAGATGGCAGGAGAATGCTAGTTTTGTAAAAATGGAATTACGGTTATATGGGGCCAAATTGTGTTTGCTTTTGTGTGCTTTTCTCACACGGCAATTTGTTTCATCTTTGGCACGCATCTCCACGTCCATGACTGTTGTAACTTTGGCGGCACGAAATTCTGTCTCAAAATTTTAGCGTACAGGTTTCTCTTTTGTTTGTGTTTCTTGAGAAGCCTGGAGGGTTTTAAGCGGGTCCAATGTGCTTGACTTCAGCATGGTATTGTGTTGTGTGGTTCGCCTTGCTGTTGTCAGTCATTGTGAGCTGGTTTGGGAGTTGGTTTCGAGTTCGCAGCTGGAGAGAGAAAGCCAGGCCATCGTCCTCGTCACCAACCATTCTCTTCGTGCCCAGCGGTTGGGAGCGCTGGCCAGCCGAGATTTTCCGGGCGGCGGAGGAGCTGTTAGGTTTGGCCTGGAGATTCGTCTCTCAATCCCGTCGGCGCCCGGTCTGAGGGACGCTGTCAAGTATTTGAGCGATTATCAAGACCAGGCGGCGGGCAGAGGCGAGTTCCCGTCCTTCAAAAGCGGACCTTTTGTCGTCGCTTCAAGCAGAAGCGGTGACCAATGGACTCGGCGACTCATCGGGCGACGGCAAAGCTGGCGTGGCCGGCGCCAGAGCTGACAGAGGAGCGGTGCTCCCTTTTGATCCCCAATCACGAAGCCGACTGCCTATGCTCGTCAGGCATTGTACGTGCTAGCCAGAGGACCAAGACGTCGTGTCGCCAAGACGCCGTTAGCCGTTCGAGAGAGGCCAACAACGACGGCGTCTTCCTGAAAGAGACCGCGACGGACAGCACCGCAAATCACCCCGCTAATTGAGCGAACAAAATCGGCGGACCCTTTGAAGTATGCTGCCAACATCGTGGGAACTCTCGAGTAGCGGCACCCACACGACGAGGACGAGCCCTGCTGGCGCCACCCCAGTGCAGTGTGCATGTGGACCGTGCATGCTCGCCCCCCTCACCTGTGTGTGCGTGATTGGTGTTCGACTCGGAGAGGAGGAGCCCGATAGGGCATAAAACGAAGTAGCAGAGTGCTGGAGGGGCTCTCTGAACCTGGCTCTGAACTATGTGACGTTCAACCACCACGCTCGTGGTTTGTGAAACCACTATCCCTTCTTTTCTGTAAATATGTGTAAATAATGTCATAAAACCCTGTTTTGTTTTCCCGTATCCTCCTGCGTTCCTCCTTTCGACCTGAACAACTGATGGCAGCGGCGGGTTGTCATCATCAGCGACCATTCCTTCCTCCCAAATCTTACAACACAAAGTAGTGATATCACACAAAGTAGGAGTGGATTACACAAAGCCATGACTTACTCCATACAGCAGTCGGGAAAATCGCGTCGTCATAAAGTGCGTCGGCTTATATTTAAACTCTTGCTAGAGTTGGTTACGGTACACTTTACATAACCAAAAGTTCTCCATGCTAACATTAGCAGTCAAGCACCAAGTACGACTGACTCGCTCTCTGGATTTCGTGCCGACCGGCTGTGCCCCCGCGATCTCCGACGACAGCGCATCTCTGGCCGACTGGCTCGCCCTACGCCATCTCCTGACGCCGACAACAGCTCTCGCTGAGTGGTGCCCCTTCCTCGGACTCCTGCGACCGTGACCATCTTTCCTACCTTCTCTTTACTTCCGTCGCTCGCTGTCACTGCGCCTCGCTCCCTCCTTCCTCTCTCTTAATAAATACCTTAAATCCTATCCTTTTAATTCCTCCTCACCCCCATCCCTTGTGAGCTACTGTTGAGTTGTCGCAGTCTGATGCAGAAAGTTACGGGGCTCACTTTTTCTTTCTTTCTTTTAAAGAATCACATAAGTAAAGTACGAACGCAATCAAAAAAGGAATTGAGGTGGGGGGGGGGGGGGGTATAAAGCTAACAAACACAATTTACAGCGTGTTCTAAGCGAACTATAAGAGCAGTCACCTATGGCAACGGTTATGAAAACTTTGCGCGATGAAGAAATAACACGAAAAAAAAGACACGAAATGCGGAGTCGGCCGAATGGGCGCAGCAAAGAGTACACCCGCAACAGAACACGAGCAGCAGCTTTTAATAAGCCAGCGGTATAAAAAACCTTAGAGTAATTGACTTAAAATGGGCCTTTTAGGAGGGAGCGCAGCCGCCTTTGAAGTATACTTTCCGTGCGTAAGGCTCCCCGTTTTAGTCGGTTTTTACGTAGCCTTACCCATAGCGGTACTTAATTCAGGCTTTTTTTTTTCTGAAATTCCACGCCACTTTCTCCCTTCTTCGTAACATCTACTCTCTTTTACTGGCAGTGCAGGGGCAATTTCGAAGCCGCTGGAGAGACGCGAAAGAGCCGTCAACTGGCATCCCTAAATGGTGCTTCGCATGCGCTCGCCCCAAAACGTGCGCTAACGCCGTGTGTGGCGAAAGTTCCTTTAAAATAAAAACGAATAAAAAAGCACGCGTTTTAGCGGGAAACCACTAAAGTTCATATTAGGCTGTGCATTCACCAACTTAACCCCAAAACTGTTTACTTTATGCCCCCATTTTTTTACGCCCCATTCCGACAATATTTCAATTTCTCCCTAATACGGCTTTCAAGAGAAAAATTGGCTACGTATCTGCTTGCTTCATTGCAAATGTCGACATTTTGCCGGCAGTACGACATAATTGTGCTCTTCGTCGCTTGACTATATTGATATGCCAGTGTAGGTATGTGTAGTGATTACGTGAGGCAGTGCTGATTGCGCATGTGTGGTGCAGCGAATATACATTTTCTGCGTTTTTTTTTTTCGTGTGAATAAATCGATTGCAATTGACGCTCTTCCTTCGGCTTCTACGTTCTTCTTGTGGTGTTTTAGACTTCTGAAATGCTCCCTCATTATGATGTACGAACTGCCCTATGAAAAAGTACTATGTATTTATATGAGTCCTGGTCTCATCCGCAGCTGCCGGTGATGCTGTCCTCGTATACCATTTCCGTACTGCGGCATGCTAAATGCAATGGAGGTTTCTTTTGAACAGATTTCATTTGACCGTATTATACTAACTGCTGGCACGTCATGTGTTCATATCTCCGCGACATGCAAGCAATGTTTCTGTCACGTACGGTACTGTATAGCATGATAGTTTGCAAAGAAGAAGCATTTGTGAGACATGAATGTATTTTACCGCGTGGAGTGGTCAGTTGTTGTGCACACGTACTACTGGGGCGCCGAAGTAGACGCCCGCCGAAGTGGGCAGCGCGATATCGTCGGATGTGGGCTTTTATATACGAAGCATCTTATGCCGGCGCGGTGTCTCTCAGGCTTACGGCGTCTAATCCCCCTTTGCGCATGCGCGTGTCTCCTCCCCATTCTCTTCTTTCTTACGCCCCTCTTCCCCTCTCTCATCAAGCAACGCCACTGTTTCGGGCAGCTAGTATAAACTGGCCCGAGTCGCCACAGGGTCACGAACCGCGTATTTTGGTCAGGAAAACACTGGCCAACGAACTTTTCGAAGGAGCCGCAACACTACATCTATACGGCACTACTACAGAGCCAATCTCGTGCTCGTCTACACGGTACTAATCTGCGCCTTGCCCGAACCACGGGCAACGTATGGACGGGTCAGTGACCCCCCTTCCCCGACCCCACAAGTCCACTGAAAAGAATCGCGTTTCGCTCCTAATTCGGGCCCTGAAACACGACCCGCGCCGCGCCGCGCCGCGCCGCCAGGGGTTCTCCCACCGCATCGGGAGGTTGGACGAGCGCTAACGAAGCAATTACGCAATACAGCCGGCGCCGTATACTACGCGCGTACAAGCGTGTGCATGCGCGTCCCAGAGGACATTCGCGTCAATGAGGGCAAGCGAGATCGTGTTTCCGTGCTCGCTCGTCGACCTCGACTGCCGCTTCCGTTCGTAATGACGTGGTCGCAATTTTAGGCACTGGCCGTCTTCCTCTAAGCGCCTCGAAGCTCTATCGGTGGTGAGCGGGCGAGAGAGAAATGTTTGGAGGGATACTCCATGTTTGTACAACGAGGGACCCAACGTTTTCCGAACAAGCAGTGGTGGACGCTTCCACTAGAGACGTTCACTTTGCGGTGCACCCTGTGCACTGCCTTCTATGGTTACAGCAGACAAAACTTTCATGGATCTATAGGTGACAAAATACCTGCAGAGGCGACTTGGGTCTCTGGTTGTGGCACTCGTACGCCGCCATTCGCGTGCCCCGGTGTATTCCTTAGGTTAACCTTGCGTTTCGTGCACAGCCAAAGCTGATCCCAGAGTCCACGTACAAAGACGCGCATGGTTGAAATCTGCTCCGCCAGGTGTCGCAGCTATCACAGCTGCTTCAAAGTCCCTAGAAATAACTGAAGTAGCGCCATTCGTGTCAGTGTTCAGGCCCTTCCCCTCCCCTGTGCTTGGTAGCCTTGGTAGTGCAAGCACCAGCTTGTCTGTCCTATGTCGCGCGTTTTCGTTTGCTTCCACGACAATGCCGGCTTACCCGCCCCTGGGCGCACGGAGAGGGTATGCCTGTGCAAGGTCGCCTGGATCGGACACCGCCGCGTGCGGCCGATTCACGGGGCCGTGGCCTGTGTCCGTAGTTTCGAGCTGGACGCTCCAGAGGCGCTGCTGCAGTTGCTGAGAGAGAGGACAGAGGCAAAAGAGCGGGGCCAGTGCTACTTTTGTTTTCTTTAGGGACTTTAGGCTGATCACATGAAGGGCATGCGCTTTTTCAATAGGCTCATTTACTTAACCTTCATAAATTATTCAAACAATTCATTGATCCTTGCTATAAGTAAACTGAAGCACATACATCTATGCAACAAACTCCCAACTTGAGCTCCAGAACCATCGAATTACCATCTGTTTAATTTTCTAGAGCAAATTTTCTGAATATGCGGAAAACCATAAGTGAGCATTCGCTCAGAAGTGCTTGGAAGAAAAACGAGAGCGTCATTCCTTCGTCGAGCCAAAAACAGTGGCAATGCAGTTCTTTCTTATGCCAAGGGGCCATGCTCACAGGAAGGTCTGTAGCCTTTCTTCAAGCGACTGGGCAAGACTGGGCAAGGTATGGCTGTATACTTGCGACAATGTAAGGGACTTGCATATATGCATGCGTATACCTCGACATCTTATCATCGTCCTTCAGCGCATCTTTCAATACATCATACAGAGCATGACCTCCGATTTGCACTCGGAGGGCGCAGAAATGAATTCTCTGGTACGTGCGTGACTGCAAACGAAAGTTTTTCGAGCATACAGTGCTTAATTGAAGACCGAATCACGACTCGTATGAGAACGCGCAATGAAAAGCCCGCATGTAGTCTCCGTACTCAACGCCCGCGAGTGATTCGTTTGCACCCATTTTGATTTTCCCTTCATCTCCATAGTCTGTAGTGGTATTCAAACAAAGCTACGAATAATAACCACTGTGATCCCACTCATTTCATTATATGTTAACTTCTTATTGATGTAACGAGATAATGAGTAGCAAGTTGCATTCCCTTTTTTGTTTGTTAAACACAGTCAAAATCATTTATAACTTAAACAGACACGATAAAAAACCAATAAACCAATTCAAGTTAATAATCTGTCACTTGAAAACACTGCTTTCACTAACTCCACCATCATACGTTCACTATAACAGGAAAGAGAATTAAGACCATTCTGTCGTTCTAAAATATCACGCCTTAAAGCTTCGCATGTGAATATAACCGTGACGTCACGAATTTCAAAGTGTTTTTGATACGCTGGTCACGTTGGCTCGACAAAATTTTCAGAAGACTGGTACGTTGAATCTCTGACCCAGTCAGACAACAATGTGTTTCATGTGCGTCGATTTAAAACCATACAGGTCCTACTGCAGGCCGTCAACGTCTATAACATCACAGCAAGTTGGTGCGCGAACTTCAGGACGACATCACCACCCATCATTTATTTCACTTTTTTTTGCGCACACGTTTTTCACTTAATAAGCGTCTTCTAGCGGCAAGGGATATACACTTGGTATTACGGAAAGCTAATTTGCTAGCACAAAAAAAATAAATAGCGCCATCCCTTTAGCATTCCCTTAAAAAAAAGTGGAATGGGGAAAAAACAGCGGAATTCTCGGTCACTCGACACGAACATCGCAATAATCTACCTGCACGCGTGCCACAGAATGCTTAAAACTGATGAAAGCGGCTAAACTCGATATAAAAACAAGCACGGAAAATAAACTATTGCTGAACAGTACGGCCTTCACAGCTCGGGGACAAATTTCTATAGAATGAAGACAGATTTACAGCATCGCCAACAATGAAACCACACTTAGGGCTTCGCCAGACAGGCGCAAAACGCTTCTCCATTCGTCTCCGTTTGAGAGAAGATGGCGCTGCTTTCGCGGTGGCCCCGAATTTTTCTTCTTTTCTTGTTTTCTTTTTTTTTGACAGGCAACTTGTCGAGAACAGCAAGAAACCCAACACAAAAGATTGCTGAAAATAAAAGGGGGAGAAGCATGTTTGAAAAACGTCTACTTCTTCACTCTTTCTTGAGCAACGCTTACATACAGAGACACAACCGCTTGAGAATCCTCTCGAGAAAACGCGAAAGCTCTGCTTCAGACTCGGCGTATATAAGAGTGGAGCCTCCTCGTACAAGATGCGTACGCGCGCCACGCACAAACACGCACGCACGAACGTGTCGTCGAGTTCGTAATCAATACAAACGATGAGCCCTGTAGTGTTTCCTATACAATCCTCCTTTTCTGTATGTTTTCCTTCTTTCTATACGTCGTCTATAGTCTAGACCCAAAGTTTCCTGTTTGATCCATTGCCACATGTACATTCTTTCTTTCTTTTTTTCTTGCTTTCCGTCTTTCTTTATTTCTTTTTTCTTTCTATCTCTCTTTATTTCTTTTGTATTCATTTTCTTTCTTTCTGTCTTTCTTTTCTTTTCTTTTCTTTCTCGCGTTTTATACTGATTTATTTTTCACTTTTTTTCGAAGACTGCAGTTCCCGCCTTCAATTCGGGTCATGCCGAGAGCATCGCGCGTAGGTATACAGTGAGAAGTTTTTCCAGAAGCCTGTCTCTTCTTCTTCTTCACTTCTTCACTTCTTCCTCTTCTTCTTCTTCTTCTTCACTTCTTCTTCTTCTTCTTCACTTCTTCAGTTCTTCACTTCTTCACTTCTTCAGTTCTTCACTTCTTCACTTCTTCTTCTTCACTTCTTCTTCTTCACTTCTTCTTCTTCACTTCTTCTTCTTCTTCTTCTTCTTCTTCTTCTTCTTCTTCTTCTTCTTCTTCTCTTCTTCTTCTTCTTCTTCTTCTTCTTCTTCTTCTTTAATATAAAAAATAAATGCGCGTGTTCGAAAGGCTTATTTCTCGATCGTTGGACGATTACGCTTTCCGTGTTTTAGCCCTTCGCATTTTAGTTTCTCTTCCTCCCTTCTTTAGCGAGTGTGCATCCAAAAGGAGCTCGTTATTGCTCAGCCAGTCGTTTTTTATATCTATTTATTTTCCGTGATCGATTGAAAGGTTTCCCCATCGCGCCACTGTCACAGCTCGGGAATGTCGAGGGCGTAAACCTCATTCGGCGCTCGGGCCCCCGGCTCATTTCGGGGGGAAATTGTGAGACCCTACGCCGATCTATATTTAGAGCGTTTGAGTGCGTACAACGCTTCTGATCGGCGATACCACGAGAACAGCAACGTGCATGTTGGCGCTTTTATACGGACGTCAACCGCGGCCTCATGCATGGTCATCGGCAGGATTTTTTTCTGATGGGGGCGGGGGGGGGGGGGGCAACCACAGTTACATCGCGGCTGGGAGAGGGGGACAATACTTGTAATAACTTGGGTGAGGGCAAGTGCTGGTGAGCATTGAACGGGCGCAAGTGGCCCTTTTGCAACCGCCTGCCAACACCCATATGACCCCATGTTACACGTAAACAAGGCTGTTTACGACAGTACAATGTTCACGCGCAGTGACAGGAGGCAAGAGCATAGTGGAACGTTGTATAGTGACTGAAGAAAGCGTCGGTTCCACTGGTAAAGACAAAACTTTTTTTATTTGATATGAAAATTTCTGGCGCTTAACATCCAAAAGCCACGGTGTGATCATGATAGACGCCATGGTAGAGGGCTCCGGAAATATCGACCACCTGGGGTTTTTTTTTTTAACGTGCACCTAAACCCAAGTACACGGGTCTCGAATATTTTCGCCTCAATCGAAAATACAGCCGCAGCAGCCGGGATTCGATCCTGCGACCTCCGGTTTGGCAGTCGAGTGCCATATGACCGCTAGAACACCGCGGCGGGCTAAAACTTATCATTTAGGCATACGTGTCATCAAAAAAAAAAACTATGTAACATTCACTGTTTAATGAAGTAACACTCGCAATACAATGATAATGGCCAGCACGGTTGTCAATAATCGGATCATCGGCGTTCCTCCGACGATCAGATTATGCTCGCAATCTAAGAGAATGTCATTCCCTTCGCCGTCATGATAACTGACACCATCTTCACTCCAACGCGACCGGTTCGTAACGACTGCGCTAACACGCTACAACACCTTCCCTACTCCGATGACACACTCGCTTAGCAACAAGCGCTTCGCGACCCTCGAGGTCTACAGGAGCACGACCTACCCCATCTGAACAACAAAATTGAAGCTATCAAAAAAAAAACGCTATAGACGAAACAGAAAACCGACCCGGGCCCATTAAGGCCACCAGCTCTCGACACAGGTGTTCCTTTCTAAGACCACGCTGCTTTCGACCGGTCCGACCTTGAAAACAGTAATTTCACGGCGCTAATTAGCGCCGTCCGAGCCACGCGCAGTAATTTTTTTTAAATAGGCCCCTCATGCTTCAGAGAACCCGTTCAACGTGTATATTCTATGCTAACGCAGAGCACATCACGTACAGACAACCACTCAGCACCTAAATTTCTTGCGCTTTATTCAAAAGGGAAAATAATCTTCCCAAAAAAATAAGAAAAGAGTACGCCGAAGCAAACTACTACAGACGCCTCACCCACAGCCGCACGCACCGCCACAAGCACGCCTCGCACGCTCTTATTTAGGTCTTGGCCACCGGAATCAACGATTCGAAAGGAGAGGGCCCGGCCCCAAATTGCCCATTATCATCCTCCTCCATCCACCTCTCAACCCCTAGTAGGTCTTGGTCGTTATTTATTTGTTTCGCTAGTTTCTATCTCGGGTTATTTTCGTATGAAGTTCATCACCAGAACGCTCACGCGACGGAAGAGGAAGATGAAGACGGCGACCGAAAGCGTCGGACTCATCTGCACGGCTAAGTATCCTCGAAGCTGCAGCCCGAAGCACGCGCAAACGACTTGGTGGGAATGCGCTCGTGCGAGTGAGCCTCCCTCTCACATCCCTCTAAACCCCCCTCCCCTTGCACCCCGCGTACCCACCCTACAACAAGCGCAGACCCGCGGAAGGGTTCCGAGAAATAAAAGAACGTCGCCCTGATACGCAGAGAGAAGTGCGCGCGTGCAACACGGCGCGAACGTAATCGAGACCAGAAAGACGAAGAAGAAAAAGAGTCCCTGAAACGTGGCGGCGGGCGGAACGAATTGCGGCCGAAGAAAACGAAAGAAGAGACCGGACGTAAGAAGCACGCAAAAGACAACCGCGGAAATGCCTGCAAGTAACGGCGTCAAATCTCCATCAGGACTCGCCTATACGCGCACTCTCTGGGAGAATCGCGTCACCGCCGCCAGCGTCCTCGCTCCAACCTCCTCACCCAATACCGCTGATTTTTCACGCCCCCTCAACTCGTACACTGTAACCGCGCGGACCGTTAACGACAGCCGCAACAGCAGGCAAGCGAAAGAGCATGGAGATAGCAGGAATAAAAAGAAGACAAAGAAGAGGGTGAAGAAGGAACGATCCGGAACATGCAAAGCTTCGGACGACGTACAGACCACCAAGTCGACCCTCTCTCTGTTCGTCCTCCGAGTCGTCTTCTTTTTTTTTCTTTTTCGTTCGCCTCAAGAGAAAGCAACGCAGTAAAAATAGGGGAAGCAACAAAAAAAAAAAGGAAACTGAAAGCGGCATACGCGAAAGTACTTTCGCTCTGCAAACTTCCTTCCGTTTCCTGTTTGCTTTCTTTCTTTTGGACTCGCAGTTGGTCTCGTTCTAGACGACCGCGGCTATGTCATTGGGGACAGCGTCGAGTTCACGCTCATAAAAGAACGCGAATAATAATAAAGAAAGTATCCGGTAGATGACGCTAAACGCACTCTGCCGTCCCTTTCCCCTTCCAGTCTCCCCCGTTTCGTTCGCTCCTGCCCTCGGCAGGCACTAATCGCCGTTGACAAATCGCTGTGTTCGGGTGGGCTATGCGACGACGAACGCGGGAAAAATGCAAATCAAAGCGTTTTCGCCCTCTTACGTACGCATGAGTTTATGTACAGTGCTGTTCGCGCGAGCTCTCACTCCTCTATCTTTCTCTATCCTCCCCCTCTCTCTCTCTCATAGGGTCGTACAGGGCCGGCACTGATTCCAGTAATCCGTGCTCTGACGTTCTCGACCCGTTATCTAAATTTCCCAGAGACCCGCTGGGAAGTCTGTCGTCGTTTCGAGACAAGAGCACCATAGCGGTGCGCCTCGCTCCGACTGAAACCTGCGGCTCGATTAGCCGGTTTCACACGTTTCTTTTTTCTCTTTGTTTTTCTGTTTTATTGAAATAGAAGAAGAGGTTGGTGCTACTGTAGTTGCACCGGCTATCTTTCTCACTTAGAAGAAGAAATATGCAACAAAAAATTACAGCATATCAGCGAAGTGAATGATGGTGAGTGGGGCGAAGCGTCCATCCGTCCGTCAATCTGTCGGTCCGTCTATCCGTGCATCAGTCCGTCCGTCCATCCGTGCGTTCGTCTGTCCATCAGTCCGTTTGTCTGTCTATCATTTATCTGTCTGTCTGTTTGATACAGCCGGTTACGCCTGACGTAGGACAGGGTTAGACTAATACCGCAGTGTCACACGGCCACTTTTAATCGCGATCAGTGTTGATCCGGATAAACCACAATCCAGATTAGGCGCTGCTACACGGTCACTTTTAATCAGGAGTCAGACGCCCTTGATCGGGATCACGACTATCGCGATCCGCGCATCGCGATCTGCATGAGAGATTACGATTTTGCTGTCTTCTGCACCCCCTGGCCGAGCTTGTTGAAAACACAATAAATAATTAAATCGAGCATGTTTCAATAGGAACATTTCAGACCAGCTAGATGTTTATAAAAAACAAATTCTAAACTGTTCAAGTTGTAAAAACATTTGAAATATCTTATATTTTAAGCTTCGTATCGACTACATGTAGTTACGGGAGAGGCAGACGACAAGCAGACGACCGTTGACTTCCGCGTTCAGTTCAAGTCTCGCACCGTCGGAGCTGTTGGAGCACCTCGAAGCAAACTGATTAGGAGTGTGGCAAGCCTTTCGACTACGTCGCAACGTACGAGCACTTCGTGGTCGAATTAAGAGACCGTCGCAGTAATTGACCGCTGCCAGGAGTGACTGGAAGACTTGAGGCGCCAGAAGTAAAACTCTGGCGCGTACATTGACGCTTCGCTGCGACTGGGCGGCTACGAGCGGTGGCCATCAGAAATAAAAGCGAAGGTTAAGAATCTCACACAGCAATGCAGGTAAGTGCAAGGAAAACTCTGTCGAATGATGGATATGTGAAATTACGCAAAGTTTTTGACGTTCATGCGGTTCTTGCACAAATAACATTGCTGATGAAGGGCTTTTTTTTCACCAACCTCTCCTTACATACATTTAATAAAAAAAGGGCTGCATAGAAAAATCGTACGCCGAGTTTTGTGCAGTGACATGTTTTACGGCACGCAAGCGCTGCGTGGTGCATTTCATCCGAGCCAAGCTCGAACCGGATCGCGTTGGGGCCGTGTAGCTGCGGTAATAAAGTTGATCGCTGGATCGCCCTCATCGCGATTAAAAGTGCCCGTGTCACAACGGCGAAGAGGAGCTTCGCCCCAAAAAGTAATGGGAACACAAAATGTTACACAGCCGAACACAAGATGTGCAAGTGTAGTACGATCGAACTCCACACGAGTTTCAAGTGGTTGATCACGAGTCTAAACGGTAAAATAAATTCACATCTTTGTCATTATTATCGCCATCATCATCATCATCATCATCAGTCTGACTACAGTGGCAGGAGAAAGGCCCCTCCCTTGCCTGCTGCCACTTTATACCTGCAAACTCCTTAATCTACTCTGTCTTCCTAGTTTCCTGACTCCCCCTAACACGTTTGCCTCCTCTTGGAATCCAGTCAGCCACCCTTAATGACCAGCGGTTATTCTGCCTGCGCGCTACGTGCCCGGCAGTAGTAGTAGTAGTAGTAGTAGTAGTAGTAGTAGTAGTAGTAGTAGTAGTAGTAGTAGTAGGCGTCATGCAGGATACGTGACCGGAAAACGAAATATTAGATAATTATGATGGAACCAGTATTATTATTATTATTATTATTATTATTATTATTATTATTATTATTATTATTATTATTATTATTATTATTGTTGTTGTTGTTGTTATTATTGTTATTATTGTTGTTATTATTATTGTTATTGTTGTTGTTGTTATTGTTGTTGTTATTGTTATTGTTGTTGTTATTGTTATTATTGTTGTTATTGTTGTTATTGTTGTTATTGTTATTGTTGTTGTTGTTATTGTTGTTGTTATTGTTGTTGTTGTTGTTGTTGTGGTCGTCATCGTCGTCGTCGTCGTCGTTATGAACACTATACTCTCGCGCGCTAATAACATTGCTGTCCAACGGTTTTCACGAAGTGCCACACACTGATCTTTCATTATCTTTTTGCTTTTTCATTTTGCCGCTCAGTCTTCTTTCTGCGCGCCAGCGCTTTGTTTTAAATTTTTGTCTCGCACTATACAAAAAGTCGATCGCGTCTACTCTGCCCCGTAATTAATTGACCCAACTCAGTCAAAGACTACCCAAAGACACAACCTCACCAAACTCCTACATACTTGCGATAAACCTCCACCAGAACTACTACAGGAACTTCGAAATCAGTACTTCCCAACATACCCTGCCGTATTGTATCCCGATTATACAGGTCCTCCTAATGAGCTCCTCGACCAACCCATTACAGTAGCCGAAGTTCAAGCCGAACTACAGAAACTAAACACTTCCTCAGCCCCCGGTCCGGACAATATTCACAACAAAGCACTCCGTAATCTCGACGACCAATCAATTGCCGAGCTTACTGAATACTTTAATGAGTGCTGGCTAAGGGGCATCCTCCCACCACAATGGAAAGAGGCCAAGGTTGTCTTTATACCCAAACCTGGGAAACCTCTCCTTACGTCTAACCTCAGGCCCATATCCCTCACTTCTTGTGTCGGCAAACTCATGGAGCACGTACTCCAAACCAGGCTCTGCCAGTACCTAGAAGGCAAGAATCTCTTGCCTGCTTGCATGTTTGGATTTCGCCCTGGACTTTCCACACAGGACGTTTTCCTACAACTAAAACATCACATTCTTGACTCTCAAACCTGCGATACCAGAGCTATCTTAGGAGTGGATCTAACAAAGGCATTTGACAACGTTGCGCACTCAGCTATTCTAGAGAACCTTATAACCCTGGGAGTCGGCGTAAAGATGTACAACTACGTCCGCGACTTCCTCAGCCACCGCACAGCAACACTTACCTTTGGCGATCACAGCCTGCCAGACATCACGCTTGGAGCCCGTGGTACGCCCCAGGGAGCAGTCCTCTCACCTATTCTTTTTAACATAGCACTTCTACATCTGCCCCAAAAACTGGGTCAGATCCCCGACATCCACTTCAGCTTCTATGCCGACGACATCACCGTCTGGGCAAACCGTGGTAGTGACGCCGAAATAGAAGAACACTTACAGTTGGCACTAACCACCATCGACACATATGTTCGAGAACGTGGCCTTACCTGCTCCCCTTCCAAATCAGAGCTCTTTCTTTACCGACCGAAGCAGCATGCTTCAGCCATTCCCCCTATCTCTCTCACGCTAGGTGCCCACCCCATCCCACTTGTCTCAAAAATTCGGGTGCTAGGGCTAGTACTCTACTCACATGGCGCACATGGAGAAGTCATCAGGACTCTCCAAACACATGCTCAGCAGACCATTCGGCTGATTCGTCGCATAGCGAACCGTCGGGCTGGCCTACGCGAGCGAAACACGCTTCGCCTCACCCAGGCTTACATCGTAAGCCGCACCACGTATGCCCTCCCATACCTACCTCTCCGACAAAAAGAGAGAGACCGCATTAACGCGCTTCTACGAAGTTGCACAAAAACAGCTCTACGCCTTCCCCCAAGCACATCCAATGACAGACTCTTCAAACTTGGTGTACATAATACATTTGAGGAACTCGCTGAAGCCACCTTTACGGCACAAATATGTCGTCTGTCTAATTCGGTGAGTGGCCGCGCTCTTTTGACCCAATTAGACTTATCCCCAATAACAGAATCGCCTGGAAGGGTCCCTCTTTCTTCTAACCTCCGTTCTCACCTAAACGTACCGCCCATTCCCAAGAACATGCATCCTGTGCGAGACGAGAAACGCAGAAAGGCAAGGGCCCGGGCCCTCCAGAGACAATATGGCGAGGACCAGAATGTAGTCTACGTTGACGCAGCGGAATATGCGTCAAGATCCCGCATGGCCCTTGCGGTGGCTGACAATCAGGCAAATCTCCTAACTTCTTGCTCAATTGTCACAAATTCCTCCACAGAGGCAGAAGAGGCAGCCATCGCGCTTGCTCTCATCTCCACACCTGCCACCACTATCATTAGCGACTCGAAATCAGCTATTCTTAACTACGCCAATGGCTTGATATCATGTAGCGCTGCTCGCTTGCTACGCTTCTGGCAGCCTCAGTGCTCCACAACCCTGATCTGGACGCCAGCACATGCCGGCCTCCTTGGCAACGAGGAGGCTCATTCTCTAGCCCGAGGTCTCACATTCCGGGCAGGAGAAATGGAGCCCCCTCCACAGGTCGAGGAGCGCTTGCTCTCTTTTCGTGATATTCTATCGTATTACCGGGAACAACGAAGAATATACGCACCCCCAGCCCCATCCCTAAACATAGCGCAGGCCACACATTGGCGACGCCTACAAACTCGAACTGCTCCATACCCCGTATTACTAAACGCCCGTTACCCAGACCATTTCCCCTCTTCATGCAAACTTTGCGACAAACCAGGAGACTTCCTCCACATCCTCCTCACATGTCCCACCTTCCCACATCCCCCACCTCCGGCTGTGGCAGTGTCATACTGGGAGACCATCATGACCAGCACTTCTGCGTTCGATCAGCGCCGGATCATCTCGTGCGCCATGAAGAGGATCGCACTTCAAGGGCTTTCCTTTGCTTTGTAAGGGTGCCTCCTCACCGCGAGGGAGCACCCACGTGCCATGAGGGGGCTCGGCCCCCACGCTATACAGTGGCAATAAATGTTTCTACCACCTACTCTGCCCCGTATTTTCGCGTTTCTTCTCAGCTGGAAAATGCTGGGTTCGAAGTTCCGACTAGCCCAACTTCCCACATTCTGGGCTGGCTCGCGCATAACGAAGATGGCGAGAACTCAATAGCGACCGTACGCATACTCGAGAACAATAACTTATTTCCCTAAACAGGAGTCCTGCACAAAATATTTTCTTAACAACTGCGACTCCTGGTGGAGCTTGTTCCGTACTTAACAGTATACGTCATTGTTACGTCTTCTTTCTTTTTTTTTCTATATATCTCTCATTCTTTCTTTATTTAATGGAGTACACCTGAAGAATACCAAGCCTCCCGATGCGCGGAAAAATGGTTTTATTTACGATAAAGCGCCGCCCGACTTTGTGGGACGCTGCAGTAGCGCGTGACTTCGAAGCGCGACAGATACTTCCCTTTTCCTCATATGATATGTGGGGTTTAACGTCCCAAAACCAC
The DNA here is from genome assembly GCA_013436015.1 of Rhipicephalus annulatus. Lineage (NCBI taxonomy): Eukaryota > Metazoa > Arthropoda > Arachnida > Ixodida > Ixodidae > Rhipicephalus > Rhipicephalus annulatus. The sequence continues at coordinate 241,204 of WOVY01010824.1, forward strand.
CATATGATTATGAGAGACGCCGTAGTGGAGGGCTCCGGAAATTTCGACCACCTGGGGTTCTTTAACGTGCACCCAAATCTGAGCACACGGGCCTACAACATTTCCGCCTCTATAGGGAATGCAGCCGCCGCAGCCGGGATTCGAACCCGCGCCCTGCGGGTCAGCAGCCGAGTACCTTAGCCACTAGACCACCGCGGCGGGGCTCTCTTTTCCTCATCTTCAGCGCTCTCTTTCCAACAACAGTCCGCTACAACAGTCCTTCACCGATTAGAAAACGAGCCGCGACACGGAACAAAGGGCAACGTCCGGTAACGAAGCAGCTGATCCCGTAGCGAAAGCCTCAATCGTTAACAAAGACCCGAGCCGCTAACGATGGTCTTAAAAATGGGCTCCGCCGAGGCGTGAGCAGCAAAGTCCCGCGCTAAGCTCATTTAGAACAAACAAAGCACCGCTCTCCCAAGACGGCCCAGGTAAAGGCGGAGCGGAGCGACTTCGAGTGCGAGCAGGAACAGACTTGTCACCTTGATCGCAACGAGACCATTCGTGCGACAGAAGTGGGCAACGGCCGCACTTCTGTCGCACGATCGGCAGGCATCCTGGGATTAATAGTCGACGGGCTTTCGGAGTTGCCCACGGTGTGTGGACTTAGACGAGAACGGTAAGCGTCGCACAAAGAAACAAAGAGCGAATGAAAGAAGACTAACCAAGTACGTTAACGGTTTCGTTGTTCTGTAGCTTTTCAACTTGAGCTATAGATGGCACCACATGCTAATGTATACTTGCGCTGAGCGAGACGTTAGAAAGACCAGAAATTGTCGCACACAATTACCTGGTTTCTTTGTTCACTCGTGCCTATCGCTCAGCGCAACTACACGAGAAAGTCTTAGTTTTCTGTAAAACAAATAATAATAGTAGAGAGGGAGAAAGTGGAGTACGTTGATTTTGATTTGAACACTGATGGGAAAGATTTATAAACAACGCTACAAGAAGGCCGTGAGACACGTTCGCGCAAGATGGTTACTAAGTTTGTGCGAACTAATATATTTTTTTTATTTTTTTACAGTACCTACAACACCCGCGTGGAACATTGGTTTAGGAGACAGATAATACCATTTAAAATACGTACACAAAAGCATCTTACATTTCAGAGAAACAAAGAAAACAAGCTGTATGGCGACAAGCCATTAACACTACGGTGTGCGTAAAAGAAATACAGCTGCATAATAAATCGTCCAATAGTGACAGGCAATCAACATTGACGTGTGTGAGAATACAACAGCAAAATGCGCGTATCTAAAAATAAAATATGAATATCAAATGTTTGCACTCATTGCCTGTTAGTTCAATGCGACAGCATGCGATGTTTGGTTTCACTTTGGAGCGCGCCACCACGCAAACGTAGCTGGCGATCGGTTTCCGACGTTAAACGTAGCCACGACCCGAGACAAGCCCGAAATGCACTAGTCCGCCCTCTCATCAGCTGGATCATTCGTTGATTCAATCACAGCCACTCACTGATTAGTTCCTTACCTTCACAACTAGACTCTAATTCATGTCCGAACTTAATCGTGAACGAACAATCACTCACTCACTCACTCACTCACTCACTCACTTACTAACTCACTTGATCCACGCCGAATGTGCGAGTAGCCACGTGTACTAATCTGTTTACCTTGTTACCCGCGCTTTGCTTTCGCAACGTGGTTCCATAAAGTTGCATTTTCGGCAGCATAATTTGATTTTACTCCACTCATAAGCACGCTCTCAAAGGCACAGACTCCATACATTAAATCGCATTCTTTCAACGAAACACTTGTCACTGAGCTTCGAAACCCCTCGTTTTCAACCTCAGGGCATTTCACCTCGAGCCTGCGCTCAATGTCGAAGGCGAAGTTCGCCGACGCCATTCGCCGCGCAGCAGCGCAAGTTTGCTCGTTATGGCGAAGACAGGTGAGCCGGGTAACGAGACGCGACCGGCAATCATGTGTCGTCCCGCCGTTCGGAAGGTGGGCGCTGCATGCGCGCGGTATCACCACACATACGTACGAACGAGCCCCCACACCCTATAGTGTATACGCGCACGCATTGGCGACAGCAGAAGCGGCGCATTCACACTTACACCCTGAAGTATTACGCGTACGCATTGGCGACAGCCGAAGCGGCGCATTCACAACCGCGACCACTACTATACCTAGGCAAACAGGCCCATGCGAGCGAGTGCGACAGGGGGTTCACAGTATAAGGAAGAAGCGATAGATGGCGCGACAGACGTGAAACCGGAAGCGAGAAGGAAATGAAAAGAAGACATATCGAGAAAGAACAGAAGCGGCCGCCGATAATAACTAATAGCAGCCACTGCCAATGCCCGCGAAGGGAAACGAGCAAGCAGGTCGCGGTATCAAAACGCTGTAGGAACAAAAAAGAAGACAAAAATAACACAAGGAAAGGGAGAAATATTGCGGTGAGTGTAACGAACAAGATAGGTGGCGCTTGCAAACGCGCAAAACAGAAGAGGCCGCTAAGGCCCGCTTGCTGCTGCTGCTGTTGCCCATTAATTTCAATCGGCGACAGGAAGACAGAGAGCAAAGGCTGTGTTGCCCCGAGGGTGAAGAGTGGGCGTCACATCACGCGAACACCAGCAATAATTACTCAATGTCTTGATTTTTTTTTTTGCTCGTGGCGGCGCATAGAGACAGAAAACGGTGCACGTTGCTTCGCGAACCGCGGTATAAAGTGTATACAATATATGCTCCATATTCGATTCACCGCACGCGCGTTTTAAGCGAAGTCCTGTTTAAAACGAATTCGATGCGACGGCCGGCCTTATTGGGAGTTATAACGTTAGGGCGTTAGCGTTGGGAGTTAGCGTTAGCGTTAGAGGTGCGCGCGAATGCACGCATTTACTCACGCGGATCAGAGGACGTGCGCATCTATATAGTGCGCATAGCGCCGCAATTTGTCGCTGCGATCCAGCCAGCATGAAGAATAACGGTACAAGGGTTGGGGGAAGGAGGACGCATGGCGAAGTGGGTAGGGTAGGTCGTATAAGCGCAGGAACCCCCGCTCCGGACGGACGGCCGTCATCCATCCGGATTACAAAAGTGCGCCGGAAGCGAGTATATACGTCCCGCGGGAGACGTGGCCGGCGGGCTCTTATGGCCTCCGTGAAACAAACGTTGCCGAGCAGACCATCACCCTCACGGTCCCTCATCTCTCGAAAAACCTTTTCCCCTGCCTATACGCGTAGCCTACCTGCCATATTGCGGCGTTCCAATTAAACCGTATAGGCCGACCGGCACGGCGTGCGATATAAGTACGGGCAACGGCGTCTCCTGACGGATTCGCGGCTGGTACAGACAGCAGCGCACGAAACACCTGTACTCCCTATGATCAGCTTTTGCCCTGACCGCCAAGCAGCAACCACTGGTCGCACGAATACTTGAATGGGCGTAAGAGCTAAATAAATAAATAAATAAATAAATAAATAAATAAATAAATAAATAAATAAATAAATAAATAAAATTAATCAATCTACAAACAATATCAAAATTTTTCAATTTATTGATAATGCCGATGGAGAGAGAGCAAAAAAAAACTTATTTACTTATTTGCGCATAACACGGAGCATTCAAAATGGTCGGGCCCCTATTTCAGGACTCTGCTGGCCCTAGCCACCATCTCTACCCGTTGGACCAGCCAACGCTGATCAGCAATGAACGAGCTCGACAGCAGTGCCTCCAATTGTTCCCCTGTGTTGTTCATGTTGTGGTGTTCTTCATTGCGATGTGTACACTCCCATGTGATGCGAAACAGAGTTCGTGTGGCCCCACACCACGGATATCTGTATGCTGTGGGGTAGAATTCATGGAGCCTGTGTAAGTTCGTGTATGTGTTTGGATTCTGCGTAATGCCGCCGATTCTATTGCTGTGAGGTTCTTATGCGGTGCTGGATACAGTTTTCTGTTGTCCCAGTAAAACTGAAGAATTGTACCGAAAGTTAGTATCTAGGGGCGTTGGATCCTCCACTGCAGTGTGCAAGGAAGCTCGGTGGTTTGTGAAGCCTCGAGCCGCCTCATCCGCAAACTGGTTCCCGGTGACTCCTTTGTGCCCTGGCGCCCAGATAATGATTTGGGTGTATCCAATTGGAAAGTCTCTATGAGCTTTGGTTAGAATTTGGAATGCCTTCATACATATTCTACCCGTTTCGTAGATCCTACATGCAGCCTTCGAATCCGTGATTATTGTCAGCGGGGCTTGTCGCTCCCTGCCCTCCTCCTTGATTGCCACTGGGATCGCTATCTCCTCCGCTTCTGTGATAGAAGCTTGGACTATAGATGTCGATGGAGAGTCCAAATTCCACATACGGATCTATCCACAAGTTGATACGCTAAACGGTCGCCGAGTACTCGCGCTAGCTGAAGCATTCGGAGCGCGATTACGCACATTGCATGGCATCTGCATCGACCGAGAAGTGAAATCCCGTGTTTCCTTCTTCGTCCTCTCCTCTCGCCATTTAAACAAACAAAAAACGAATATCAGACTTACATTCCTGTTCTTTGCGCCGTTTCCCAAACCTGTTTAAACGGATTCAAGTTCCTGCGTTCACGTCCGAAACAAGCAAAAGCGCACTCGAAATAGAAAAAAAATTAATAAAAGTGTAACAGAGAGCACCTGCGTAATAACGCATTTGATATCACCGCGTGTTCACGAACCGTGACCAACGATGTGCAAAACAAACAAACAAAATCGAATTCCTAAGTCGGGTTTACAAACGGCTCAACGCGAGACGAAACAGAGACGTCGCACAAACTCTTCCCCGAACTTGCCGAAGTTTCTTCGCTTTTCCACGCGGCAGCTAGAGGCGTGATTCTGACAGGCGCGCGCCATGTGAGTGAGCTGCGACGCGCGGATCGCCTTTCGCAAAACGGGTGCCCGTGCCGATCTCCTGAAGGAATCGATTGATTTATTTGTGGGGTTTAACGTCCCAAAACCACTACATGATTATGAGAGACGCCGTAGTGGAGGGCTCCGGAAATTTCGACCACCTGGAGTTCCCTAACGTGCACCCAAATCTGAGCACACGGGCCAACAACAGTCCCGCCTCCATCGGAAATGCAGCCGCCGCAGCCGGGATTCGAACCCGCGACCTGCGGGTCAGAAGCCGAGTATACCTTAGCCACTAGACCACAGACTAGGCACCTTCCCTACTGAAAGGTTCCGTATGCGAGTCCAATAATTCCATATGTTTCCATAAAGAATACATATGTTTCCCGTATATTTTCCATATATTCCCGTAAGATTCTTACGGAAACATACGGAATTATTGGACATCGCATACGGAACGTTTCAGTAGGGTTGCCAAGCTTGCGATGCCTTCGTCGAGGAAAACGTTTGCGCCTATGCTTACTTCGATGAACCGTGACGTAGAAAGAGAAAGTATAAAACGGTATACAGCAACGGCACTCAAGGTGCGAGAAATCTACGTGCGAATTTCACGCGGCGGTCGCGGTCTGAGTATAGCCTATAGAGGGCGTTGGCAGGCATTAGCATATGTCGGGAGAAACAAAAATGAAAGAAAACAATCCTCGAAAGTCGACAACCCACCCAGCCGAATCACAGTTGACGAATCGAAGTCAAATTGACACTGGAAACTACGTAGCTAATCTAGACAAAAAATTCCGCCATATCCACGAAGTGAATGATGATGTGTGGGCGAAGCTCCGGAGGTAAACCTGGTAAACCATGAATCCTCTGTACATTTTGCCCACTCGATTTTATTACATCGCTCCCCCTAGCGTACGTCGCCGCACTAAATCGAACGATTGCCTTCAACCAATGACACGCGCCATATGAGACATCATTCCTATTTTATAAGATCTCGCGTCTTTCATCAACTACAAGTACCGCTTTCTAGTTTATAACATCTTGCATTTTTTCATCATCAGCTACAAGTACCACCATCTAGTAAACACTACAAGAACTAAACGAGAGGTGGCTACATACAGGAGACGGTACCGCCATCTAGTAAACACTGCAAGAACTAAACTAGAGGTGGCTACATACAGGGGACGGTACCGCCATCTAGTGAACACTGCAAGAACTAAACTAGAGGTGGCTACATACAGGGGACGCACAGCCCACGCCCTAAGGAGCTTCGCCCCTAAAAAAGAAGAATACACTGGCTCAAATATGTACACGCACGAAGGCATGTTGGCGGTGTTATAACATACTGGACTAACAAATTAAATTCATAAAAAGAACACAACAAGCGTTTGTCGCAAAATTTAGAAGTGCCCAGCATTATTTCTATCACTTTTTTGTTGTTGTTTTTTCGAGACAAGCACACGGCTATGGTCATAGGGAATACCGAGCCCCGACCATCGATCACGCTGTATGCAAATTGCTCGCGCCAGAACTGCCGTTGAGCGCGCTGAGGCGGCTGACAACACACTATATACCAGATTTCTTGCTTGCCGAATACATTTTTGCTTCTTCTGCTTTCATTACTCTGAGGATTGTTCGCCCTCTGTCTCTCTTCTATTTCGACACACACACACACACACACACACAGATATGCCGAGACAGTCACCTTCGAAACAAACTTCGAAGGATCGAACTTCGACGAATCCACCGCAACAATTCGCAAGAACAAACAAAACGAAAAAAAACAAAATAACAGGAAAAAGACACAATCGCCACTCCTTCCAAATCTTTGACTCAGCGCTTTCGATGGAATGCGCGCTGCTTCCCTGGGAAACTGCAGTGCGGCGTCTTCGTCGATAAAAATGCAACAAACACAGTGATGCAGAGAGGACGTCACCGAGAGATTCACAGGGTGTACACTATGCAGCGTGCGTTCAAGAGCAGCGCGCTCTATACGCCTTCCACGAATACACCTATACGCGGCGAAGACGAAGAAACAAACGGCACGAGAAAATGCAAATGCGCGAATTCCAGCACAGATATGCGTGGAGCGAAAAAGAGAGATCGCCGGGCGGGTTTGTTTTGAAACAATCCCGGGACCGGCACTTTCTGCCCCCAGTGTGTTTATACGTGGCAGGAGCTGCGCTCCTAGTCTTCCGAGAAAAAAAAAAGAAAAAAAAACAGGAACTCCCTGCATCCTTGCCCGGAGGGAGCGATTGGAGAACAGGTGGGAATAAGAACTATAATAAATATTAGGGAGTTTTCGAATATTCCCGCAAAACAAGATGCAGTATGGAAGCTACTGGTTCCAGAAAGAAGGAAGAAGGAAAGTCCAGCAAGGCAAGAAGGATCCAAGTAAATGAGAGAGAGAGAGAGAGAGCATGAGAATCGCGGATGGTGAACAAAATGTATCCGTGTGTCCCCCTAACAGACGAAATGTTTGCACAGCAGCTGAGCCTGTAGTCACTCTTTTCTGTGGAGAAGTGGTCAGCTGTGGCGTGATCTGGAGGGGGCCGCGAGGTAGCGCCACTGCTGGTGCTCCCAGCGCTAAAAATGGCGGGTTGGGGCCCCTAATCCATTTGCGTATGGACGGTTTGGGTCAAGTTGGAGCGATGAGTTTACCAATTGGGGCTGAGGCACTTTGGACACTCCCCCTATTCTACGTCACTCCAAGTCTTGGCCGAGAGCCGTCACTTCAGTGGGTGCCGTCACATTTGTCTGACCCAAAACTTTCGGGGCAGGCTTTGGGGCTCCCGCTGAATTCGACAAGTGGGGTCCGCAACCCAAAACCCAAACGCGGTTTGGGTTTTGCGCATGCGCAGTGGCCTTGACGCTATTTTTGGGGGGAGGGGGCAATTTTCGGGGCCACTATTCGAAAACTCTCTAATGATAAAAGTAATCCGCGCACGCGGTGGTTATACCGGTATCTCACCTACCGCGTCTTATCTTGCTTACTCCTGCTCTGCTTATCTCACGTTTTGGGCGGGCTCTCATAGTTATGTAACTGTTAGACATTGCACTTTTTTGATCTTGGTTTTACAGGCGCCACTTGTCCCTTAATGCGCATATCTCTATGTTTTTTTATGAAGCCTCCGTCTATGTCTTGCACAGAATCTGATCGCTTCATGTTACGGGATACATAAAAATAATAAAAAAAAAGTTCGACAATTTAACGTGTACAACGACGTTACTTGCGCCATGCCAGAACTTTCATTCCTCGGAGGACCGGGCTGCACTTTCAAAGCCTTATCCTGTATTTCACAAACGCTCCTCCACTCAACTTTCCCCTTTCACTTGACAAAGTTCAGCCCTGCGCCACCACTCGGCTGAAAATGACGCTGCACTTCTCAAGAATCGCAGCAGACTATCGCTGATATGCAGTGACTTTCTGTGCCTAGAGATGGCGCTCCCGTCGGTATTCTCAAGTGAAGGCGAAGCGTTGAGTGAAGGAAAGTTCTAGAATACGGGGGTTAGATAGCTGAGATAGCTGTGTCGCCACCGTATGGCATTACACAAAGACACAAAGCAGAGAATGGGTTTCTTGATGCGCACACCTACACTCTAAAAAAACAAAAAAGGAGTATTTAGGGAGTGTTTCCGCTACACAACAATATTCGTCGTCTACTTGGAGTACTTTCCTCACGCTTCACGACGGTTCCGGTAGTTCGGGGTGAAGAACGGCGGACGCGTTATCAATGCGACATAGCGTTCCCGACAGGAAAGTGGAGCGCCGGGGTTTTCAAGAAAGGAAGTGCGAGCGATTCAGATGACGATTATTGTTGTGCAGTAGAACTACTGCCCGATTACTCCATTTCTTTAGTGCAGTTCCTTACTGCTTTTTTATCTTGTACGCGTGGTTTAATTCACTTTTATATTTTGCTCTTTTTTTCGTTCGATGAAGTATCAGTAGTTAGTACACGCTTTTAATTATTTTTTATTTATTTAGCAATACTGCAGACCACCACGTGGTCCATGCAGGAGGGATTTTACATCAATCACAGGATAAAGAAAAAAAACTAAACATCTCAATCACAGTAAAAAATAAAAAATAAAAAGCAATCAGAAAAATGGGCACGGAAAAATTGTCAAGTACAATCATGAAACACAATAGAGATTTTCCAGTTCGCATACAAAACTACTGGCATCAAAAACAATGAAGGGCAGAGCATTCGATTCGGACACAGTTCTAGGTGGGAAAAAAAAACTACTGTATTCATGAGATTTCGTTGTAGCGAAAATTGGGGCAAGGGCCCTACTGTGGGTGTGTCTATAGTCTTCCTAGCTGAATGGGGACGTACACAATCAGGCATGGTTACTTTTGTATTTCCGCTAAGACAATTATGAAGACAAAGCAACTTGTTGACATTTCTGCGCGATTCTAACGATGAGATGCTATGTTGCCTCATTAACGAGGACGGCGAGTCAGTCGTTCTATACTTATTGAATATGAAGCGCACTGCTCTCTTTTGAACCCGTTCTAGTTGAGCAAAATCACTTCGTTTCTCCTCGATCTACGTTTTTCGCGCAGTTTTCCCCCATAACGGATCACCAACATAACTATGAAGCGGTCGGAGTAGGCCTATAGAAAGAGATTGCCTTAAAACGATTCCACTCAGGCGGTGCACCGAATGGCTGAATTCCGAGACACTGCGCGCAAGCACACACGCAGACACACATACAAATGAAGATGACGGGAGAGCAAGCATCAGAGAATCGAAGAGGGTTGAAGTTGCCGGAAGAGGAAAGTTGGCGAGGAAGTTATCGCCGCGCGCGTCGGAGTCATTCGTCTTGATCTGTCCCGGATTAAACGGATATTAGGGGGGTAAGCCGGTCGAGGCATCACGATGTGACAAGGGGGGCTTTCCCCCACGCTTTCTCCGAGAAAGATGGTGCCATGGAGCGCCAAATGGCCCGTTAAAAGAAAGGCTTGGAAAGCAGTGCAGGAGTATTGCGCTACTTATACCGAAGGTGTCGCAGAGGATTGGATCGGCGCTGTCTCCGAGAGCGAAGAACTGAATCACGAAGACGAGTAACACGTCACTCACGCGCGGGTCAGTAATTATTAAAGGGATACCAAAGAGAAACAATTACTTGGTTTAAATTAATAAACTGCACTATGTAAACTCTAACTACCATATGTTCCACTATCATACGTTTATTTTAGCGGCGAAAGTCAAGGTTGAAGTGGCATTTTAAATTTCGAGCCGAAATCATTGCGCGTGACTTTAAAATTTTCAAAATGTATTTTTTTTTTACTTTCGCAACATTGCCTCCATGAAATTTTCTAAAACTTAGAATGCTAGGTCTATCGTACCCACAGATGACAATTCACTTCAATTTCATCGATTAGGAGCTACGTCAGACACAATACACGCCTTGAAAATCTATGACGTCACGGTTTTTGGCGCGAGCATCTCGAGTAGGCTTTCTCCCCTCGCATTTTCTTTTCGCGCATTTTCTCGCTTATCAAGCGTCGTGTCGCGGTGTTTTCGGGATCGTGAAAATCGTACTTTACTAATACCCCGAAAAATCGTTTTGCACTTTAGTTTCGCTTTAATCAGATGTGCAAAGCCGAATGACATTGTTGATGCGGAAGTCTTAGATGTTTCGTCAAACGCGAAAGTCGAATGTCGCCACCTCTGATCGTCAACGTGAGTGATGCGAGAAAATCATCCTTACTTGATGACGTCACCAGAATGCGCTATAGCATGACGTCGCAAGCTCTGAAATTTGTGACGTCGCTGTGACATCACTCTATGACGTCATCACGCGACATCGTCCCTATAGGTCATGAGCGGGATGATCACGAAGGCAATTAAACACCAGATTGGGTGAAGAAAGCTTCAATGCCTTCGTTCCCAGAAGCCACGCGAAACACCGTTAAGTATGAAAGCTTTCGGGGCTAAGGATATATACATCAATAGAGATGAAAAAAAAAGATGGCATTCGACTTCGAGTCGTGTTAGATTTATGCATGAGGACCTTGCGAGTTGCTAACTGCCACAAAAAGACAGAAATAGAGAGAGAGAGAGAGAGAGAAATGAAGAAATCGCACGAGAAATGAAACGGCTTTCGAGTACTCCTCAGCGTTATCGTACGCTAGCAGCTGTGCTGTCACTGGTCATCGTTGAATTCACGGTTTTACGTTCTGTGCTGTCCGGTAATCTGGCTGCTCTTTTATTCGAGATCACGCGAGAGTGTTATGTAGCCCGCGCAACGCATCGTTACGTTTGCGGGCACTGGGATTTTCTTTCTTTATTTTTTTCGGGCGTTCGCACGCATCTGTGGAATAGATACACTCTTGAAAGTAAAGGTCGGCATATTCGCTAACTAAATACTGATCATTCACTTGTCACATACAGCACTAGCCTCTTAGTAAGGGACGGTAGTAAAATGCAGTGTGCGAAATTCACTACCAAGTCAGTAAGTGAATAGTGCTGAATCGAGTGGTTAGTCCATTACTAAATTGTTTGTAACCCCCGCAAAGAGAGGTTTACGCCTACTTTGTTAAATGTACGCGTGCGTTGCCGTATCAAAATTATTCTATTACAAAAGTTGATTGATATGTGGGGTTTAACGTCCCAAAACCACCATATGGTTATGAGAGACGCCGTAGTGGAGGGCTCCGGAAATTTCGACCACCTGGGGGCTCTTTAACGTGCACCCAAATCTGAGCACACGAGCCTACAACATTTCCGCCTCCATCGGAAATGCAGCCGCCGCAGCCGGGATTCGGTCCCATGACCTGCGGGTTAGCAGCCGAGTACCTTAGCCACTAAACCACCACTGCGGGGCTCTACTGCAAAAGTTTAGGCTAAAAAAAAAACGAATTGACATGGCCCTCGTAAATTAATTAATGTCTCCTAACTACGACATGTAACTATATTGTGGTAAGTGCACATCACAGCAACACACTTAGAGAATTATACCCATGATCATACTGATCAAAAAGATTCACATATGATCATTCACATGTGAATACCATATGTTCATATGGACTCATATGAGCATATGATATGCTCATACGAGTTCTCATACTCACATGATTATATGCTCATAAGAGAACTCATATGAACAAATCGCGAGAACATGGCATGCAAACCAGTGCACAAGTAAATCTTAAGATATATAGCAGATTTGTACTGTAGAAGCTGCTCGAAGGCTATATATACCTCTGCTTTGGGATAACACCCCGCGTACTGGTTAGCAGTCAGAGAATTTATAAGATAATTATTGTTGTCTACGCATGATCCTGTCGCCTTCTATTTGTTTATGTGTGTGCCATTACGTAGCACTTCTATTTCAAAGTAGTAAATAAAATTAGAGCTTGCCTAAATTTTGCTTACGATGTGACCATTACGGCAAAATGTACTGCGGCATCTACGAAAGACCTGGCCACGTAGGTGGCTTAGTAGTTGCTTAGTTAATAACACCAAGAAAGGTTCCCTGGTTAGTAGCGGTCAAAATTACTATATACCTGTATCAGCTGGTAGCTAATAAAAGTACGCCGCGAAGGTATAGTCAAATGCTCCGGAAACTAGTAAAACACACGTGTTTACTAACTGATTACAAACTTTTTTTAAAAGGGTGTACGTTACGTATACCGGTACTGCGCATGTACACTTCTCTTAAGGACCGCCAGACTTCACGACCGCTTGTGAAAGAACAGTGTGAGACCATGCTGTGTAGTCTTGAGCTTACTGTTCATCCTTCTCCTGCTTACTCCTCTTCTTTTCTATCTCTTTCCTTTCTATTATTCTCCATTTCCCCCACCCAAAGTGTAGGGTAGCCAACCGATCCAAGCTTGGCTAACCTCCCTTCCTTTCCTCTCTATTTACCTCTCTCTCTCTCTCTCTCTCACACACACACACACAAACACACACACACGCGCGCGCGCACAAACAAACAAACAAACAAACGCGCACGCACGCGCACAACACACGCAATGTGGCGTTCTAATCAGTGAGCACTTTGCAATCGCTGAAACTGGCCTCAATTAGCATAAAGAAGCGCGCGGGGTCAAGAAAGCCGCCTCCCCTCTTGATAAATGTGAAGGTGCTCAACCATTCTGCCACATATCTTTGCTCAGTCGACTATCGCCATCTCTGTGTCTATCGGCACGCTTTGTGACGAGAATGGAAAGTGAGAGCCATTGATGCTGCATTTAAAGAAACTTCCCACTTCTAGGCCCGCAAAGCCAAGGACCAATGGCAGCCCGTTGTAGCAAACACGTCATCGCTTCGTTTCGATTTTCGCATCTATACAGGGGAAGCTCGTTTTTTTTTTTTCCGAATATAATAATAACCTCGGGTGTAACGTTCCAAGATCACGATATGATTGTGAGAGGCGCCGTATAGTGGATGGCTCCGGAAATTTCGACCACATGCGGGGTTCTTAAACGTGTACCCGAATCGAAGTGCACGGGCCTCAAACATTTCCGCCACCATCGAGAATGCAGCAGCCGGGATTCGATCCCGCGACCTTCGGTGGTTGGCAGTCGAGTGCCATAACCATTATAGACCACCACGGCACGACACACACCGAAGGCGACCGGAACAGGAACTCCATGAGTTAGATCCCGAGCGGCCATTTGCGTTGAATAAAATACTATCCATGGTCATCCAAAACAAATGGCAAAGCGATGAAGGTGCTGCAACACTTCTTCGAGGAAACGAAGATTTGCGACGCCTACTGAGCGGAAAAAAGTTGAAAGTGAGCGTGGAGTCTACGTGTTCGTTCTGCCCATAGGATAACTTTCGCTCTCACCCGTGTAAGACTGTACATGTGTATATATGCTATTGTTTTTTTTTCTTTATTTGTACCAATCAAGTGGAAAGGGATAGCCGTCGCCAGGTAATGGTGACAAAAACTCCGTTCATTTTTTTTTATTTCAATAAAATAAAAACGGCGGGGCCCTCGTTTTCTTTAATTTCGGACTCGGAACAACAGGAGGCGGAAGGGTCACTGCGGTGAAACAAGGCCCCACTAATGGATTACCACACGCGCCTATGTCCGTTGGTGTACTTAATTGCGTAGGCCGATGAATATATTTTCACATAAATAAAATACGGCAACAGCGCAATTGTGTAGACCTTTTTCACAGAAGGCTTCCTGGGGGCGCCACCTTAATTCAGGCCATAACTTTCCATGCAGTAGTCAGCGCTCGTTTTGTGGGTCGTTTCTTCCCCCATCAGTCTGCTCGTTTTGTTGTTACATTCAAGTGTGAACAAAGTGCATGTTTGTTTTACTTAACACTTCACTTCCTTCGTCTCTCTATACATAACGCCTTTCTAAGCGTAGTTGAAAGGTGAAATAAATTTCCGATGCGAGTTGTAAAACAGAGCGATTTGTCGAAATTCGAACACACCTAATTAGATTACTATCTATTCGACTCTATACTACTTAATCTTGATGTAACCTGTGTTTGTGTATTTGTGAGTGATGTTCTTTTATCCTTTCTTTATTATGTTACCGTCTCTGTGAGGACTCTCGCCAGAGAGTTGACATGATTGTGAAATTAATAAAATAATAAAAAATGCCCCTTCGGACTTGGCTAAATAGACGTATAAGCACTCAAAACTGCACTGTCGGGGCTGTGAGGTGAGCCTTTGTTCTCCCTTGCCACAGTGAAGCAATATTAGTGAGAACTAGCAGACAGTAATGCTAAGCAAAGCATAGGGGATGTTATTTGAGGTATAAGCATGATATAAATCCCCTGTACTTTCCTTAGCAATGCTATCCGCTAGTTCTCATTATTACTGCGTTTGACAAATTAAAACTGGCCCTTAAATTCCCCTTCAGTTCAAAAATAAGGCTTTCTTTCTTTTTTTCTGTGAAAAGGTCTACAGCTCTTTTCTGCAACGGCTCATTAGCCGAGCCCTTAAAGAGGCGGCTGCGGTGGCTGCCATTATAACAAAATACAACCCCATTTAAAACGGGCAATATTTCTTCTTTTGGAGGCGCTGCGGCGCCCGTCTGAAACGGGCACTATTTCTTTCTTCCTGTTTTTTTTTTCTTTTTTGCTTTCAACTCTATATTCGCAAGGCTATGTTACGGTGTACTTAAACAGCTATAGATTCGGTGCCGGATGCTGAGCAACATTTTGCAGCGGCTGGACCACGAAAAAGTATTCCAGCATTTGAGACCACAATAACCTCTGGAAAAACGTTGAATTTCTCAGCAATTTGCGGATGTACCGACGTAACCGGAGACAACATCTTGAAACTATTGCGAGTCTGCTAGCAAACATACGATTTTCGAAATGCAGCACCAGTAAAACTGGCCACCAAACTTTCACACATCTATGCGCGTTTTGCAGAGCGCGTGGACTACGTCCACATTGTCACGTGCTCGTGACGTAGAGGGAACCAGAAGTCTGTGTGTTCGAGGTAATAATCTTTATTCGACCAAACTTGGGGCCTGGAATTGGAAACTCAAAACTACGTCAAGCAAGGCACGCTCTAGACTCAAATTGGCTAACACAGCGACGGCCGTTGATAAACCAATCATTGTTGGAACGCGCCGCGCCGGCTTATACACATCCCACGTCGAACTTTTCAGCTTTTATCACCGGTCGCCTTGCAAGCTCTGGAGTAAGCTTGCGCGTTCGCGTCTTGCGCGCAATCTTATCAACGAAACGGTCTACTATAAAATCGTCAAGCTTCTGGAACACTGAGGCACGGTTCCCCCTGAGCACTGCTGGCACTTTTTGAGGGCGTAACCCGAATACAGAAAAAGTGAAACAAGCCGTGACACGTACCAAGGACAAGTAATGCGAACACGCATACGTAAGGACCGTGACAGCAGGCATTGTAGACTTCAAAATCCCCGCTATGCGCAAATACGCTGTCTACACAGCAAGAGTAACCTTCTTATATTTCTTAACCAGTTCCTTTTTTTTTATTATTCTTATATGTTAAACGATTACCCGCTTGTCCCGATTAAGTTTTTCTATCAGATCCGTTTCTGAAACCATCCCTGTCTTTCTCTCTTAATTTAGTTCATCCCTCTCACCTCGACAATTGATTAGGCAATCTGTGCATACACAATCATATCATATACCGCAAGAGAGAAAGTTTGCCGACTACCTTGATTATTTTTCGAATGACAAACAGTACAGAAGGGAGCACGTAATCGCGCATCTTTTGTATCAGACAATTGCTCCAAACACCACTGTCTCCAGTCATGCGCAAAGTCGCCCAGCAACTGTTATTACTCCGTGTCTCGAACAGGAAAGTGTCGAAAACGACGAAGGAAAAAAGAACGGGATATCGCACAAACAATACACAAATGAACGAGTTTACAAAGTTGCGTCCGCTCGCGCCAGAAGCTCGCTTTCCTTTCAATGAAGGCCTCTCATTTTCTTCGTCGCCCTAAAGCACCGAGCCCGAAGGGCATTTCTGTTCGAACACAGAGGCTCCGCTCTGTTGAGGACCCAGACGCGTAGCTAGACCTTGATCCCCGAGAGGAATATCGTATATCTTCGTTGCTCGCGATACGATCGCGGATGACATAAACCACACGCGCAATGTTTGCGCTACGAACCGTTTTGTGTATCGTAAGCGAGCGCATCTCAGTCATTAGAGATGCTCTAAGCTACGAAGCCCACAAGCGTTGGAGCACGCATATTTCGTTTGTAGACCACAGCACGTCCGTTACAACGCCTGGCGGACTGCGTACCCCAAGCTGCTTGATGCAAACGAACTCAAAAATAAAACACTCTTTGAAGATTTCTTAACCGGCCTGCAAACGCACAGCATCGAACAGATGTGAACACATTAACAAGAAAACACTGACAGCAAGAGAACGCGAAATATGTTCCGGTTTCGCAGACGGCGGATAATGAGCCAGCCAACCACACATCAGTTCTTGTAAATCAGATGAACCCATTTTGATGGCTCCTATGCGGAGGGTGCGAACGATTAGGGATGAGAATGACGTACGCTGCACTCCCCTACACATTTTTTTTTTCTTTGAAAAAAGAAAAATGCTTGAACTGATCTGCAACTGAATTGATCTGCAACTGGTGCAAGAAAGCGAAAACTGAGCAAAGCGTACTAGTTCGTATGAATGGATCGAGGCACACCTCCCAGTCTGGGACACTGGCCGACAGTTCTAGAGAGTAACAACAAATGGAAGAGTGGCATGACGCACTCACTTTTCGCTGTCGCTGTTTGAAGAGTAGCCACCGCAAAGACGAAGCACATCGTCAACCGCATGATAGCGCTGGTCACGCCGGTCCCGCGGTTGACAGCACACTCGGAGACTCTCGCCATGAAAACATCCACCACGGCTGTTTCTCACATGGGACGCGGCGTCGGCGGCTATGAGTCACACGCGCGCGCGACCACCAGTCGCCGGCGGCCGCAACACACTTGTTTCACACGGTTCGGGTCCCGCTCACTGTAGGCAGCATCGCGGCGTCAACTCCGAGCGCGCGACACGCTGTTTAAACACCACCGCGGTCACTTTTCTCCGAACAAACTTCGAGAAAACCGCTTCTTCTCCGGACCGAAACATCGCCAAATTGCCTCGCAGCTGCCGTCCGCGAGCGCTGTCGCGCGGCTGCCTTCGCGCCTTTCTTTCGCCGCTTCGGGGCGGGGACGATCGCGCATGCGTGGAAGTGCAATTTAGTAGCGGCGTCTAGCGGGGAAACTAGAAAATCGTCAACAATAAGCGTGGCCTCCGAGCAATGCGTAGCAATCTCGGAAGCCATGCGCCATGTTCTGCAGTGAATGTCTCTACTCTCGCTAAGCGGCGCTAGTCAACCGTGTTTTGACTAGTTTCGTTTTTGTGACGCTGTTAAGAAGTGAGTTTGATAGGTGGCGACACGTCCTGGGCAATGAGCTTTTCGTGTCGGCTTACTCTTTTTGCAAGCGCGTAATTTGAATCCCCAGTGAACCGCACAACTTCAAAAAATCGAAACGTCGCTGAAAAAGACGATTGTTATAGCGCGAGCTCAGATCGGCCACAAGAGGACAAAAAAACAAGTGATAACTTTGAATTCGTCCTTTTGTCGCCGTTCTGAGCTCGAGCTATGACAGCAGCGTCAACTTTTAAAAAAATGTTTTGGGTAGCGTGAAGTCGTTGGAAAGTTGTGTAGATTTTGACAGCAGCGTCAACTGAGAGAAAAAGATTGCTGTGGGCAGCATGACCTAGAATGAGGACTAAAAGAAACGTACACAAATAAGCGCTGTCTGACAACTAGTTTTCTTTCTTCACGCATGTGGTTATTAAAATTAACTAATGTTTACCTAATGTTTATTGTTAATGTTTAACAAATGCTTAGCATTTAATGTTTGGCTAATGCTTACTACCAATTAGCTCGCCCAGCTTGCCGTTATGATTCATTTTTTTAAATTGTTGATACATGTGATAGCACATACATAAACATAAGCATATATAAACATCTCCGCTTTACGTGAGTCAATTGTTGAACGTGAGTGAGCCCGTGTTTGGTATATGCAGGCTCTTTATACGAGTTTTTGGGTATTGGTCCACGCGCTACGCGTTCCACTTTTCCCGAGTAAGTGTGCGGAAGTCACATTACACGCTTGACTTTAGAGATCACTGCGCATCACCCGTCACACTCGATTGCCTTCCCGAACTTCAGTTGTGGAGCCTGGGTTCAGCTTGTCCCGGGTGTCATTAGAATGCACAGGGCTTATTTTGATATGTGGTAACGTGCTTCTGCATATAATTGTTTTTAATATTTCGATACTAAGAGCAAGTCAGGAGGGACCTGAAGCTACCGCTCGTCATGACAAAGAACATTCTCTGTAAATTTGAACGCGCTGCCCAAGTGGGCCTTAAAGGCCCACTTGGGCAGTAAAATAATAATTTACGTCAGAGCGAAAGCTCAATGTATGACAACAAATTAAATGACAATATTATGAACAGCAGCGTCCTAATTACTGAGAAATCAAGGCAAACGCACAACAATACATGCACTGCAGTAGGACATTCTCAAAATGATACAGATGACATCTGATGGACTGCCTACAATTAATCGCTAGTAACCAATCTAGCTGCTCTAAAAAAGAACCTTCCCTGCATCAAGAGACGCAATAAAATGCTGCTTGTTCGTTTCTGTTTGACTTAAGGAAAAAAGAACCGCCGGATGTTACTATGGAGAATGGCGCGAGTGGTTCAAAAATTAAATTTTTGCGTGATACATCGGACAGGTTGGGCCATCTAGCGGAGTGCAGTTAGACCAAAAAACACGTCTTTCATTTTGGAGCCAATGGCACGAAATTGACCAATCGGCATTGTTGCTTCTGTGGCTCCCGCTGCTTTCGTTAAATCCAGGCAACGTTGTGTGCGGCAACAGTGACAAGCACGGAGGAAGGTTTCCTTCCTCCGTGGTGACAAGAGTCGGACCGCTTCTTGAGGCGGGTAATTTGAAGTGCGCTGACCCAATGAGGGCCACTAACACGTGATTTTATTTCAACGTAAGCCCTTCCGTAGCACAAAAGTAACACTACGAGGTTTCTGGACTGCTATTTCAACAATCAACGTTTACTTTATAGTTGATTTAGTGTTCCTTTAAAGATAAAAATTATTTTTTCACGTATTAGCAAACTATTCTTTCGCAATAGAAAAATCACCCCATTGTCACAAGAAGACGCTTGGTAAGCGAAGAATATTGCAAAAAAAATACCACATTTTCTTGTGGAAAATGTGTGTCGCGACACCGCTTTGTGCTTCCCGCCCTAACCGAGTTTACATCACAGATAATGGCGGCGTTTACTAATGCCTTCAGAGTTCTTAACAAGTAAATGTGAAGTACATTGACTTCTGAGGGACCTGTAGACTTACGATATAAAGTTTCAATATATGTTGTTGAGCTATCGTCGCCAAAGTACGTAATAGAAATTCTGAAATCCGTGGCATTGTTTTCGCGCCATTTTTTCACCGAAATACTTCAAATGAAGCGTTGGTTTTCATTTTACCTAGTACCAATAAGGATGTTAAAATTAGAAACCATAGACCGACAGTCAACTTCCTTCAAGTCCTGACAGGCTCCAGCTGTTGGCTAGTCCCATCTCGAAATAGAGAGGCTAAAGGGGTGTCGAAATAACGACACCCCTTTACAGCCATGGGCGTAGCCATGAAATAGCACTCCTGGCCCGAGCCCCCCCCCCCCCCCCCCCCATCCCCTCCGAATTTTTTTCGCCATGCATAAATACGCAAATTGACCATTTGTCTCCCGGGCCCCCACCTTTGATAAAAAAAGTGCACCTCCCCCACCCCCCGAAAAAATCGCAGCATACCACGAAGTGAATGATGATAAGTGGGGCGAAGCGGCCGTCACGGCGTCTGCGCTTCCGTCCGTTCGTTCGTTGTTGCTTCCGTCCGTCCATGCGTCCATCCATCCATCCGTTCATCTGCCCGTGCGTCCGTCCCTGTGGTCGTCGGCCCGCCCATGCGTCCATCCGTCCGTCCATGTTTCCGTCCAGCCGTCCGCGCATCAAACAGACAGACTAAGGACGGACGTGGCCAGCGGATCATTCACGGTATGCCGATAAAACACTCCGATGTCTCGCCCCACTCATCATCATGCACTCCGTGTATATGCTGTGAGTTTGTTACAACATACATGCATACATACAGATAACGGCTGACCCACGCCTTAAGCAGCTTCACTGCTAAAAATTTCTGCATACAACCCTGCCCACGGAGCTGGTCGCCTTGTCTGCGCTCCGTGATGGCCATCATCCAGCCTTCTTTTTGAAAAAGAAACAAGAAACGCAGGGCACTGCCGGAGCAAATGTATTTAGAACAAATGTTCGACGAATTAGAGTACGCCGTACTATACTAAGGGAGAGCAATAAGCTGTCCCATAACTCCCATTCAACAGTGTAGGGGGTCAGAGAAAGGTAACAATTTCTAAATCGTTTCTTAGTACTCTTCAAAATCGTATTCTTAGTATTTCATAAGAAGTATGTTATGGTCGAGCTCAGTCCAGTGTGCGGCGTGACCACCATTACAGCGCATGCGCATCCCCTCCCCCTCTCTCTTACGCTCCGCCCTCTCTTACCTCGCAAAGCCGACGCAAGGAACGTCTGCTAGTCTACGCTCACACATTGGCCAAATTGCGTAAGGTGGGGGACCAGGTGGGCCGGATGGTCCGCCGGGTTTCCAACAAGCGCGGGGGGTTACGATGCAAAGATGCCTTGCGGCTGGCGCATGCATTCGTAACCAGCCGAGTCCTGTACTCGGCTCCATACCTCCACCTACGCAAATCCGACGAGAATGCACTCGAAGTCATTCTCCGCAAAATCTACAAGCGCGCCCTCGACCTTCCTGTCAGCACCTCTAACCAGCGCCTTTTGGGCTTGGGAATGGTGAACACCTTCAAGGAGCTGAGAGAGGCGCACTTGACAAACCAATATACTAGACTCTCTAAAACACCGTCGGGTCGCCGCCTCCTTGCCCGGCTACACATCAATCACTCAATACACACGGAAGAGCGCGTACGGATTCCAGAAGTTTGGCGATACTCCTTGCACGTGCGCCCTCTTCCGGCTAACATGACCCGAGACGACTACACTGGCCGACGCCTCGCGCGGGCGGAAGCCTTGGCTCGACACTACGGCCACAAATTCGGGGTATTCTACGTGGACGCCTCCGGCCCGCACCACGGTGGTTGGTATACGGCTGCGGTCGTCCACGAAAACACCGTTGTAAACGGACTCACATTCCGTGCACATAACATTACGCACGCGGAGGAGATCGCCATCGCACTAGCCGCCGCAGATCAGGACTCGAGGGTCATAATCACCGACTCAAGGGGTGCCTGTCGCAATATTGAACAGGGATACATTCCGTACCGTGCTTATAAAATACTGCAGAACAGCAGCTACCTAGGTGCCCCCGCGCACCGAACGATCATATGGGCTCCGGCTCACACGGGCCTCGATGGTAATGAGACGGCCGATGCCGCTGCCCGCGCGCTCACTCTCCGGGCACCATCCTCGTCCCCTACCGATCCGGAACTCGAACCCAATCCTGCCTACACCTTTAAGGAGATCACACAATTTTATCAATCCGGCCATAACGTCTATCCTAAACCCTGTAAGGGCCTCACGAAGGCGGAGGAGCGAATCCTCCTTCGCCTTTATACTAAAACTCTATTGTGCCCGGCAATCATAAAACACTTTGACCCCGCTTGCACGGGGAAGTGCCCACATTGTGAGGAAAGTTCCTCTGACATTTTCCACATGGTGTGGGCATGCCAAAAAACCCCAAATCTTACCCCACTACCCAACCCTTCGCGGGAGGACTGGGAGGCAGCCCTGCTCGGCTGCTCTGACCTGACGGCCCAACGGGCCCTGGTCGAGCGTGCCCGGGCCGCGGCCAACGCCAATGGGCTCCCGTAAGAGGGAGCCCACCTAGTGTTTGTACGGGGCGGCCCCTTAAGGACCGTTCCCACACTCCCTGTAAATAACATCTGTAAATAAATGTTTTTCAGCAGCAGCAGCACTCCCACCCTCCTCTGGCATCCCTCCCCGCGGCGTTTACACCACCATTGCGCATGCGCACTTCCTCGTCACCTACGCTCGCCCACTCTCCCGTCTCGCAATTGGTGGTGGTAGCGGTTAGAAGGACTCGCAATTGGTGGTGGTAGTGGTTAGAAGGAGAGAAAAAGCACCTAATTTCTGCAACCCGGTCGGGAGCACGGCGCAGTGCCTTCTCGCAATGTTGTTGTGTTTAGTCGTTCATGAGGAAAAGGAAGAAGGCACCTAATTTCTGTCTGCCTACAGGCGACACGGCGCAGTGCCTCTCTCTCGCAATGCCGACGCAGACAGCGTCTACTACTCTACGCTAGCTCCCCCTCTCTCCTCAAGACATCCCTCCCCGCCGCGTTAACACCCTCAGCGTGCATGCGCTAAATGGGGCTGTAACGCCGACGCATGCAACGTCTGCTGGCGAGTTTTCTGATTGAAGAAAAAAAAACTGACTGTTCGCGCTGCGCAACCGTTCCCAGGCCACCCCGCATATGTAGGCACTGGATCTTGACCTCTATAAGGCATTGCCGGTGGGAGATTTCTCCTGTGCATTGCTGAAGAATAAAAATTCGCAGCCGCTGCGCGTTAAATAAAAGCGGACAGCGGGTATATGTGTTCAACCAAAGTCCCCTGTCTTTCATTGTCCACTAGCAGCGATTGCATGTTCCAGCAGGAAACACCGGTGCATCACTTCCTGCTTTGCGCCTCCCCCGATTTCTCTCCTGCGCATCGCCGCGATAAGCGCTAGCGTCAACGCCACCGCCGGTGCAAACGTTAGCGTCAGCTGCTTCGCATCTACACATCGTTTCCTTTACCGGGAGAAATGATGTAATTTTTTTAAAAGACGACAGTCTTTCTTGGGATACCTGAACACGGAAATTTTGGTCTGTCTGTCCGTCTGGCTGTCACACGATTCAACCAACCAGCCAAAGTTTAAGCACTTGCCGAACGCTCCGCCATCTCGAACTGGTGACTACGTTCATACTTGTCAACATTGTCGATCAAAAAGCAAATATTACGCATATCTGAGGTGCAAAACCAATACGTAAGTATTAGATGGTGCGTTCGTTTACTTTAAAATACATATATAGGTAATTCTAAATATTCTACGCAATTCTACACCCTGCACTACAATATTAACTTTTGCGGACGATTGTGTTATTTATGCCGACATTGTTCAGCATTCTGATCAAGCCAGACTCAACAATGCATTGCAATCCATCTGCGCCTGGTGTGGTAAGTGGGGCTTGAAGCTCAACACATCAAAAACGGCATCCATCACAGTTACGAACAAACAAAACCCATTAGAATTCAATTATACTATTAATAACGCTTTTGTTAAAAAGGCTACGCAAGTGAAATATCTGGGTGTCACGCTTACAAGCAATTTAAATTGGCAAACCATATAGATAACATCTGTAGCAATGCGCTAAAGAAGTTAGCATTTTTAAAAAGGAAAATGCGTCGCACTTCACCTTCTATAAAACTAATAGCTTACAAAGCGCTTATCAGGCCTAAGTTAGAATATGCAGACCTGGTCTGGGCGCCGTATCAAAAATACTTAACTAAAAAAATAGAGAGGATCCAAAACCTGGCTCTGAGGTTCATTTATTCTATCTACTCTCGTTTTGCAAGCGTCTCTGCCCTTTGCGAGAACGCAAATCTGAAAACACTCGCTCATCGCTGAATAGTCTATCGATTAAAATTCATCTATCAATTGTACCATGGTCATTTCAAAATTTCGCCCAATCGCCACATAACCAACCCATCCGCGCGCTTTGACAGTATTCATCATAATAAAACAGTTAGACAACCATTCAGTCATCGGCACGTTCATCAGTACTCATTATTCCCTCACGCTCTTTCATTATGGAACAAGATACCTCAGGAGGTCGTTAATGCGGACACGACACAATCGTTCGCCCATCTCGTCTATGACAAAACACTTGATTTTTAATATGCAATATATAACGTTCCTCATTAGTGCTGAGATTTTTTGTATTTCGGTATGAATGCCATTATTGCTATGTATTATTTATATTTCCCCTGATGTTGGAAATTTCCTTATTTTTGTACAAAGTATTGTACTTTCTTATATTTTTTATATTCTGCTTTGTCACTGACATTTGTTACCCACTCCTGCTTGGGCCCGAACAGGGCCTGCAGTATTTGTAAATAAATAAATAAATAAAGTGATTCCTACACACCAGTGAAAATGCCACGTTATGCACAAAAGAGCGCTCTGTCGACGACATGGTGCAGCCACCTGGCAGAACCTCAGGGTTCTGCACAAGCTCATGTTTCCCGACTGCACTGCCAGATGGCGTCTATATCTCACGCAGCAGCTCCTCTACTATTGATTGATTGAATAATTGATTGATTGATTGATATTGAGGTTTAACGTCTCAAAACCACCCTACGATTATGAGAAACGCCGCAGTAGAGGGCTCCAGAAATTTCAATTACCTGGGGTTTTTTGACTTGCACCCAAATCTGAGCACAAGAATTTTCGCCTCCATCGAAAATGCAGCCGCCGCAGCTGGGATTCGATCACCGCGACATGGGGGTCAGCAGCCGAGTACCTTTGCCACCGCGCAGGGCACTGCAGCTCTCGTGCAAGAGCAACAGGCTCAACAGTTTTAGGGCTCACGAAAGTAAATTTGATTTCTTCTGCATTCCTGGAATTGTATGACGCACTTGTGGAAGGGTCAGGCACCACGGCTAGAGGATACACAGGCTTCTCCGCAGGTATATATATAGCCTGACGTAAACGATACACGAAGCGCGCAGACAATACCACTAAATGACGTATACGGGGCCTCTCAGTAGCGAGGCTCGCCAAGTAGTGAGAAGAGTTTCTAGCGTATTGCCCGAGGTTAGTACGCATTGCTTCAATGGTGATGTGCGTCATCATCGGGTAGCCCTGCGCAATGACAATGGTTTCAGCCGTCGATGCACAGCGGGGTAAACCAAGGAATATCCTAACAGCGTGGGCTTGAATGTTTCGGAGTGTGCGTAGGTTAGTTCTGAACGCGTTAGATATTACAGGATGGCTGTGCCGAAGGAATCCAATAAGTAATACCTTGTACAGCTGTAACATAGACTCGATGGACACTTCCCAAGTTTTTCCGGCAAGGAACCTGAACAAGGGACAAATGGCAGTCAGCCGCTTTTTCGCGTATAGTTTACGTGTGGGGTTCAAGGCACTTGCGGCCTGAATGTCCAACGAGTCGGAAAGTCCAGTGGGTCACGTGACGGACGAGACTGAAAGTCTGTCGAGACGGAATGTCCAACCAAGACAAAATGTTCACCCAGAACATTGGCAGTTTCGTACGTCGGCCCAAAGACTATGCACCTGCGGAAAAAAAACGCAGGGCATGGTGTGCCGAATCCCATGCGCTGACTGCCTATTGGGGAAACCGAGGACGTCCATGAAGGAATGCAGCAGCACAAGTATAACCTCCGTCAATGCAACAGCGAACACTGCGAGCAGTTCGATCACCATATCAGTGCCGACGGTGCGGTGTCGAGCTCTTTGCCTTGTTCCTTACGCTTCCTGCATTCCTTGGGATTCACAAGGAGCGCAAAGACAGGTACAAGAAACTTGACCCTGGGAAGTACTGTGCGCCAAGGTTCTTGCAGTGCAGACAGTGCATGAAAATAATCACGAGTGAGGGACCATCGAAAGTGCTTAGGCGCTTCAGAGATGACTACGAATGAAAAGACGCTTGAAAAAAAAAAAACTCGGGCGTTGCTATGTTTTGTCGGTATGACTGAACTGCAGTCGTGTTGGGAAATTAGTGAATATCTCATATGGTGACTGAAGAATTCAAAAGTGTTATTAAAGTCTAAACGCTCTTCTGATTGCTGACGTAACAGATTTCTTTGATCACATCAAAGCTTGAAGAAATTTGTTTTGGGGAGTGTTGAAGCGTCACGTACGTCATGAACGCTGCGTTTCAAGAAGGGAGGGGGCATGAACGCCCCCTTCCTTCTTGAAACTTGGCTGCTACAACTTTCATGGTATACCCTAAATAACGCAACTGCTGTTTAATTTTCAGCAAATCACATGACAAAATCCGATGGTTTCTGTCGATGCTACATTTTAATGGAACTTACAATTCGGCGATATGGTGCATAGCTATCGGAAATTTTCAGCACAAAACAACAGTGCCCTCACAAGGCGTTCACAATCGCCCATCCTGTCTGTCGTTTTTATGAATTGGCGTTCATAACTTTCCCACTAACCACATTTATTCGTGGAAAATGCAAGGTCCAACGTATTGAGACGTCTGCATTTGACAACATTGGGAGCATAGGTTTGCTGCCGGAAGTGAGGTAACCAATCTGTAGTCGTACATTTCTTTGTGGATGCTGTGACATTGTGTGTGCGTATGCATACACTAACCTGTTGTTGACTCGATCAATTATGACTCTTAAGAACCTGTGACTCCAGCCGGATGACACGAAGTGCACGTTAATTGATATGCCGTAAGCGTACATTGGCTCTCTGGAGAATGCCACGGCTGCACACTGCACTTAAGATCTCGAGCACTCGTTTACATAGACAGTGCGATGTCATTGATGCTGCCTTCTGAAGTCGAGTCATACCTGACGTTCATACATGGGTGTCATGACTTATCAGCATAAATGGAAAGTCGTATGCTACTAGGCTGCTTGCCAACTATAGTCCAATGAGTGTTAAGTTAAACAACGTCAGGCTTAGCACACCGCCTTGCGGGACTCCTGGGCTACTGAAATACTCGAGTGTTGGGTCATTCTCTGGCTGCACGTGAAACGATCTATTCTGTAAGTAGCTATGAACCCATACGTGGATCTTGCCTCCGATTTCTACTTCTAATGCGCTGAGGATGGCTTCGTGGGTGGCATTGTCGACAGCGCCTTAAACGTCAAGAAACAGAGCAGCACACACTCTGCAGCAGCTAACCAGAGAAGTCAAAATTACAGCAGAACGGTAAATAAACCATGTCGCTAATTACGTTTCCAGAACTTTGTGTTGCGGCTGGCAGGAAGTAACGAAGTTGCCTTTAATTTACCTTAACGAATGTTCATGCACAACTCATGTATTTATACGCTTGATTTACGACACCTATAGGTTGAGTACCATACATATTTGTTCAAGTTATCGCCCTTAAAGTTTGCTACTCAGACTAACTTGTGTGAGCAGCCAACTTGGAGAAGTAGACCTCCCTCAGTCAACTTTTTTTTTTTGCCATAATATGCCCATTTGCTATATTTCGGTCAAAGGTAACGAAAAATTCTCTTTAAGTTGGTCACTTGAAGTAATTATTTTACTTAATCACAAGCCCACCAAAGTAATTCATTACACTCCTCATTGCTGTCACAATATTTTGATTAGTGCAATTTCACTATTGCGAAGTCTGGAGTTAACTATGACTCTTGGTACGAGCAATGCGAGAATCAATATTAGACACCCGATGCATGCCAACAAAGTATTTAGTTTAATGGTGTGCGTAGTGCTTTTCGAAACAAAAGTGCACTACAACCGTACTACGACAAGTCCACTGCGGAACTTGGAGCAGTACTGGCACTGCGAGAGCCAACTCACCTTGCCCTAAGTGCGTGATCCGCTGTAATTCAGAGATGGGGCACAGCGCACTCGCGATGGGAATGGCATCACGCGTTAATATAATCAATAATTGTTGGTGTTTCACGTCGAAGAACACAAGTATATATGGAAAAACCGTTCGCTACGGGGCAAGCATTGCGGCCAGGTTTTGTCAAGAAAATAGGGAGTTTTTGAATAGCGTATCGCGAAGCTTTGCGTTGCGGTCGCTGCCGCTGCGCATGCACCATAACACGAACCACCGTTCGCGTATGCGGTCCGCCCGCAAAAAAATACAGAATAGCATGCGACCCGCAAAACCCCATTTTGCGGGAAGCAAGCGTGCTGCGAGCGTGTGTTAGCGTTTGCCGGTGCAAACGCTATTTGACGTCTTGTATGTCACAAATACGTAAACGGTGCGCACCCGCAACGCCCACTAACTTTGCCGTACGCGATTCGAAAACTTTCTAATAATAGCGGCTGCGAACGGCGTCAGCGTTCACAGCCATGCGCTTGCCCGCTCTATAGACAAGTGTTATTCAGACTGCACTGTATACACATCTTCCGTAGTTTCGTGTAATAATATGACATATTATTAAACTGCCAGTGTAGCTCCTGTCCTGCGTTTAGCGCTCATGGCGATTTTCTCGCGGGAAGCACTTTTGCATACGTATTGTTGTGACCGGCGCCCGAGCTGACGAGGGAGCGGCGCTCCTTTAATCTCCAAACAAGTAACCGAACGACCGGCTGCCTACTGTTAGGACCGGCGCCAGGTCTGACAATGGATCGGCGTTCCTTTTGATGTTCCTTTTGAGTCGCCAAACGGGTTGGCGGCCTGTGTCCGCCATGTATTGTTCCCACCTGGCCGGAGGGTGCGGCGTCCTGCCGCCGCGGCGCCGTGAGCAGTTCGGGAGACCACCGGTGCAGCTTCTTCTTTGGAAGATGACGGCGGCGGCGGCGGCCGGGAATCGTCCCGCTAATTGAACGAGTCGTTCGGCACCCTTTGAAGCTTGTTTACGGCGGCCCTTTCGATGGATGCAGTCATCAACTTCAGACCCCTCGCCCAGCGACACACCTTGACGGGGGGGAGCCGCGTTCGTGCCACATGGCCGTGCGGTGACCACGCTTCAATTTTGAACGTTCACGTGGACCGTGCGTGCTCGCCACCCTCGCGGGTAATGTGTGATCCGTGGTTGGACGGTGCCCTCTGTACGCGGTCCCCGATCTAGGGATCTGGGGAGGACAGACCCTTTATAATGAGCCCCCACGGCTCATTCGGTGTGCTTTTTTTCGAGAAGAGAACTAGGCAGAACAGAGCAGAACCGAGCAGAACCATGTAGAACCAAGCACCATGGAGCGCTATGTTAGGAGTCATGTAGAGGCCTGCCACGTTTGAGGGCTCACCGTGTAGGGAGTTCGCAATGTATATATTGTAAATAAACCCTCTTCAAGTCTCTCTTCCTCCTGCCTCGACAACTTCATCCCGGACCTCCGGTGTCTGGAAACCCCGGTCGCAACAACTGGTTGGCAGAGGTGGGATACGAGTCTGCGACGGAGAGCGACATGTACCGGAGGCCAGCCGAAAGCCCTGGAACTCGGCGGGATCGAAGCAGCGTACCACCACCGCACGTAATGGGGTGAGTGCCTGGCTTTGTGCTTGAGATATATCGAGTCTTTTAGCCTAGATTCGTTAAAAGATAGATATAACCAACAACTGCCTGGCCACTGTGGTTGTTATCTCAGCACAAGGCAGCACTGGATGATTATCTGAGCAAGTACGCTAAAGCAGGAAAGCTTAGATGATTCAATAGGAACAAGTGGTAATGTTTCAAAATTTCTAAGGGTACGTTGCGGGTTAAATTTTAGGATGTTGTAAAAAGCAGGAGTGAAAAATTAACAAGAAAAAGTAGAGAGGGATGTTGGCCACGTAGTGCTACTTGGGTGCTTAAGCTTGTGGTCTCCGCTGTGAGATTTGCCAGGCTTCAATTTCTCTAGACCCAGAATTGAAACGCTGGTGGGTTTGTGTTTTGTCACAGCTGAGCCAAAGCAAAGTAGTCGCCATGGATCTTACGAGATTGACAAGAGAGAACCTGCTGAACCTGTGTTGGGATCTGGAGCTAGATTTTAATGATGATATGCCTGCTTCTAAACTCCGCGAAGTGATTCTCGAAAGCAATAGTGACAATGAGGAAATCGAGCACTTCGGGAATATGTACTTATTGGACCAGGAGGAGGAAGTAAAAAGGGCGCAAAGAAAGGAAAGATGGCGCCAGGAGGAATTGGAAGCTGAGCGCAGGCATGAAGAACATATGGAAGTACAAAGGGCGCAAAGAAAGGAAAGATGGCGCCAGGAGGAATTGGAAGCTGAGCGCAGGCATGAAGAACATATGAAAAGGATGCAGGAATTAGACGAAGAGATAGATAGGATTCGGCGTAGAGGGGTGGCATTGCAGCAGAGTGGTCAATCCGTAGATGTAGCGCACGAGCGGTGCAAGGTAGCGGCGGTGCCGTTTAAGGTTGAAGAGAAGGCTACAGGTCAGAAAGTTGTAGATGTAGCGCACGAACGGTGCGATGTAACGGCGGTGCCGTTTACAACTGAAGCGGAGGCTACATGTCTGATATCTGTAGATATAGCGGCGGTGCCGTTTGAGGCCGAGGAAAAGGCTAGTGCCTGTAAGGGAATGGAACAGGTTTTAACCCATTCTGAGGGAAAAGAGCTCGCGGTCGCAGCAGGGTGTGAGGGTTCCGTGGTGGTGGAAACGGAGTTAAGATTAACAGAGTGTTCCATCGAACCTTGCAGCCCTGTAGACCATGTTGATGAGCATCAGAGGCGGACGAAAGGCTCCAGGTTTGGCACCAAGGAATGTGCCAAACGGAGAAAGCGTCCGAAAAACAGAAGCGCGGCAAGGCTCGCGATCAGCACGGCGCGTTTGACGAGGACCTTCGAACGGCGTGGCGGATTTGCGAGAAAAGGCCCGTTGTCTTCTCTGACTGGCTCGAATCGCATGCGTCTAAGCGGCCGGAGAGTGAGGAAAAGAAAAGCGCAATCTACGCGGCCGCGGTCTAGCGATGAACTGATAAGTGATCATCAGGACTGGGCGCGCGAGACGGCGGAGGAGCATATCGGTGATGAAGAACGTCAGAGTAGGACGAAAGGCTCCCAGGTCCGCGCCAAGAAGCGTGCACAGGGGAGAAAGCGTCCGAAGGGCAACAGTAAGGCAAAGCTCGCGATGAGCACAACGCGTTCGAGTAAGGTTTTCAAACGGCGGAGTGACATCGCGAGAAAAGTGCCGTTGTCTTCTCTGACGGGTCTGTATCGTATGCGTCCGAACCGCCGGAAAAGAAAAGCGCATCGTACGCGGCAGTGTTGGAAGGATGAATTGCTAGGCAATCATTCAGACAGTGCGCGCGGGAAAACTAACAAGCAAGTGGGTGCTGACGAGCATCAGAGGTTGGCGAAAGGCTCCGTAGACGGCACGAAGAAGCGTGACAAACGGAGAAAGCGCCGTAAAGACGAGGCAAAAATCGCGACGCGTTTGAGGAATGTATTCAAATGGCGGAGCGAAATTTCCAGAAAGTTGCCGTATCGCAAGCGTCCGAGCGGCCAGAGAACAAAGAAAAGAGAAGCGCATTGTGTGCGTAAGTGGCCGAAGGGCAAGAGACCCTTCCGTTGTTCTCGCGGTGCATTGGACGGGGTGCGGGGCAAAAGAGTCGGTGGTTTTCGAGGGGCAGGAAGCGACAGCAAGTCGGCTTCGAGGAACGTCGCGGGGTTCGGTAGCAGGGCGATTGACGCGTGTTGTAGACCCCGCTTCTCGAGAAAATCGTTCCGGGCGCGACCACCACGAGTTAGACTAAAAGTTAGTGAGAACAGCTGTTAGCCTGTCAGAAAACGTCGACTCGGGACTGTAAAAAGGAATGTTTTGGTTGTTTACTTTAGTGATTTTGTAAATAACTAGTTTGAACTTTGTTTTCGTTAGCACTCTATCGTTTTAGTTGCCGATATGCGTTGTAAGGAGATCTATTGGAAGGATAGTGACACGCATTAGAGCGTACAGAATTAGGCGTTTGTCATCGGCACCGGAGTTGGTTTGTATGCGTCCGAGCCGCCGGACAAAACGAAAAAAAAAAAAAAAGCACGTTGGGTAGAAAGGCAGACCCTTTCGTCGCTCTATCGACGGCATGTTTGATGGACTGCGGGAGTGCGAGGTACTCAGCGAGAGTAAGAACGCAGGTTGTCAGCGCAGAGCTTTGCGGGGGTCGGAGGCGAAGCGAATGGGTTTTGCCATTGTTCCATTCCCGTTCGCCTAGAAAGACCCACAGGACGCGACGCCGCGCGTTCGTCTCAAAATTAAGTGACAGCGGTAAGCGTTTCGGAGGGCTCTCCCGCGGATTTGTATTTTTTAGTTTTGAATATCTGTTTTGACTGTTTAGGTCAGTTTTCCTTTTGGAATGTGTTCTGTACTTCTGCTACTAGATAGCGTTTACGTAGCAGGTACCATGCTGTTTATTTTTTAAGCTTTGTATGTATTGGTTTTAAAGGTAACCGTTTTGCGGCAGTATAACGACACGTTAGGGGCGTTTGTCAAGTAGGACCGACGTTAGAGACGAATTTTGAGTGAGCGCACGGACGCAAGGATATTCTTGCGAGGTTTTCAGGATTCATGCGAAAGTTTTTTTGTTGTTATTTTTTGTTTTGTTCGCATGTCTCCGGTGTTGAAGTAAGGAAAGGTATTCGTGGGTTTACGTGTACGTTTTAGTTCATGAGCTTGAGTGTAGAGTGGTAACCTCACGAGAGTTAATGAGTGGTTCATCCATGCAGGAGCACTATAGCACTGTGATGTGCGTTTGCGGATGTATAATAAAGATGTTCCTAATGCAGGTACGGCACGGCAGCTATGCTTTCGTCTTCTCAAAAGGAATTGACGACTGGCTTTGGCGGCACTAAATTTCGGGAACTAAAAGATAGCGTGAAGTAAAATGCTTTATTTTATGAGTATGATACCTGGTGGGTTACGGCGGATTACTCACGCAAGCACTCGGGTATGCCACGGTGAGCGCATCACTTGACAGTTAGTTTTCTTGAAAGCAGTTTGATGGGAAGATTATTATCGGATCGGGATTAGGAGTTTTGGTGAAACCTCAGAGAAACGTCCCGATTGCTGCTTTGTGTTTGGTAATACTGCTCAAGTAAGGTTGCTTTTGGATAATTTGTCGGACTCGACGTGTCTCAGTGCGGGCAGGGTGCTCTCCCGTGCCTGTGGTGGTGTGTATGAATGCTTTTCCCAGAGGGGAGCCACAAGGAACGAGAGGGAAAGAGTCCTTGGCTGAGCGTCATCAGCAGTGGCCTGGAAGCCAGCACTACACAGCGACACTTCGGGCAACCTGTGCAGCTGGTCACCCTCAGGTCGCTTCTCCCGCCGGCGGACGAGCTGTTGTGACCGGCGCCCGAGCTGACGAGGGAGCGGCGCTCCTTTAATCTCCAAACAAGTAACCGAACGACCGGCTGCCTACTGTTAGGACCGGCGCCAGGTCTGACAATGGATCGGCGTTCCTTTTGATGTTCCTTTTGAGTCGCCAAACGGGTTGGCGGCCTGTGTCCGCCATGTATTGTTCCCACCTGGCCGGAGGGTGCGGCGTCCTGCCGCCGCGGCGCCGTGAGCAGTTCGGGAGACCACCGGTGCAGCTTCTTCTTTGGAAGATGACGGCGGCGGCGGCGGCCGGGAATCGTCCCGCTAATTGAACGAGTCGTTCGGCACCCTTTGAAGCTTGTTTACGGCGGCCCTTTCGATGGATGCAGTCATCAACTTCAGACCCCTCGCCCAGCGACACACCTTGACGGGGGGGAGCCGCGTTCGTGCCACATGGCCGTGCGGTGACCACGCTTCAATTTTGAACGTTCACGTGGACCGTGCGTGCTCGCCACCCTCGCGGGTAATGTGTGATCCGTGGTTGGACGGTGCCCTCTGTACGCGGTCCCCGATCTAGGGATCTGGGGAGGACAGACCCTTTATAATGAGCCCCCACGGCTCATTCGGTGTGCTTTTTTTCGAGAAGAGAACTAGGCAGAACAGAGCAGAACCGAGCAGAACCATGTAGAACCAAGCACCATGGAGCGCTATGTTAGGAGTCATGTAGAGGCCTGCCACGTTTGAGGGCTCACCGTGTAGGGAGTTCGCAATGTATATATTGTAAATAAACCCTCTTCAAGTCTCTCTTCCTCCTGCCTCGACAACTTCATCCCGGACCCCCGGTGTCTGGAAACCCCGGTCGCAACAGTATGCATACATTCATGCATTCGAAATGCAAGTACAAACCTCCGGGGTTTAACAGCGAATGCCGTTTCAGCCGGTCTAAAAGTGTCGACCTCGCCACTGTCATCATCGTAAACGGTTATCTGCCCCTGAATTTGGGCAAATCCCAAATTTCACCGCTATGGCGTGGCCTGTGGCAACGGTGGTGGGTGTGAGCACGAGTACAGACAGAAACAGACATAGAAATAAAGATATAAATGAAAAAAGAAAATAGACAGAGAAGAGAAAGCAAGTTTCATGCCATGTAGCGACCAGACACTACACCACAGGGCCAAGCAGTTGTTTCCTTACTCAATGGGTCCAAGCCACGCATGCCCCTTAGCTAAGCCACGCCTACCGAGGGAGACATCACGCGCAACCTCCGCTCTGCACAGTGCACAGTCTGGCTGCGCGCGAGCGTGTCCAGAGTGTGACGGGGCGTCTTATAGGGGCCCCGCAACACTTTTTGAGCATGCTCAGAAAGCGCTGCCGATCGGTAGTAGAGGCTCCCGACAACACGCGAGCCAAATATTAAAGCGTAGCACGCCGCCTGGAATTCACAATAAATTATCAGTCAGCTAAAAATTGCTTTCTCTTCTCTCTACAAATCACGGAAAATAATAAGCCCAGTAAGCCCATCTATCAGCCATTGGCTGATTTGAACATGACGCGCTCGGGTTACAGAGGTCACCACGAGAGGCCGCCACTTGTCCATGCGCGCGCGCGATCACACTGACAAAGCCGCATATTTGAAGAAAAAAAAAAGGCTCAAGGTTACGAGGCGCGAGTGACATTTCTTGTTTGCCCCTCCCGTCCCTCCCTGCTCAGACTCCAACGCTTTTGTCGGTACGAGAGAAGAGAGTATATGATTGCCGCGTGTGACAAATCTTTTGTAACTCCGCTCGCACTGGACGGATTCCTAAAATTTTTGCGGCATTCAATTTGTGAGGTAATACGCTTTTCCAGTGAATCAATTACATGTTTACTCAAAAAAGTGTTTCAGGGTACATGTAAGAAATTGCGTAGAGGAGGAAGCCATTCATCTCGAAGCCAGACGACTCGGCCTCGACGGGGGGAGCATGGGAGCCCGTGCTTAGCTGTGCCAAGCTCCGCGTGAATTAACTGACACTCAAATTTTTGTCGCCATTCCTGGTCTCTACTCTGTCAATCCACGCTCAAGCTGAAGAAAAAAGGGGGGTACACTTATGCTTTACCTTTAACAGGTGAACGCAATCGCGATGTTTTGCTTCTAGTGTGTACTTCAAACCGAGTGTGAAATCATTTTGAACTTGCAATGCACCCACTACGTGGTATTAATAGTGACGTAGCGCGTGCCTTTTAGTGGGTGACTGCGTTTAAACTATGAAGTCATGATAACCCCATGTTTTGACTCTTCATGGCAATGTACACTTGCACCACGCATTAATACGGCAATGTTTCAAGTTGTGTTGTGGCGCATGTATACAGGGCACATGTGTTAGTAAAGCATGAAAGTTACTTTCACTGCATTTCTAAGCAGAATAAGTTATTTTCGTTTTATTCACAAGCAGAGGCGTGGCTGTGTGACCAGAACATCTGCCTGCCTCGCAACGACCCGCGTTCGATCCCCAGCCCCGATCACTAATTTTATTTGCATCTTTCTCGATTTTTCAGTCACGCAAAGATGATTTTTCGCTCACAGCCAATGACGCCAACGCCGCCGCCGGCATTCCCTCGAAACGAGTTCTTTGACGCTATCACGTTAAAATGAGACAGAACTTGGAACACATGTTCGATCACGTCGAATCGAATAGGTGATAACCCAAGCGATCCACTGTCATCTTCGCGTAAACTATCACAGCCAGTTAGTTCACCGGGAAC
Organism: Rhipicephalus annulatus; assembly: GCA_013436015.1. NCBI lineage: Eukaryota > Metazoa > Arthropoda > Arachnida > Ixodida > Ixodidae > Rhipicephalus > Rhipicephalus annulatus. Next base: position 277,374 of record WOVY01010824.1, read on the forward strand.
ACATCCGGCGTGCAAAGCAAGCAAGACACAGCAGATCGATTACGTTTTTTAACAAATGTTTATTGTAGCGACCACTCGCGCAGACGGGCTGTCGGGCGGTTACGCCACTTCACTGTGCCATGCGCGATTGTTGGTATACAAACAGCGCCTGACAGAGGTGGAAAAAAATCCTACATCGACAAACTCACTAATGACCAGCACTTTTTTTCGAAAGAACTTTCTTTTTTCCTGAATGGTATTTATGTACAGAAAACGCCACAACGTCGGCGCTAAATACTGCGCTGGAGTAGCCGCGAGTAGCCACTCCAGTTTCTAAGCCTTAACTAAGCCCACCCAGGCGTTTCTACGACCCGGGCTCGGAATCACAGTAATAAATACGCGCGTCTGGAACGCGACAAAAAAGTGAATAAAAAATAAAAAAAACGGTGTGACGCTCTCATCACGCTTAAGTGAGAAACAATTCAACGCAACAACTAACCAAACCATATAGCAGGCGCTCTAAGCAATGTACTAAAAAAAAGTTCGCCCAACCACAGTCGCACAGTCGAGAACCAACGGAATGAATGCATTACGTCTACGACTCGAGCAAAACAAACTCCAACATAATCAGCGATACTCTAACGTCACAAATGAGTGTTAGTCTTTGTACAATGCGACAAAAAAACACCATTCGCAACTTCCACCACGTGAACGGGACGAAGTCTGTACAACTGACGGAAGCAAAAAAAAATAGCAAAATAACAGAGACAAAGAAGACAGACCGTACTAGCAACAAAAGTTTCAACAATAGTTTGTGTTCACCAGGCTCGACCAAAAGAAACGTGTACACTTCCTTAAGACTCTTGATGTCATGAAGGGTCGTTGCACTCTCACCACACGCGCGGAACTCGAGGAACGCTATGGCACAAGAAAAAAAAAATCCGTCGAACAAGGTGCTAATGCAGTCAACACAAGGCAGGCGCCACATACAGCACACGTTGTCCAGGCACGATACGCAATTACTATAGGCAGTTCCTTGAGAAAGGTCGTATAGGCCTTCCCCTTCAAAAGTCACAGGGTTTCCTTCGCCAGTCTATAACGGAGCACTTAAACGGTGGGCCCAGAACCCGCACACTTTAGGCACTGAAGCGGAGAAGCTCGAGCTGATGTAATCACACTCGCCACGACAGCGAATCACTAGACGCCACGACACAGCGTGGTCGGTGTCCCTTAAGTGCCCTTGATGCACACGCACACGGAGACTTGTAAAGCAGCGTACAAAAAGCACAGCACAACACACACTGCAGGCACACGAACGAACGGCCTAGACTTGCATTACCAGCGACACCACACACACATTTGATCACCAGACGCACCGTGGATTAGGGTGCGCGAGTCCGGGTCGCGTCGTGACACTCCTTCACAGCACGAAGTCGACGCCGGAGCATATGCACTCGAACCACTACGTCCTGACGTGGTCCCCGAACACGGTTTCATTTGTTGTTCTTCCATATAGTTAATTAATCACTAGATGCTATGAGAAAAAGCCTAAGTCCTTAAGTGCCTTGGTGGCCCTCAGTATGAGCTCGTCCTTGTACCTCCATATCGTGGTGTCCTTCACAGTGTAGACCTTGAAGTCGCTGTTGCAGCTCTTCTTCAGGGGCCCCACGCAGTCCTTGCGGTAGTGCTGCAACTGCGCGTACGGCGTGTCAATGCTGTACGTGGTGCACGTCCCGAAGCAGTTGAGCGGGAAGTGGTTGTGCACGGACACGATGCGCTCCACGTTGTGGAAGCACTTGACGTACGATCCCGGCTTGGTGAAGTTCTTGGCGCGGTACACGTGCTGCAGCATGTGCATGTAACCCGGGATGCCCACCTCGTGCACGGTGTGCTTAGTTTCTTCGTTCATCATGTCGTCGAGGAAGTAGACATTGCGGACGTTGTAGCTGGCCCTCGTGTAGTTCTTCTGCTGCAGGGCCATGGGCACGACGTCGTTCATGAGCTCCTTCCAGGTGTGGTGTTGCACGGGCATGACGACCTCGTCGATGTCCAGGAGAACGATGTACTCGTAGGAGTAGAGGTTCCGGTAGAGGCAGTCGTTGTACGGAATCAGCTCGTTCTGGCGCTTGTGAGTGAGCTTCATGCTGAGGAAGTTGTGCCGCAGGCCCGGCAGGTTGGGCTGGCCTCCGGGCAATGTGATGGGCGTGAGCTCGACCAGTCCTTTCTGCTGGTAGTACTGAAGGGTCTTAGATATGTTGGGGTGAATTTCGAGTTCGTACAGGAAGATCTTCTTGGCACCCAGTATGTTAAGCAGCTCTATCCACTCGATCAGGCGCACGCTCAGGTCGTCCTTGAGGAAGTCCAGACCCTTGACGCACACGGCGAAGTCCTGCTTGACGGCCGGCCGGTTGTTCACGACGCGCACGTTGTTCGTGGGCTTGTCACACTGCTTCTCCACGAGGGACACGCTCAGAGGAGCTTCGCGTTTCGGGTTCAGGTAGGGCGCCTTACAGGTCACGATGAAGGGCTGCAGGATGCCGTCCTGGTAGTTGCCCCACTTGGAGTACCACGCGTAGGTGTACTTGGTGGTGGATATCGTCGGGTAGGCAGCATTGTTGTACCACAGCTGGCACAGCGTCGGCGGCGGCTTCACTCTGTCAGCCATCACCAGGATGCGCACCAGGGGTACGTTGCCGACTCGTGACCGGTTGTCGAAGTACGCGCCGTAGATGTAGAAGGTGCCGTTTTTAGCGGAAAGCTTTTGCCAGTACAGGTTGTTGAAGGCAAGGTCGTACAGCTCGGGAAACTTGACGCAACTCTTGGAGCTGATGGCAGGCCTGCGACCATTCTCCCAGTAGGCCCTAGGTATGTTGGACATGTTGGACAGCTTCGACAGGAACTCTTTCATGGAGACGGACGGGGATATGTCGATGTGAGGACGCATATCGAGGAGTGCTTTTCCGTCGGGCGTCGTGTCGCGTCGCGAAGCCGTGGATGACTCCAGTTTCGAGGTGGGTACGGACTTGACCGGTTCCACGGGCACGTGATGTTCAGGCGGCGCAGCCGTTTGTAGCAACGATCTCTGAAACGGCCCGATGAGGAACGAGTTGCCGGCTCCGTGAGTGAAGTGGAACACGGCGTAGCAGACGCCTATCCAGACGAATGCTAGTAGCAGGACCCTCCGTAGGGCCTTCCAGGCTACCAGGAGTTGCTTGCGGGCCATGGTCACTGGCGTGGGTCAGGTCTTCAACGGCCTTTCCTGCGTATAACAAACACAATGAGATAAGCTCGTTGCTATAGCGGAGCGGGAGGTTGCAGTTGGAAAGCACAGCAATACTTTATCCTATAGTAAGCATCCATATTATCCACAACCAGGTCCGCGTTAACGGTGCACCGCGTTTTAGCCCCCCCCCCCCCTCCCGCTGCGGTACTCGCACACAGGCTTCAGAAGTTCGCCCCACGTTCTTCAGGCTTTCCACCACTCGCCAAGGAGACGGTGGCACCGTAATTTAGGGAGTAGGCCGGTAAGTTAGCACGGACCAGCGACCCTCGCGGACTTCTAAACTCTTCGCATTACTCCAAAAGGCAGCAATCTTCAAGAGCCACACCCTGACCTAGACAAAATAGAAAGCCAAAAGACAGAGTTTCAACCTTTCCAAGCCCGCTCCTTTGGTCCCCGACGCATTCATACGAGATGTTCATCACGGCTTAATCAACCACGACACAACGACAAGGGCGAGCGAAGGACGCAGCGCATACAGAGTAACCACGGCGCTTCCTTCCAAACAGTTCCCCGACTTCGTTCTCTTCTTTCCTCGCAGCGTTGTTTCGAATCATTAGCTTGACAAAGCACCACAGCGCCGCCGCCTCCCAGCCTTTCAGGTACAGTTAACGGCAACAGGCCAATGAGCTAACAGCGACGTAGGGCCGAACTAACAGACAGACAGGCACACACGTAAGACACCGACACCGCAAAGGGCCGTAAAAATTCTGGCACCTCTCAGGCAGCTGCTCGCGCGCATACACAACAGCCCCAGCGACTCCGTGTCGAATGTCAGAGTGCGTTGTAAATAAAACGCTAACGGCCCCGGATCCTTTACGCCGTGGTCCTCCGCAGTACGCCGCAGACTGTGCGGCAAGAGTCGTATCGGTGTTCGCTCTAGAGAAGGATGTCGCATACGCGCTCGAAGCAACTCACGTCTGCGCGGGTCGCAATTACTTTCTGGATGTCAACTGCGTCCGCTTGCACGCGAATGGCGACGCGTCGAGCGCATCTCCGATGCTGCGGCTGCCCGTGAACAGGCTTCCGCGTAGTGCGGTAAGTGCTGCGAGGTGGCATACACCGATGCAAGAACCGCGCAAGAGTCACTCCTTTATGGCAACAAAGTGCAGCCTTAAGGAAAGTGGAGGCAAGCATTAATGATAATAGGAGTCATGTGTAGCCATTAAAGAGCATTTTATGTCGGTGCCCATTAACCGTACAAAAACACGAGAGCTTTCATAGCACCCCTCCTTATGGAGAGTCGCAACGCATTAGAGATATAAAAAAGTGAAAAAGGGCGATACTCATCGCTTTAACTTTGCAAATTAGGCGCGTACGCGAGAGCTGGGTTGTATAAGTGGTGCGCAGAGATCAAGATAATCGCATACAAGGGACCAATAAAAAACTCACGGCGGGTCCGTATGCAGGATCTTCTTCATTCTTTAGGAATCACGCACGTACTCCCACGCACGTATTTCCGCGTCGGCTATAGGGCGACAAGACTCGGCAGCGGCAAGACATCCGCATACAAGTTAGGGATTGAAAAAAACAAACAAATAAACGAGCGGGCACTTCAGTTGGGCCGCAGCCATAGCTGTTACGGCGTTCTGGCAACGCTGCGTAAACAGTGCTGCCATCTCCCGGTAAAGCACCATGCACGAACAGCGCTATACTGCGCATAGCAGTCGAGCATTTCAGTGATTGCTACTGCTTCCATGTACACGCTTGTCGATCACCCAAGCTGGAAAACGGACGCGATCTCTCAGAGATTGGTAACCATACGGCGATGATGGGGTCACAAGTTTTGAAGATATGCGAAGACACATCACCACTGGTCATCATGACGTCTTACGGTGACGTGATTACATTGTTTGCACCACCCGGGTTGACACCGGTGGACCCTTTTTGTGTTTGATGAGGCATTTACGACATTCACTTCAATAATACTAAGCTCAAGAGGATGGCGTGGTGGACTAGCTGGTAAAGCATCACGGAAGACCAATGCGTACATATAAACGGGGACGACGGAATCATACACAAGACAAGCGCTGAACCGCAACTGATGAACGCAACCAATCAACTGCCACTCGTGAAATGTTAAACTCAGATCACGCGTCGCTGTAACACGTGGAAACAGCGTGATCTCAGCGAAAGAAATGCTCGGAGCAAGAATGTATGCGCTGTCTAAAAAATAAGTAGTGACACCTGCTGGCGAGTGGATACACCGAGGAGGTGCTAAACGTCAATAAGCAATTTACCGATCCGATGGAATACGTGTGCGAGGCATCGTACACATACACACGTATGTGTCGAAATGGACTGCATGACCTGCATATTACCAGCCTATACTGAACTAAAACTACCAAAGGGGTCATAATGGTTAGGGTTCATTCGCGGCCGATTAATTGCAACCACTCGAGAAACGATGCAAACGCTGCAGGAGACAAGTGGCACACGCGCCGACGGCGTACAAAACGGCTTCTACCGGCGTACAGACTGATCACGGCGTCTTGGAACGTAAGGTCGCATTGTGAGATTGCGTGGGGCTGCTCTATCACCTTTACCTTACCAACTAGCAGACGCAATCAAAGAACCGGCGGCAAAGATTACACGCGTGCAACCGGCAACCGTCGCCGCTCGGGCCGCAATCATGGAACTAGCAGTACATCGGCTGCTATATAGCTATAGCCTCGGGGAAGAAACAGTGTAACTTCTCGGGAGCCTAGGCTTCGGCTTACGGTAACTAACCGACGGACTAACACAACGGTGACTATCGGACGGCGCGCGGGATGTACAATTGGGTCAGGGAACAAACGGGTTTTAAGGACATCCTTGCTTTTGCGCACATGCCATAGATTACTTTGGGCTACAAAGTAGTCAAACCGCCTCTCGGCAGCTTTTTTCCCCCTTCATCTGTAAGATTGTACATTGTGGAAATAAAATCTGATTTGATTTGATCTTAGTCGAAACCAAGACGAAGAAACGGGCATGGGCAGGCAAGTTAACCGCTGATCGTTACGAGTAAGATACTGGATGCCAAGGGTAGACAAGCGCGCTAGGAAGACTTGGAAAATGAGGTGGGCAAATTACGTGAATGTGTTTCCGGCGATGGCGCGGCAGCAGCAAGCACAGGATTGAGTTGACTGGCTGAACATGGGAGAAGCGTTTGGCCTGCAGTGGGTGTGATTATGACGACGACGATGATGTCGTTTAAAACGGCAAGCTGGGGGGAGTCGAGGAACGAGGAAAGCATGGCGATGGTATTCGGTGAAAAGATAATCATAGCGATAAGTTCCATTCGTAGACCGTTATAGCACCTGAAGTACCGAAATTACAAAGCGACGGTTTGTATCGGGCGTCCATCCTATACCACCGAGCGCATGAGAGACTTTTTCCGGTTACGCAGATCTCACGCAGAAATTACCCATGACCACTCATCACCGCTAAGACTGCAGGATCACCCCGAACATCGACAATGAATTCAAACGAACGCCGCTCTTCTTCTGGCGGTATACTAGCTGACACGTGACAAACATCCATTGTCGCATGTGGTCCCCTCCTCCCCAACCTCCTCTTCTAGCCCTAAGAACCACCCAGTTTCTAATAGACGCGTTCCATTCTTCCAAATGTGTAACTCGGCTATTCGGCTTTCTCACATCTTCGTGACTCATTAGGCCGTAACAAGTGACGGGACACGATAAATGGCAAGACAGGGCCCTTGTTCCGATTTTTGTGTAGTGATATGGCGGCATGCACTTAGTGAGCCACGACGATGAATCTTTCATTCGCGAGGGGTACTGTAATGGCAGCCACACGTGGCGGAAACAGAAACGAACGGCAAAGAACACTGGCATACAAACTGTGCTTACCAACTCCGAATTTCCGTGCACTGCAGGTGTACTCAGCGATTCTCCAACAAGCACGCCACGGCATGCGAACGACCTTGCGCTTCATTGAAGTAAACTATTTATAAGATTTACGCTGTTATTGGTGGTCGATGGTTATAATGATGACTGCGGTAACTTACCCCCCCCCCTTGTTATTTTACTAAAAAGATATCGAAGGACAACGACAAATCACATAAAAAAATTAAAGCACGAAGACCGCAAAAGACATGGTTACTTGGGCCAGCTATAGCTCCTCCTCGTGTATCGCTGCACTGGGGCAGCTTGGGTTCGCGGAAAGGCGATGACTGATCCACGCTCACCCGCTCAAAAATAATCGCATTCACGGGGACCGGTGGTCGGCGCCCCAAACGATTTCATCTGAGAATAGAGTATAAAGTTGGACGTGTTGGTAAGACATAATGACGTAGCATGTAAAACATGTGAGACACAGAGCAGTGCCCCTCTTGTCCCTTCTCTTGTCCCGTGTCTCACGTATTTTACGCGCTATACGTTATCAGTTCATCTGCGAACCACTCGAATTTCGAAGGCGCGGTGCATTTTCGCACTTTCTCGAGAGACCATACACGCGTATACGTATACACTTGCTGGTGTTCATGCGTTCAATCAATCAATCAATCAATCAATCAATCAATCAATCAATCAATCAATCAATCAGTCAGTCAATGTTTCTTTATTAGCATCAGAAATGTACATTGTGTACATGCATACGAGTATACATGCAAATACATTCTGTGGAGTATACACAGTCCTGCATGAATGCGATGAGGAGTGAGAAGTATACATAATACGCTGCAAAAGACAAGTCCTCGGGATAATTCACAACGACGTGTCTTGCAAGGCCGTTGTGAATTATTCGTTATAACCCTTTCGTCACCACGCGCGATTCGGCAGAACTCATTTGCAATAATGCCCCGCCGCGGCGGTCTAGTGGCTAAGGTACTCGGGTGCTGACCCGCAGGTCGCGGGATCGAATCCCGGCTGCGGCGGCTGCATTTCCGATGGAGGCGGAAATGCTGTAGGCCCGTGCGCTCATATTTGGGTGCACGTTAAAGAAACCCAGGAGGTCGAAATTTTCAGAGCCCTGCTCCGCTACGGCATCTCTCATAATCATATGGTGGTTTGGGACGTTAAACCTCACATATCAATCAGTCATTTGCAATAATAGGTTGCAATGTGTAATACATTTTCTCAGAGGGAGGGGTCACGGTTCTTAGGGTCGGTGTCAACGTACCGGGTAATAGTATTGACGCAAACTCGTTTCTCACACGTGGTTCGTGAGAAACAGGCCCGCGAAGGGAATTCCGCTAAGGTATAACCAACGCATCACGCGACAGAAACTGGTTTCTTAGCGAAACGTTAGAGCCCCGCCAGAGGGAAGAGGGGGGGGGGGGGGTACAACAAGCCGCTTACCAAAGTTCGACGATGATAGATTTGCTTTCCAGCAATACAGTGTTGCCGAATGAACTACCGATGCGGAGGATAAAGCTGAGGAAAGTCAACGCGAACGACAAAGAAACACAACGAACAGCCCAAACACGAAGAACCGGCTCTTCCCTCGATCATTCCTTAGTGTCAAGGATGAAGGACAGCGCAGACAGGCAAATGAACAAAAATACACACCCACTCGGCAGGCCTATAACCTGCGCGCCTTCGCTCGAATCGAGCAGCTATATAGCGGCGTTAACGGCCGCACACTGTGTGTAATTGAGACGAACCACCCGAGCTTCGAGTGCGTGTTCCCCTCCGCTCCGCGTGCATCGCATCGTATACGTACAACCCGACCCACCAATTCGGTGCAGCACAGCGGAACGATATGGCGATCGCGTCAGCGAATCGTTTAACGAGGTGCGGCTGCGTGTTCCAGACCGAGGGGAGAGGAGGATGATTCACGCGTTCCACGCTGCTGAACTTTTCGTACAACGGGTAAAGCAAAAAAAGGTTCTCAGAGCGACCGCTTTCGTTACACGCGTTCACAAACGCAAAAAAATAATTAACAATAACAGCAATGACAATCATTGCGCCTCATATACGAAGGAATGATAGCGTGTTAATCGACGTTTCATGATTTTCCACACTTAATCTCAGAAGTAAGGCATTATTGCGTCAAAGGAGCCACGAATTTCATCCCGTTTGCCAAACGGCACAATGGTCTAACGTTTGTGGTGATCGCCCGCTGATCCGAAGGAGGCGGGATCGAATCCCGGCTTGGTTTGAATGGAGGCTAAAGACCCACGTACACGTTAATAATTTGGGTGCCCGTTAAAGAAATCCAGGCGGTCGAACATTCCCATGCCTAGTGCCGCCTTGCGGCCTATCCCATGGTCATATGGTGATTTTGAATCTCCAAACTGATAATTACTATATTCTTATGCAGTTTGTCAGTGCCACTCTCCTGCAATCAGCAGTGACAGTTAACCACAGCTTGCGCTGTAAAGAGCTGCACGGGGCGGAGTATGCAAACGAACGTGGGCGCCCCTGTCTCACAGAAAAATTGCCAGGCAATAAGACGGCCATACCAACCCCTATACATAGCCTTCATAGATTACGAGAAGGCGTTTGATTCAATAGAAATATCAGCCGTCATGCAGACACTGCGGAATCAGGGCGTAGATGAAGTATATATAAACATTCTGGAAGAAATCTACAGGGGATCAACTGCTACCATAGTGCTTCATAAAGAAAGCAACAGAATACCAATCAAGAAGGGTGTAAGGCAGGGGGACACAATTTCCCCAATGCTATTTACCGCGTGCTTACAGGAGGTTTTCAGAAGCCTAGAATGGGAACAGTTAGGGATAAGAGTCAATGGAGAATACCTTAGTAACCTGCGCTTCGCCGATGACATTGCATTGCTGAGTAACTCGGGGGACGAATTGCAACTCATGATTACGGAGTTAGACAAGGAGAGCAGAAAGGTGGGTCTTAAAATTAATTTGCAGAAAACGAAAGTAATGTACAACAACCTCGGCAAGGAGCAGCGCTTCGAGATAGGTAATAGTGCACTTCAAGTTGCAAAAGACTATGTCTACTTAGGGCAGGTAATAACCGCAGAGCCGAACCACGAGATTGAAGTAACTAGAAGAATAAGAATGGGGTGGAGCACATTCGGCAAGCACTCTCAAATTATGACAGGTAGATTGCCACTATCCCTCAAGAGAAAGGTATATAACAGCTGTATCTTGCCGGTACTTAGGTACGGAGCAGAAACCTGGAGACTTACAAAGAGGGTTCAGCTTAAATTGAGGACGACGCAGCGAGCAATGGAAAGAAAAATGGTAGGTGTAACCTTAAGAGACAAGAAGAGAGCAGAGTGGATTAGGGAACAAACGGGGGTTAAGGATATCATAGCTGAAATCAAGAAGAAGAAATGGACATGGGCAGGGCATGTAGCGCGTAGACAGGATAACCACTGGTCATTAAGGGTTACTGACTGGATTCTCAGAGAAGGGAAGCGGGTTAGGGGGAGACAGAAGGTTAGGTGGGCAGATGAGATTAAGAAGTTTGCGGGTATAAATTGGCAGCAGCAAGCACAGGACCGGGTTAACTGGCGGAACATGGGAGAGGCCTTTGTCCTGCAGTGGACGTAGTCAGGCTGATGATGATGATGAAGACGGCAATCAAAGAGCAGGCAGCATCAGCGCTCCTTGCATACGCGTCTATATATGAGAGACACCAGTAAAGGAAGAGAAAATCCACTCACTGTACGCCTCGTTCGCGCAATTAGTGGCTCGCGAGATTAAAGGGGGGGGGGGGGGGGGGTGTTCGCAAGGTCATGCCGCGTCTCCGCGATGTTCTTTTTTATATTTTACTGACACTCGGCGAGCCTTCACAAACCAGCGCTTTTTCAAGGAGCCCAAGTGACGGCTATAAGTCCAAACGCATTTCTCGACAGCAGCCGCGATTCACCTTTTCATCAACGCCTCCCTGAGCGCCGCCATAGCCCTCCTTGGCCTGTGCAAATTGGCGCGTCCCCTCGAAAATGCACTGGCAACACTGCGCCCTTAGCGTTTGTACTCCCGCGCACAGCCCATCATGGCGGTGTTTTTTTTTTCCTTCCTGTGAAAATGTGTATAGCGTGCGTGGACGCAGTAATAGAAGCCATGACCCCACGTTAATTGGCGGTTTGGAAAAGAGGGTACTTTCGACCGACCCTCGACAACAAAGGCGCCGAACAGAGAGCTGAGAACTTGCACGCTGCTGTCCCCGCCCTTCTCGTTATTCGAAGGTTGTCGGTTCGAATGCCACCGACGGAATAGGGTGATTTTTTAACCAGCTCCGATTCGTTTCAGTCTGCGTCCTAATGACTATACGCTACATTTTAAGACAGCAATTAAAGTTCCCTACGCTTGGATCGACCTAACTGTCTGCTACCTTCATACGATTGTGTCGGACACAGGCGCGTCGAAGACAATCCCCTTTTGTACGCCCTTAATATGATATGACGGTGTGGTGGACCAACATAACATAACTTTTTTAACAGATAGTCAATATTAAAAAGGTTTCGCTACCCAGGCTTCAGGCAATATGTGAGTGGTAGCGGTTACAACCATCTGACATCGCTGATAGGAGTGATCTTACAACTGAGAGAAACAGGGGCTCAAACGAAAATGTGTCGAGCCAAGAAATATTTTTGTTCGTCCATGATATACACTCATATCTTTCGCTTCGTTCAAACATACTACGTTCATAGTTAAGTCATCATTAGTTCCTAGTTATATCGTTCACAAACGGCGCGACTGTCAGTAACTTCCTTCCCCGCATGTCGCGGGTTCGAATCCCGGCTGCGGCGGCTGCATTTCCGATGGAGGCAGAAATGTTGTAGGCCCGTGTGCTCAGATTCGGGTGCACGTTAAAGAACCCCATGTGGTCGAAATTTCCCGGAGTCCTCCACTACGGCGTCTCTCATTCATATGGTGGTTTTGGGACGTTAAACCCCACATATGTATGTATGAAACCCCTTCCCCACCCCACTCACCAAACCCAGACCTCATTCTTTTTGTTTCCCAGATAATGTTAGTTATTTGAACACGAGGTCACAGGAAAATTATCCAGACAGAATGTGATTGAATATACCTAACTTGAACACGTCCTCCGCACGCCGTGATTGAAACGAGAACCAAGCACGACTGCTCAGCTGGGATTATTGAACGCCGCGTCCAGAAAATACCTTGCGAAGCAGCTACCGGGAGGACTCAAAATACGAGGTCGTGGGACGGCGGGGTCGTTTCAGGTAATCAATCGCACACGAAATCCCGGGCGGCCTGTCACAATCTGCCGACGGGTCGATTCCGCGTATTAATGAGCCGGCGTGCATCGCGCCTATAAGTTAAGGCGCTGATGCACGTAGACGAGCCCCGTCCCTTCTTGCCCCGGTGTTAATTACTCCGGCTGCTCGTTAGGCGACGAAGCGAAATGCGTCCCACAGAAAAGACGAGATACACTCGACGAATCAACAAGAAAAGTCAGGCGAAAGGAATTGGTTTGGCGACTCTTACACGCAATGTCGTCGTTGTGTTTAGGTTGAGTGAAGAAGACTCTAGTAACATGACTAGCCAGCGCAAGGCGCGATTCAAGTCGATATTTGCCAGCAGTGAGCCAAAACAAGACAATTACCAATAAAGTACCTTATTAGTGTTCTCCAAGATCCAAACAAACAAACAAACAAAAACTCACAGGCTCACAAAATCTTATGCAGTCGTCTAAGACGACTCGATCAGAGGCAAAGCCAACAGATTAATACTCCATACCCTCCTCCCCACCTTTTCTCACTTTCCACAAGATTTCTGCGCCGAACGTGCTTCTGCAAAGCCTCCGGGATCGGATGCATTCCAACTTTTTATACCTTACCTGGTTTTACATGGCCTCCGTGATCAGCGCAGCTTTCGCATGTGACGATTTTGTATGATGACATCATGACAAATTCAAACCACGATTATCTGTGACGTCGCGATGCCGTCGCATCGTTACGTCATCTACCCGCAATAACTGATCACGCGACTTTTTTTTTTTCATCGCTACTGGAGACGCGGTAACTTTTCGCGCTTGGTATGAAGCGCCAAAGGCTTTCACCTTCATATTGGCCAGGTCAGCGCGGTCTGTATGATAGATTTTTTTTTCCTCCGATATTAGAAGTAAAGACAGGCGCGATCATCTGCAGACAGGCGAGCCTTCTAGACAACGGAATAGCTTCGCGAGCTTCGAATACGCCGCCGAACAACGCCCATGCTGGAGCTATAGCGTGTCGATTCGTCAACGTTTCGAACTGGAGCGAAGCGTTAAGAACACACGAACAAAAAAAAAAACAGCCAGAGGGCAATTACAAAACAGAAAGGAAATGAAGAAACGTAATACGTACCGGGAAAAACAATGTGAGCGGAGCAGTTTAACGAACGTTCAAAACGCCCGTAAGTGATCCGTCTCTTTCAAGTGCTTTCAAATGAATAACAAGCAACGGGACGAACGTACAAAGAGTCAGAACCGCGACAGCCAACAATTCGAAATGAAAAAAAAAGAAGAGAACAGAAAGAGAACCAGGACCGACGCGAAAATGAGCGGGCATTCCAGAAACATCGCGTGCACGCTTTCCGCTCGGCGTCTGTAAAAAAAAAAAAAGAAACGCACACTTGCGTTCACACGCGTTAGTGCGTTTGCCGCGAGCCGCCGCCGCACCCCGTGATGACGCCGCAATTTCGGCGCTGCAACTAAAATTGCGAGCGAGTCGAACTGGTTCGCGGTTCCTGCTCTATAGCTGTCCGGCGTGATGGCACGTCGGAAACGATTGCGGCGGGGTGTCTCCTCCCTCTGTCTACAGACAACACCACGCAGACACATAAGTCAAAACAAAAACGCGCCGCAACCGAAACGCGTTTTTTTTTTTTTTTGACGCTGCCATTCCAACGTGATTCCTGCACAACGGCGCGCGCGAATTCCAGAAGCGGTTAAGTGTGAACCGCGCGCTTAGTACACGGTCTCTGCGTGCGTGTTTGTATGTGAGGGGAAGGGGGAGAGAAACAGGGTGACGCTCAAGTTAGAACAGGGCGGTCGGTATAGCGGTCTCGCCTAAACGGAGGGGCACCCCTCTGTGGCATTGTTTGCGGTTAATATCGGGGAGTGCACTCCATGGAGCCCGGGCCGACAGACAGGCGTTGCCGGCGCGCAGTCGCGGGTAGAGAGGACATGCTTTTACGCCGGGCTACCACCGTTTGCTTTAACAAAACAGGAGCTGTCAATAAACTAAAGGGTTCATTGACCCGCGATCGAATTGTCGCGGAAGAGTTTGCGAAACGCAGCGTGGATGCAGGAGGTCGGTTTGCGAGCTGTCGAAAAGTTTTCGTGTCAAAAGGCTGAAAACGAAACTTTGCACAGGTGACCGGGACAAAAGAGGGGTGCGGTAGGCATTGATGAGATCATTACGTTGATTGCCACTAAAACATATCAGCGGAATTTCAGCGGCAACAGAGTACAACGATGTAGTGTAGGTAACCAACAAGCGCTTACCGTACGTACAAGATAACAGGTCGACCCATCATCATCATCATCATCAGCCTGTCTACGTCCACTGCAGGACAAAGGCCTCTCCCATGTTCCGCCAGTTAACCCGGTCCTGTGCATGCTGTTGCCAATTTATACCCGCAAACTTCTTAATCTCATCTGCCCACCTAACCTTCTGTCTCCCCCTACCCCGCTTCCCTTCTCTGGGAATCCAGTTGGTGACCCTTAATGACCAGCGGTTATCCTGTCTACGTGCTACATGCCCGGCCCATGTCCATTTCCTCTTCTTTATTGCAGCTATGATATCCTTAACTCCCGTTTGTCCCCTAATCCACTCTGCTCTCTTCTTGTCTCTTAAGGTTACACCTACCATTTTTCTTTCCATTGCTCGCTGCGTCGTCCCCAATTTAAGTTGAACCCTCTTTGTGAGTCTCCAGGTTTCTGCTCCGTAGCTAAGTACCAGCAAGATACAGCTGTTATATACCTTCCTCTTGAGGGATAGTGGCAATCTACCTGTCATAATTTGAGAGTGCTTGCCGAATGTGCTCCACCCCATTCTTATTCTTCTAGTTACTTCAATCTCGTGGTTAGGCTCTGCGGTTATTACCTGCCCTAAGTAGACATAGTCTTTTACAACTTCAAGTGCACTATTAGCTATCGCAAAGCGCTGCTCCTTTCCGAGGTTGTTGTACATTACTTTCGTTTTCTGCAGATTAATTTTAAGACCCACCTTTCTGCTCTCCTTGTCTAACTCCGTAGTCATGAGTTGCAATTCGTCCCCTGAATTACTCAGCAATGCAATGTCATCGGCGAAGCGCAGGTTACTGAGGTACTCTCCAATAACTCTTATCCCTAACTGTTCCCATTCTAGGCTTCTGAAAACGTCCTGTAAGCACGCAGTGAATAGCATTGGGGAGATTGTGTCCCCCTGCCTTACACCCTTCTTTATTGGTATTCCGTTGCTTTCTTTATGAAGCACTATGGTAGCAGTTGATCCCCTGTAGATTTCTTCCAGAATGTTTATATATATTTCATCTACGCCCTGATTCCGCAGTGTCTGCATGACGGCTGATATTTCTACTGAATCAAACGCCTTCTCGTAATCTATGAAGGCTATGTATAGTGGTTGGTTATACTCTGAGCATTTCTCTATTACCTGCATTGTTGATAGTATGAATGTGGTCAATTGTTGAGTAGCCTGTTCTAAATCCTGCTTGTTCCTTTGGTTGATTGAATTCTAATGTTTTCTTTACTCTGCTAGCAATCAGCATAAACCAACGTTCCACTTCTACTCCAACTATCTAACCCAACGTCAGGGTGAGAAAGGTTGAACAAGCGACACAGGGCGTAGTTTAAGTCACAGTACAACATCGTATGAAAAATCCCTGCACAGCAACTGCCTTGATGAAGGCCGGACCATTTGTCGAAACGCTGCCACAAGAGGGGGCATACATTTTACAAAACTTTCTGATCTCTTCAATCGTGCACCACCTGCTGAACATCTGCAACACAATATCAGGTAAACTCGCATATTCAGTATCTTTCCAAGTTTGATGACAGACAATGATCGGTGAGAGAAATGTCGTTAAGAAGCACTCAAGATGGCGAAAGCCTACACGAAAATGCGCTCGATAAAAAAACACGCACATGATAACATGGATGTTGGGGTTTTACGTACCAAAACCACGAAATGATTACGAGAAACGCCGTAGAAAGGGGCTCCAGAAATTTCGGGGATTCTCGGACGTGCACCTGCATCAAATCGCGTGACTGTTCTCTGCATTCCGCTGGAATCAAAATGACGACCGGGAGTCGAACCCACGCCGTCGAGCTTAACAGCGAGACACGCGACAGTATACGAATAGGACACGCTGCCGGAGTTCAAAGACAGGGCCACATACGCGAAGACAATATTCAAAATAATTCTGACAACCAGACTTCCTTTTCAAGCGACAAGTAAAACAGAGGCGATGTTCCCGTGGTACTTGTCTCGCAACATAAAACATATCTTCCCAACATCGAGAAAAATCAGCGACGACTGTATATAAGTATACATCACGAAGTAAGTTGCGAGCGCCCCACGGATGCTGCGGCTCACACCTTAAAACGTCCAGGATGTCGGAAGAGTCAACCACGTGAGCGCAATTACTCCACGCAGCATTCCCGTGCCATCGTCGCCCACGGGTGCATGTGAATGCAGCCTCGAGCACGTATAGAGTTCGTAAACGTTGCCCCGCAGCAAGACGAGCACTCACCTTGGCACGAGTTCAAGAGCGGAGAAGCGCTTTTCACACCGAATCGGCCGCCTCAAATGCGCCGCCGTGTGTCATGGATGGGCCAAGGATGCTCGAATGTGGTGGTGAGATGGGGAAGAGGGGGTGTCGAAACGAAAGTGAATGGCCGGAGGAGGGCGGGCGGTGCGGTAGGCAGCGCGCCAAGCGGACGACACCCCGTCGTGGTCCGTTTTTTGTTTGTTTTCGTTCGCCGATACGAAAGAGTGGTCGTCGTACCAGTCCAAACAAAGCAGGGCGTTAGCACCGTTCGTTATTATTACTATTTCTTTTTTGTTTTGTTTTGGACGACGACCCAACGGGGGTGTCACCGACACGACACGGAACGGTGCCAAACGACGCGGGTACGTCCCAACTTGGTGGCGCTTCAGCGACTAGAAACCGAAACAATGACTCACACGACAAAACTGAATAAAGTATAGAATAACTGTGGTGTACACGCCGAACAAAGCTGTCACGCAGTGCGAGAAATTCACCGTGGAACGAGGTAGATGCACAGCCTGCCTTCTCTGCACTGCCGTGTTAGTAAAAACGTATTATGTTACATTGTTTTGAAAGAGCATAGCCAACACAGAAGTAGTGCTGGTATTCCGAGACTAAATACAGTATAGGCTCCACAAACGCTATATACCAGTGCATGTTTCGTCTTCGTGTTTTTACGACACAGTATATACTTTGTTACAGTTTGCGCTATCTGATATTATTGAGGTTTGCAATGGCGCGCTTTTGAGTGTGCGGTTTTGCACCGAGGCGCCGCCACACCCGCAACATTTTCCGCGACTTTCCTTAAGCGAACCGGAGGAAACTACAGCTCCTTTCTCTCTATAATCGAACAAGTGCCGTGGTTATTGGGAGGCACATAAAAACGGCGCGGCGCAAAGGAGCATCTTATAAAGCGCCCTTCTATTCACCAGCGTGAAGAAAACCTGCCCGAGCTTCGCATGCCACGACGCAGTCAACATACAGGCGTACATTCAGGACAGATGAAACCCAGGCAGGCGAAATTCGCGACGACAAGGAAAACAACGAGGAAGAAAGGCAACGTGTAGCTGTCGGCGATGACCGTGGCAGAAGATAATGCTTAACGTAGGCCCCCACGCGACAAAAAAAAAAAAGACAGGAATTTCAAGGTATTAACCAAATCGCCGCAGGCCTATCCATCCCTCCATTGTTCATGCGCACTTTTTTTTTTTATTACGCAGCAGCCCTAATGGAGACGTGGAAGACGAGCTGGAGGTGCTGACACTATGCACCTTATCGCTTGCGCACGAATAATTTTCCTAACTTAGTCAGGCGAGGTCATCGCGAGGTTGTAAACAGCTCACCGCCGAGTGGAGAGATGATGAAACACTGATTCAGCGATGATAAATTAATGGGAATAAAACAAATTCTAGGGTGCTTGCACCACTGCACTACGACGTGATTATGAGGCGATTCGTGCAAGGGGGAACTATAGCGATCAAGTTTGATCACGTGGAGCACGCGGGGACTTTTCGTTTCAACGGCCTTCAAAACACATTGACTGATACGTGAGGTTTAACGTCCCAAAACCACCATACGATTATGAGAGACGCCGTATAGTGGAGGGCTCCGGAAATTTCGACCACCTGGGGTTCTTTAACGTGCACCCAAATCTGAGCACACGGGCCTACAACATTTCCGCCTCCTTCGGACCTTCAAAACACAGCCAAGGTGGCCGGTAACAACACTTACGTCCTCGATCCTTAGCAGTGCGACACCGTAGCCATTAAAATTAACGTGCAGTGTTATAAACAAACACTCTGCGTGAATACGCTCCGTGTGTGTGTAGGCGACCATCGAAGACTCCTTCGCGATCAACAAAGAAGCCCTCGCTTTGAAGCAAGACCACGGAGACGCGCAGAGTTCTCTGTTCACATA
Organism: Rhipicephalus annulatus; assembly: GCA_013436015.1. Lineage (NCBI taxonomy): Eukaryota > Metazoa > Arthropoda > Arachnida > Ixodida > Ixodidae > Rhipicephalus > Rhipicephalus annulatus. The sequence continues at coordinate 296,204 of WOVY01010824.1, forward strand.
TGCTCACACTTCCCGGAAAAGAAAAAAAAAAGGCTTCGTAATAGTAGTGTTGGCGGTGAGTTTATCAATAAATGCTCGCCCGCGGGTTCACCATGTGAAAGCTGCAGAAGGACCTCACAGAAAACCATACGGCCAGCGGACACTCGCCGTAACCGGAACTCATTTGTTATTCTTCAGCACGAGCTGAAAGTCGTGGGAACACTGGAACGCTAGCACGCGGCGCCACGTTCAGACTGGCCATTCCCCAATTTCAATTTACTCTGGGCGTCGAAGTTAAAAAGCCTTACCGCGGGATACTACGTTAAGCGTTCGCATGCATTTGTATGTATAGGGTTGTCTGTAAGTACCCGAGGTAAGTCACCGAATTCTCAGGAGTAAAAGATTACATCTAGAAATGTTGATGGCGCACAGCCTCTGACTGACAACAACCTGACGTCGTCTTTCTCTTCCGCAACAACACTGTGCCCGTCATTCGCCTTCAGTTACTTTATATTTTTTGTTATGCATTTCAATAAAAATTACATTGCTAAATGAACTGTTGTCCTATAGATGTTCTCCCACAGAAGTGTGCAAGCAGCTAGCACGCCAGCAATCGACAAACTGCGACGTGAAGTTGTTTCGGGACTCCGAAGTATAGATACACAGAACCGACTCACAATGGCATCGCTGGCCTCTTCAACCACGACACAGAGAAACTCCGAGGGGCGAAACCACAAACCACGGCTGTTGTCTTCCGGCCCGGAGCCGGGCCAGGCCCGGCCCATTGTCTGGACTCGAGTGCGGTGGGGACTCCGGTAGGCGTCTGTCGTGGACGGCCGCTGATTCCGGAGCGCTTGAAGTGGGTGGGACCGGCCCAGGGAGGCGGCGTCGTGGAAACCCGCGGTCCGTTCAGACGCATTGTTCCGTGGCCGCCGATGGCCGCGTCTTTGTCTTCTTCTTTCCTCTATGTGCCAACACATTGTTTCGTTTGCTAGTTTGTTGACGCGTCCGTATGGCACATACCCACTCTGGAAGGATGGCCAAGACTTCGTCATCTAAGCCCTGAGAAGGTGTCTTTCCGATTCATTTCTCACGTGTCATTCCAGTCTGCAACTATAGAGAGGATGATAGCCACGTCAACGTTACGTTTGCTTTCTCACACGACGCCGCACATTACAATTCTGGCCCGCTCGCTTCGTGCCTTGCCACGTCTTCCTTTCGCACTGAAGTCGGCGCTACTACATGTTATTTTGGTAGTTGTAGACCACTCGACGCCACACAATCCGGTCAGTCGACCAACATAGTGTTAACCCCTACTCTTAGGTATTGGGAGTGCAAATTAACACGCACTGGTTTTGTCTAATGAACGATCTCATCATGGAGTGTGCTATTGCGATTAGAGATGAAAAAGCCTTTATGCTCACTCGCCAAACATGTCAGCGATAAGCAAACAGGGGACTAAAGCATATTCGTCGCGTTTCTGGCGTGCCTCGTGGCAGCTACAGCGCTTTCAGGCAACGCGATTGACTAAACTGATTTAGGGGTCAGCTTACGCGTTTCGTCGGAACCACAGTGCGTGAAATGCAAATGACGTCTGTAGCCGTAGGGTAGTCTGTAATCGACTGTCGTTCTATGGATGTTCTCCCATAGAAGTGAAGGACAAGCAGCTAGCACGCTAGCAACCCGGCAACTGCGGTGAAAAAAATGTTTCAGGACTCCGATCCGAAGTAAACACGTCGCCGCTGGACTGTTCAACCACGCGCGATACAGATATTTAGCCATAGATTAACACCCCCCCCCCCCTATGTATACCTGTTCGACGGCGTAGATAAGTGTAACATATGAAATTCATAGACGGCCAGCGTCCAGTAAACGCCGCATCTGGGCGTGCGTCAGGTCGAGCGGCCGGCGAAACGACAGAAAATACAGAAAACAACATTCCGAATTTGGACAATCGAGCAACACCAGAAGAACTTCATAAAAGGGACAGAGAAGAAGAGCAGCTATACGATTCTCATAAGCGGCGACACACAATTAGCTCGTGCGCAGCCGCTGCACGAGATAGCGAGAAATTTGGCAACTTAGGGGTAAACCCTAAGCCGCAAAATAGGAAAAAAAAACGGACCGCCATAGGAAAAAGTAACGCCGTGCACTACACAGCGGCGATGCAATGCGGTCTGGTCACACGGACCACAGCGACCTCTACGAGAAGTCTCCGCCGCGATAATACAATGCTGATCACATCAACGAGCGTTCCCATAGGCACACTTTGGCAGAGGGCCCAAGCGCGATCGCTGCACCAGTGTATAGACGCATCTGTCTGCACTCGGGAGGGACAAACAAAGCGACGTAGCGATCACTCACTGCCATTCAACACTCGTTCGCTTCGTGCAGAGCGAAATGAGGCGATGTGTGTGCACAGCTTGCAAGGGCGAAAAGCGTGCAGCACACTTGACGGCGTCGCCAGCGCACCAGAGCGGAAAACAACGACGCAAAAAGAGAAGGGCAAACGAATAAGTAATAAGCTCGCTGCATGTACACTCCGGGCTAATCACCAAGCTGCAGTACGGCGATGCAGCTAAGGATGACGGCGGTGATTTTCCGGAGGCCATGCACATATACCCTTCTCCGCACGAAATGGATGTCAAGCGCGCCTAGCCAAAATCGGTGTCAAGATCGTTATGCGGTATACACTACGGAACGCGCGCATGCATCCGCTAAACAAGAGGAACCACCGCAGGAAACAGTAACTCGCCCGCCTCCTTTTCCGTCTGTTGCTCTTTGCCCAATCTGTTTTTTTTTTTCCCATCTTTACCTGCCAATGTGGCACGTAGAATAAGCACATCATGAACCACCGACTCTGTGCGCTCAATGCCGTCAAAGCTATATCGGTTGACTCGCGAACCAATCAGAGGAATGCGCTCATGACGTCAGAAGCCGTGTAGTCCACTACAACGTGCGCGTGCGCGCGCGCGTGCACACACACACACACACACACACACACACACACACACACACACACACACACACACACACACACACACACACACACACACACACACACACACACACACACACACTTAAGAAGCTTGTTGAGGACGGTTAGTCGCATGACGGACAGCAATTTAGCAGGTACCACGACTGGACTTTCAAGCGTCTGTGTGTACTGTAAACTAAACAAACATTGTCGATGATGACGGCTTGAAACAAAATTAAAATTTCGGAGGCTTTAACGTGCTAAAACCGGCGTATGAAACGAGCATCGCCGTAGTGATGAAATGAATTAATTGTGACCATCTCAGCGTTTCTTAAGTCCATCCGAAAACTAAGTTCATCTAATGATTGTTTTTTTTTTGCATATGCCACATCGAAATACGGCTGACCTGGGAAGGAATCGAACCCGGATCCTGGACCTCAGCATTGCAACACCTTATCAGCTACACAGTGACGGCGGGTGATGAAGACGTCGACTGAGAGTTGCTTCCGTCGATAAGTATCAGACACAAGCACTTTCTCAGTCTAAGCTCGGGACTTTCGATAACAAAGATCAGAGCATTTCTCAGTTAACCGACTACACTGAGGCGGCGTCGATTAACGTAAAGACATTTTACAGCTCGCCCCTAGCTGTCACGGCACACGTCGTGTAACTATCATTTCACTGCACGGATTCGACGAGACGTGTACACGGAGCATATATTATCATAGCCCACCGCCGTAAGCACGCTTTTTTCACTCGAGAGCCGTGTCAGCACCCCACGAATTCTCATGCCTATACGCCGGGCGTGCGTGTATGTTGTACGATCCGGTCGTTAAACGCTGATACGATCGGCGGCCGCCTGTTGGCGTTGCATGCGTAGTATCGGAAAACAATAAGCTTCCACGCACGCACGATGGTGGCGCGCGAAACAACGCGATAGCTCAATTGCTCGTTCGAACGCCACGAAGGGATGTTGATGATGAGTTCTGACGAACACGGCGGTCTAATCGTCGAAGACACCCGCGTAATTACACGGGGATCACGTCTTTACCAAACGCCCAGAGGGCACGAGAGATCGTTTGGAAAGAACGCACAAGTCGTTTATGCGATGGTCTTCATGTGAACGCTAAGACGGAGGTGCATGGGCGGCATATCGTTTTCCGAAAGTGTAAACACACCGGGCACACATTCGCCCTTGAAGAGGAGGCGGTGCCCCACAGCCGTATTACGTACGTACGACGTTCCTACGAAACGTGTTGTTCCAAGAGTGTTGATGCCGAAGTCGGGGCTATGGCAAAACGGGACAGGGTCACTCACACCGGACAACCTTTAGCATTTCTAAGTCAGCTCTTCAAACTTACGATATGTAAACAGGTGCTGTGATGCGCGTCGCACTGGGCAATTTAACATTCCGAAAAGATATGCCCATGCTCTTCTTGTACCTGTAGCCACATTGGGAAAATTGGGGGCGAAGGAAGTCTTACACGTCCCCAATCTTCTGCTAGAGGCAAGGCTGATTTCCTTTTGTAAACATATACCGTCAAAAGGATGCATATGGCATACCAACGGCAAATTGCTCATTCGTCCCCTTTAATTCAATTGCATTTATTTCACCCTTAGTGCACTACACGGCTAAATAATTCTGACCAGCTTCAATTGACTTTTTGCGAGCACTCGGCGTGCCGTTTCTGCTCTCTCACCAGCACCACCTGTGCTCGAGGCACGCTACCATGGGTCGACTCCGTTGACCAGCACAAGCAATCGCACTCTTGCTCTATTCCCTTCACATCACCTGCTTTTTCATTAAAACATTTCACTCTCTCTTCCTCTCAGCGTCGCAACCTTCTCTCGCTCCCCACTCTTTACAATAGGCTTCCGTCTTCCACACAAAGCCTCACCCATGCTCTCTCTCTCTCGTCAGGTTCTACTTTCGCAGCTGGAGTAGAAAGTGAAAACAACGGATTCCTGGCGATTTACCACGTCTCAGGCTACAAAACTCCGCTCTTAAAATTCGAAACTGTGACCCCGACGTGTTTCTTGGTTTCATTGTATGTTGGTTTAATCAAGTTAGATTGTACCATGTGAAGGGTGCCTGAAGTACACCAATACTTTCTCTAACGTGCGTACAAGCTGTTAGAACAGCTCGTTGCCGAGGCATCGCGAGGGGTACACGACATACGCTCAGGAGCGATAGACCACTCACGCGATACAATGCATGACAGTCGGGCTTGTTCACAGCCGTACGTATAAACGAGTAGGCGCATATACGCGCAAAGCTTATATACACGTATACGCGCGAGACCCGCGCGAAGAAGCGTGAAGCCGTCGGAGGCTCGCGTGATGTCCCGGATGCCCAAGCAGCCGAAGAAGGCAGTTCAAGGATGGCGGACCTCCCGCCGCCGATGCGAGGACGCTGTCGCCGCAGTTGTTAACAGATGCGCGTAAGGTTGTACACGTGAACGTAAACGAATGGGAGGCGAACGCGCGTTTGCACACTGATGCGAAGGCTGTTTCTCTCTGCTTGGGATAACAGAGATAGTTTACGATGGTCGTTACAGCAGTACAGCGGAGAAAAGCGCTGAAACGAATGGTAGTAAAGTATATGTAGTTGGGATAACAGAGATAGTTTACGATGGTCGTTACAGCAGTGCAGCGGAGAAAGCGCTCAAACTAATGGTAGTAAAGTATATGTAGTTGGGATAACAGAGATAGTTTACGATGGTCGTTACAGCAGTGCAGCGGAGAAAGCGCTCAAACGAAGGGTAGTAAAGTACATTCTCTGGAACCAGGAGTTTTACGTACCAAAACCAGGATATGATTACGAGAGACGCCGTAGTGGAGGGCTCCCGAAATTTCGACCACCAGATGCCCCGTAACATGCACTCACATCGTACACTACACAGGCCCGTACCCTTTCGCCTTCATCGAAATGCGACAGCCACGACCGGAATCAAACCCGACACCTTTCGGTCAGCAGCCAAGAACCCTATAGCCAATGTTCCACCGAGGCGGACAAGGTGCCGAGTTCTCGCGTGCTTTTTTTGCAAAATCAACGTGCGAAAGTACCCCAAATTCGATATATTCCCACCAGGGTCGTAGAAAGAATTTTTTTTAATGCAGGGAAAGGGGGGGGGGGGTAGAGCCTCGAAACTTCTAACCCATTCCACCCCCTGGCTACGCCACAGTAATTGGTACCATCTAACCAAGAAAATACAGGGACGTGTATATTAAAGAAGACCTGCGCGCAGATGGGACAATGTGCATACGAGAAATATGTTCAAAATTATTTCCTAGAGCCGCCTCTTAACTTCCGCACTGCGGATTAGAAGCCGTAGTAATATAAACCTTACACTACAAGCTATGCACTTGATCGACTTCCAAGACGCACACGAGACGTGAACACACAGCAACACTCTGAAAGCAATGTAGAAAGTAAGGCGACCCAGCTGGAAGTAATAGATATGCACATACGCAGCACCATAAGCTTTTCTGCGCGATCATTTGGTGTTAAGAGGTAGAAGTACGGAATGGCGACCTACTTTAATGTCATTAACGTCGTCTTTGTAACTGTACACCATGGTCATCAAAATCATCATTACAGCCACTTTCTACCACGCAACTCGAGCATTCCGTCTAATTCATTAACAGTAGACATTCAGACCGACGACCCTGCAGTCAAAGCACCAGTGGCGTCGCACTCACTCGAAATGCGTTCACGGCCACGAAAGAACAGTCCTTATAAATCGCCAAAACATCGCCCCCACCCCCCCTTTTTTTCCTCTTCTTAACGGTTTCCCAGCAGCTTCGCCACTGGTTCATGCGGGCAGTGACCTTAATTGTGCTCGAACCGAGTTGAGCGAACGTATTTGGCCAGCGCATGTACCCAGCAGAATACGATGCAGTGTTCATATGTGAGCGCTCTGAGCACCCCTTTATTTTGGCGGTAGAGCGAAAAAAAAAGAAAAAAACGCCACCTTTCACACGTGAATTACCCGTATGAGTCTGGAAACGGTTTACCAATGAACGGTTCAGAAAAGGGCAGTCAATGCCAAAACACTACGTTCTTATTTCTACAATACTCGTTGTTTTATCTTTGCTGGGTCACACTGACCCAATTTTATTAACAGAACTTCATGACATTCGCTAATACTGTATGATTTTATGACCAAGCTCAACTACCGCACGTACTCGAACAATATCTGTACTGACTATTGTTAGCTAGCTGTTGATTTATTAATGGTTAGTGCAGGCTAAGCTGACCTATCCATGAACTGACGTAGGCTATCGTCGCCAAATGTGAACTATCAGCCGTTACAGCAACAAGAACAAGAAACTAGAACAATAACTACTACGACTTACTTCTACAACTACAACTCCCACTACATTCCTTTTATTCAATCACAGTGAAACCTCAAGTTTGCTGTGAACAAATGCGCACTGCAGGTGATGACGTTTTGACACCCTCTATACTGCAGCCTTGGGAGCGAAAGAAGACCGAAAACTTTCAATGGCGGTCACACACGCTGTGACGGCAAGTGAACAGTTATAAAACTGCAAAACGTTTCAGTTATAGTCATTCACTGCAATCGAGAAAGGATCCTTTAATGTTCTGCCAGGCTCCCTAAAGCAAAACACGTATCTGTACAGAGACTTGTGACCCGTACGACCCAACTTACCAAGGCTAGCGATGTAAACTACAGCGTAACAAGCCTTGGCTGGTGTATACGGGCACCGCCATGTATAAGAACACTACGAACAAGTTCGAAGGGGCACGACTTATTAAATGTTTGGAATAGTTTGAGGCGACACTATGGTCGTATGCAATGCCGAGCATACACACATTGAAAAAGGAATATGTACGTGTGCAGAAAGGCAAGCGCCGCAGAAAAAATTCAGCGAAGACAAGACCAAAAAAAAAAACCAACAAATCGAAGTAAAAGCAGAAGTTATGGGCTACGCCGGGCACAAGGAATGTTCTGCTCAAGCGGGAAGCATGCCAAGATTCTCCTATAACACGGTGATCGCATTCTTCGATAGCCCCTGCTCGGATTCGGGGCAGCATTATTTCGACTCGACGCTTGAATTCCGTCTGCGCGCTTCGGGGATTAGGCGGTAGCTGAAAATTCCGCGTGGCCAACAGCATACGGGCCCACACACGAAACACCAGTACGTTCTCGCGCGTTCGCCGGCTATAAATCGCGTATACGCTATTGTTTATGAACTTGTCGGAATATTTTTCAATTCTTTCCATTCTGGCTAAGAGGATTATGCTATGAAGCAGCAAACGCCAGCATAAGTATACCCTAAGGCCTATAATTTCAGACGCGAATTTTCAACAACACATATGTACGTATTTAAAGAAGGTTAGTACAGAGAGAAGTTCCAAAATTGCAGACTGCATACGCAAACTGCTTATGCAATCACTATTGTATGTACTTTGCAACGATTATATGTACGACCAAGTCGATAAATATCAATCGACAATGGGCTCAAGGCAACACGTACGTACCGGCAAGCTTAGCCCCCCCCCCTCAAAAAAAAAAAAAACGCGTTTGAAATTTCTAGATGCTCAACAAACTCCTTACTTACGAACGGCAGCACGTTGTCGTCAACCCGATATTAAAGAAAACTCTTAATATAATTTTTATACATTTCGAGTGTGTGCGGAGTACCTAGTTGAAAACGACGCTTCGAATACTGATTCCACTGAATGTAATCGCTGAAACGGTCCGGAATACTTACTGAGCACAGCGCGCAGCCACACTCGGTCATTACTCGAAACCCGTGCCCGCACGATTTCGCGCGGTCCCCACTTCTGCCACCCCCACCCCGGTATACATCTTTTGAGTCTGCCGCGCGGTCCCCACTTCTGCCACCCCCCACCCCTCGTATACATCTTTTGAGTCTGCCGCGCGGTCCCCACTTCTGCCACCACCACCACCCCATATACATCTTTTGAGTCTGCCGCGCGCCGCGATACGCAAGAACGTTATTAATTTACGTCGCCGCTACGCGCACAGCCACAGAGTTATATAAACGCTGACGAAGCGGAAATATATTAGGAACCGGCGGCGTTGCCACCGCTTGAAACCCGGCGCCGGCGGCTCCTAATCGACACGCCGCGCGTATAGACTAACTAAGCGCGCCCGGTCGCGGCACGTTGCAAAAAGGGGGGGGGTTTCCGGCGAACAACCATCGCTCGTCGCACGTCGTAAAAGCAAATCGGCTCACGGGAACCCGAGAAAAGCAGCGAGCGACGAAACGAAAAAAAAAAAAATCTGGAAAAACTGGGCGTGATTAAGCGTTGGTGCACGGGCGAGTTCTTTTCCGCAGGGGCCTGCGAACATTACCCGCCACGCATACACGCGCGATAATAGAATAAAAAATGGGGAAACGAAAGGAAGCGAATCGAGGGGTGCGCACAAACACGAAGTAGCAACAACAACAACAAAAAAAGATGCGAGACCGTATATACGACGTTTGGGCAGCGCGGAAACGCCCAGCGTATGCGACCACCGTATACGTATATGCGACACCGTATAATGCATCCGAGCGTAATTAAGGACGCCGCGTATGCATCGTACCCACTACCACCCGGCCGCTATACATACGCTTTGAGTATATGATGTCGTGGCAACCGGGAAACGGGCGGCATGCGCGTTTTCATCGCGACTTCAGCATTGCAGCTCGAAGAGAGGATCAATTGCGTGTGACACTGAAAACAACCACAGCGGACCCGCATAGAAGGTTCGTTTCGAATCGCACCTCTTTCGGAATGTCACATGCGTCCGCAGAGACACACCCGTTTGTGCCGTTTATTCATAGGTGTAGGTCATGAACACGATAAACTGGATGGCGTATCGAGTCAGTCCCCTGTGCACGAGCGGCGCTGCTAATTTATGCCACGCAGTCGTTAACAACGTCGCGTCACCGAATGGTTTTCGTGCCGGTAACGATGCAGGCGATACGTTGGCAAAGTATAGGGCGACGAGCGCGGTTATATACGGATGCGTGCAAGCACTATTCAACGCCGGCGCAACAGTATTCGGTATAGCTATTGGCACGGGCTTCCCTCGCAGCCCTTTGTAAAACGAAACGAAATCCAGGACAGGGCGTTCGTTATAGTGTCGCGCCGCTGAACGCCGAAATGCGGTGTACTTACGGAGTGGACAACGCACGACTGACCGCACACGAGGCGGATGAAAGTTGTGTGATGCGCCATCCAGTTGAAGGCAGAGAGAAAGAGAGAATGAGGGTGAGGGGAAAGCGACACGGTGTTACGTAAAAGCGGGACAACCGAAGATAGCTCCAACGTGACGTCACAGACACCCCTCCTGGACGAACTAATACTCCAAGATGGCGGCTTTGATGACAGACATGCTGCTGCGGCTATAACCTGCTTCTACGTGATAACGACGCGGCAGGGACCCCTTTTTGCGTGAATAACTAAAGAAACTGCACGTGATGTTTTGGTAACACTGATGCGACATCACAAACAATTACTATACCCAACCCGCCAACCCGTCATGCTGACATTCCAACATAGCGCTTACAGTGACGTCAATGCAAGCAGACTACACGGTTTGCACTGGCTAGACCCAACTAATTTGATTGATCGATATGTGGTGTTTAACGTCCCAAAACCACCATATGATTATGAGAGACGCCGTAGTGGAGGGCTCCGGAAATTTCGACCACCTGGGGGTTCTTTAACGTGCACCCAAATCTGAGCACACGGGGCTATACAGCATTTCCGCCTCCATCGGAATTGCAGCCGCCGCAGCCGGGATCCGATCCCGCGACCTGCGGGTCAGCAGCCGAGTACCTTATAGCCACTAGGCCACCGCGGCGGGGCCTCTGCCTAACGAACAATGTCCAAAATAGTGCAGACTACATCAACAGAAAAGAATCAATCGCAGTAATTTACCTACAATCACGTGAAGTCCTTCTGCAGCACCGGAATGACCACGCATAGGGCTGCAGAGGCCGTTTCCGCCTCGAGAAGCGCGCCATTGTGAAGGTTGTCCACGCTATACGAACTTCACCGTATATGAAAGAAATTTATGTAGCGCGAGGCGAAAAACGGACACAGGAAGGAATAGACTGAGAGGACAGAGCACTACTAGCAACAACATTCTCTCAGTCTATTCCTTCCTGTGTCCGTTTTTCGCCTCGCGCTACATAAAGTTCTTTCAAATGCATCACCAACAAGCCCACATCACCCCTCTTGTCCACCGTATGTTTAGCTTTAACAGCTTTTTGTTAAACTGTACACTTTCAAGGGACACGTGGCTGAACTACAATCCTATTTTTCGCAGAGCACCATATATTAGCCGTAAAGGCTTTCTGTCCAAATAGTTCATATGCCTTTTCCCTTCAGGAATTGATAGTGGTTACGTTCACCACCATCACCGGTGTCCATGACCACTATCACACGAAGCGAGAAAAAAACTACGAAAATAATAAAAGAAAACACCAAGGACACAGTGGGATTCGAACCCGGGTACTCTGCGTGCCAGCGCGAAATCCTACTACTGAGCAATGCCGGTGCTTGGAACTGCGCGGCAAACTGACCTTAGACAGGCTTCAGGTTAGGAAAGGAATCACGTTACTGTGTGAAATAAAGCGCGTTAGCACAAAAAAAAAAAAAACAGCCAGGCGTCATACAAAGCAAATTGCGTAGCGAGTGGGTCCTCGAATGGTACAACCCATTACAATAGCGCTAGACATGATTCTTCATCGTCGTCAGCCACTACATCAAAACAATTGCACAAAATTCCTTGCAAGCATGCAGCGGGTACCACGCTTCACTGAAGAATTACGAAGGATCACATAGAGTTTTCTGATATAGTTTTATCTTTCGTTTTTTATCAATTCATTTTTTATTTCTATATCATTTTAAAAGATAATTAGCTATTCTTTCTTTCTTTGTTCATTTTAGTAATAGGCTGACAATCATTGTATAGTGTTCACATATAGGCCAGTACAAGCTTTCTTGGCCAATCCCCCAAAGTGGGTATGTGCCAGTGGTCACAGGCAATTGACAAACACACGAATGCCTCAGAGTGGGTTACCCAGCATGGGTGTGAGCCATGCATTTAGGCCCCTATCATCATGACTGCCTCCCTACTACACAAAAATTATGGTTTATGGCGTAGTGGGTACCCTGCAAGTGTGCGTGTAGCTGTTACCCAAATGGTGTTTAAAAAAAAGCGCTGAAAGGCCGCTCTTCTAGGTTTAGCTGTCACTGTGCTACGTATTTCGCGTACACTTGGCGGCGTTTTTTTTTTTTTCAAAATATGCGAGACGGTGTTGACAGCGCGTGCAAAGGTGTTACGGGGAACACGCATCGCCAGCTTTGTACGCGCGTCAAAAAAAAAAAAACACACCTCACGGCCCACACGCGTCACACTGAAACTACCTCGGTTAGGTTCAGTGAAGAAACAGTTATAGCGGGTAAGGAGCGTCAAGCCATAAATCTTCTTCAAGTAGACGGCGGGCAAGGCGACAGTCAAGGGCTATATTTCGGGTCTTTCGCCGAGTTAACCCATGAAACGCGCCAACTCATCTCAAACACTGAACGGCGGCGATGGAAGTACCTGAAGCAGCTTGAACTACAATACGTTCACACCCCGAACATTGCGCATTTATTTACGCCAGGCTAGAACGGGAAGGTATAAACACAGCACCTTTCTGCGTGCAACCTAAAGCTAAAAATGGGTTGCTGGGTGAGGTTAGGTACTTGCTAACACGAAGAGCTTGTAACAACTATCGATAGCCACCGACATACTACTTATACATAGTTTTCATTGACACTTCACCACGGACGCCATCTCGGGGGTACCAGCTAATTCAGGTGTTGTGTAATCTCTAACTTACGAAGCAAGAAACGATGACGTCAGATTAGTGTCGGTATAGCCATCGCGTTCCTTTGCGTTCACCCTTGGCTCGGCTAATGAACAACAGAGGAAAGCGAGAACAGCAGCAAGGAAAGCGGGGACCTAACGACTGTATGTCCACCCCTGCATTGACATTCTCTAAAGAGATAAAAACCTACGGTGTCCACGCAGAGAGAGTCTATCTGTGACGTCACGTGAACACTATGTATATTGAAATGATGGAAATCAGTGTTTGTTCTTACCCTCCTCCTCCTGAAGGTTTCTCTCCTTTGAGAATTGCAGCCAAGTACAAGTAAATGCATAAAATAAGTGAGTAACTGAACTAAGTAACCTCGAGTCTACGGCACACCATAACATATTGACGAGTGCGTATACATAAAGGACAATGCAGACGGCGAAGTTTAACGGACTCCATTTGGTGGGACAGTCGACAATCGGAGAAGAGCATCAAGGAAGACGAGACGTTTTCTGTTCACCGTGAAAGGCGGAAACAGCCAGTCGAAGTGATCTGAGCTGTTGTTCGTGTCCCACCGCTACAATATAATGCAGGCAGCGAACTCTCAATAGCTGGGGGGACCATGAGCTCATTTTTTTCGCCCAACAGCAAGGGCGTTTACGAGCCACTCTTCATAAAGTAAGAATGTGCGCCGCGGCTGCGGTGCTCGGTTGCTGAACCGAAGGTAGCAGGTTCGATCCCCGTCGATGGAGGCGAAATGGTAGAGACCCGTGTTTTGTGCGATGTCGGCACCGTATCGCAGAATTTCGCGGAGCGCTCCACTGCGGCCGTCTCCATCATATCATGGTTTCGAGGCGTCAAACCCTATAAATATCATTATGCTAACGTAAGACGTACCTGAAGGAAAACATCGGAGAACAGACACCGCATCCTGGCGGGGCACTCAGTCGAGGCGCGACGTCACACACGCACTGCACACATCCGCGAAACTTTGCAGATGCGTAGAGGTTTCGTCGGCGGCGGAAGAGACGAACAGCGGATCGATCAGGGGGGAGTGGGAAACGGCGGCGGATGCACAACAGCAGGAGGAGAAAAGATACTGTGTTCCAAAGGGGTAAGGGTACGGTCAGACTAAGCAAAATAACACGGCGCTGAAACGAACTCCGGCCAAGAAGACGGTTGATCTGACCGTAGACGGAGTGAACGTCTGGCGGGAAGGTAACGAGGCTTTCCTTTTTTTTTTTTTACTCGGACGGAGGAACCCCTTTGCACGAAATCACAAGAGGGCACGGGGGAATCCCGTCGCCGGTTTAAAGGGATCGACGAACCGCGCGAAGTTGCCGATGCATTGCGAAGACGAGGGCCCGGGGCGGTCGGCTTTCGCAGTCGGGGCATCCCCCTTATCTCCACAAACGGGAGGGGGGATGTCTCAGAAAGAAGGGGGAGAAGTGGGGACGCCAGTACCTCGGTGGGCGTGGCAGCGGCGGCGCGTTTGTTATGCACGTACGCTCAATCACGCGGTGGCGGCATCGGCAAACAATCGAAATACGACAAGAGCGCAGACAACGAAGAAAAGAAAAATAAACCGAACGTCAAGAGGTAAGCGGCGTTTGACTGAAGCCAAACACATCCGACCCGGAAAGGGTAAAAAAAAGAATGGGAGGAGGGATGGGTCGTGAAGGATAGAAACTGTACAGATGAACACGCGCAAATCAAAACAAAAAGGATTTCGTCCGCCGCAAAAGAAAACGACTTGCGTGACCAAAACTCTCGAAGGTTTGGCGATACCAGCCCACCTTCGCAGACGACGAAGAAGCGAGATCCATTGCCGAAACACACAGGGTAAAGCAATGAAACATCTTACGAAAACAAAAAAAGAAAGGGAGAGACGTCCTCGAGAGGTTAACGGACGAGAAATGCGAGGTATAGGAGAGCCAAAGCCATCCAATGGTCGTGTATTAGTTCGGCTTAATGACAGACGATGCCGTCGGCGAGCGAGTTCCCGTGAACGCTTGAACACCGCTGTTAACCGCTACGTACAGGATAAAAGAGAAAAAAAAAAGATGCTACCTTTGTTTTTGTTTTTTGGATGCTGCGGAAAGGGGAGGCTAAGGTGGAGGAACGAGACGCAGAGCTACAGGAGAGATTTCTTACGCGAGTCGCAAGACGAGCCACCTAAGAAGCCGGCGGACGTGGAGGAGGGGTGGCTTGGGGCCCTGCATGCTGAAAAGGCGAGCACGAAAACTTTTGTTTTCCACCTCTACATAGAACTCAGAAGTGTGGCAGCTTGGGCTAGTTGGTATGAAATGACGATAGTTATAGCGCGAGAACAGAACGACGACAAAGAGACTAGAAGGACACGAGCGCTCTTGTCCTCCGAGTCCTTATTGTCTCTTTGCCGTCGTTCTGTTTTCGCGCTATAATTATCGTCTACATGGAAACCAGAAGGCTCAATGAATGCCTTTTCACCCTCCATCTAGCTTTCTCGGAACACGAAAGAACATACAGCGTGGATTCCAACAAGGCAGAGGAGGGGGGGTTGACAGGAGGCCGAAGAGGTTCAAGGGAACGGACGTCCAAAAGACGCAAGCTTGCACGGCCCGGGTAAAATAGCAGCTCTACCGGGAACAACAAATCGTCGTGTCGTCGGCTGCGGTGTGCTTCGAAACGGCGATTGAGAAAAAGGCGGGGGGGGGGGGGGAGAAGGTAGATCAGCTCGTTTCATGGAAGGACCGGAGTCCCGACCGCCCCGGCACCGCTTGGAGCGAAAGGCTTCGTGGAAGCGCAGACAAGCGAGGCTCGTTCGTTCTTCTATTTGGATCACGCAGTGTCTTCAAGTCTTCGAAGGGTAGTTACACCGAACTGCGCGCGTGCGTGACGTAATTAGCGCGGCGATGACGAACAAAGACGTTGACACGCGCGCCTCCCAGCGTTTACAAAGAACTAAAAAAAAGAATAAGAAAAAAAGGAGCCGTTATATCGAAAACGCGTTCCGCCGACACACGTTAAGAGGAAAGCGGAGAATAACCGGTGATTAGATTAACACGGCCGACGAGAAGCCCGTCAGCGTCACTGGAATACACGCAATATGGAACGTTCCACGAAGCCGTCCAGGTGGTAGGAGCGGAAGTTAAGGCGGCGATAGGTGTGCGATTCGTTATCAACTCTCGGTGTACAAATTCAGTTTAACAGCTTCAAAAGACCTGTTCAGTACTCGTGAGCAGTTTCATACAGTGTAAAATGAGGCACGCGCACTGAAACAACCAAGTGAAGATCGACGTCTTCCCATTCACCGTAAGTCATTTTTAGCCGTTACATTAAGCGGAGGAGACCTGTAACATAAGCGCGCAATACGACATACCTTGATTGATTGATATGTGGGGTTTAACGTTCCAAAACCACCATATGATTATGAGAGACGCCGTAGTGGAGGGCTCCGATAATTTCGACCGCCTGGGGTTCTTTAACGTGCACCCTAATCTGAGCACACGGGCCTACAACATTTCCGCCTCCATCGGAAATGCAGCCGCCGTAGCCGGGATTCGAACCCGCGACCTGCGGGTCAGCAGCCGAGTACCTTAGCCACTAGACCACCGCGGCGGGGCAATACGACATACCTTAAAGAGTAATATTGAGAAGTGCGACGTCGTTAACCATATCAGCAGAGAGAAAAAGAGCGGGGAAACCTAACGCGCTCCTAACTGACACGGTTAAGACGGCACGGCGCAGGACGTTTCCATAATTTCGCAAATGCAAGCATGCGCGCGACGGTTTACGGTCGCTATCTCAAAAATGATCTTCAATACTCACCGTCTATCTGGTCAAATCCAAATCCATGGGCGGAAGGAAAACCAGGCAATCCGTCGTAGTAGTTTCGGTCGTCGCGAACACAAAACCACAGCCGCCAGCAGCACACGAACGACGCAAGGCGCCGCACTCCTCAGTGGCCAGCGCGCGCACGAAGGCGCCGCAGGAAGAACACACTCTCACCACGTTGCGCCGACGTCAGCTCCTTTAAACGGAACGAGAAGAAGAGTCTTTCCACATATCCGACGCCGGCGACTTCGAATGCGAAGAAGTGCGGATAACTGAACAAGAAAGAAATAAAAGAGAAATCCCGAGAAGGCCGGCCTTTTCCGCCGCCTAGGAATCCTCTAAGCGCCGCGACCGGTCAGGGAATCGGACAGCGAAAGTGTGAGCGCGCGCGCGCGTGTAGCCAGCGCGCCGGAGAGGCGCCGAGACGACAGCGCACGCAACTAACGCCAGATCCGCCAGCGGGACGTCCCGCCGGGGAATCAACGCAGACGCCCGCGGCTCCTCTCCCCTTCTCTCTCTCCCGCGCCCCTCTCTCTTCCCTTTCCGTTACACAGGGGGCGCGAGCTTAAAGCGAAGAAAGGATGCGACGATCGCCGCGTTTTCTCGGAGAGATTCGCTACATTCCGCGGGCTCCATCTCTCTTCATTGGGGGGGGCGCTGCAAGCGCGCGAAGTGATCGGACGTGCAGCGCATCGGCTCCGTCGTTTTTCGGCTGGAACCGTCGGTTTCTAAGCTGAACCTCAACGAAACTGATGCCATTGGACGCCTAACACCACAAGGAGTCTGTGGACACCGATTCTCCACAGGTGGGCCAATTTTCGAGACTTTCACGCCGACCGCGTCCTGCAACGCCGCGGTTGAGCTGGCCCTTTCAAGGGCTAGGCTCGACGCAGCTGGCGTCTCGGATTCCCGGGTATGGCGGCAACTAAGATCACCGGGTATGACCCGGTAACCATGCAATGGACTGAAATCGACGCCACAAAACGAGATGAAGATGAAGATGTTCCACCCACCGAAGATGAGTGTTTGCAAGCCCTGATGCGTCTACGGCAACGCAGGACACAGGCAAATCCGACAACCAAGGGAGACGCCAGCACAGCGTCGCTGACCCAGGCGGGGATTCCCCGCTCAGTGACTCCCGGCGGTGCTCGCGCTGCTTCGCCAAAAGGAAGTAAGAAGACAGCACAGCAGTGGCGCCCGAAACAGACGCCACGCTTACGCTCGGAAGACCTCATCGTAGTCCTGAAACCTCGAGGAACCCTCGATTTGAAGATGGTTTTCAAGCACGGAGAAGTGGGTTCTGCAGTAGCTCGCTACGTTGGTGACCTGGCAGCCGACGACCTCAGCGTCTGGCCCGTCTGGGAACAGAACGTCATTGTCTGTGGCACTCAGACCCCATCCGTGGTGGACAAGCTTATCAAGGAATTCGACCTCAAGGTTGGGGAACAGACATTTCCCTTCCGTGGCCATCTCAAACTCAATGGCGACTGTTGCAAAGGGGTCATCCGTGTCCGCGAGGACGAAACCTCTGCTTCACTCAAGCCGAAACTTCGCTGGAGGGAGGGCGACATCGCTTTCATCCGAAAACTTGGCTCCTCAAATATAGCGGTGGTGACTTTCGTGGGCCGAAGACTTCCCCGTTACATTCAGTACAACTATGAATGTGTCCCAGTACACACCTATAAGAAAACAATCCCGGCGTGCTACAGATGTGGTACGGTTGGCCACCGGGTGGACAACTGCCCTCACCCCGAAGACGGGCGCTGCGGATACTGCGGCAAACAAGTTGGGGCCACTACAGACGGCCTAAGAGAACACGAGTGTCAGCCTTCCTGCATAATCTGCGATGGGGCCCACCTCACAGGGTCCGCGGACTGCACTGGAAAGTTCCGTAAACTGCAACGCCCGGAGGCAACGAACAAGGCAGGACCCGCCACAACACGGCACAAGCGGTCGCCCCGACCTTCGAAGAAGGGGAAGCAAGGCCAGCAACAGCGGCAACCACCGCAACAGAAAGCCGGAAACAAGCACGTGTCTCAAGAAGTCAAGCCAGGACTAGGGAAACAGGCCCCGACACTCCCGGCCGGGGTTTTCCCTCCACTCAGCAGTGCTCCAAACCAACAGGTGAGTGGCTGGGCAGTGGCCGCCTCACAGTCATCTCCTTCCTCAAACCCTCTCACGCTCGAGATGAGTAATCAGTTGGAGTCCTTAAAGAAGCAAAATGCGCAGCTAGCATCCAAAATTCAGGCACTTGAAAAAGCTAGGGCGGAGAAACCTCTACCGCACATGGATGACGAGTGTGACTCGGCCTCTGTGTGCTCGGGCAATACAGTAACGTCTCACTCGGCCTTGATTGAAAATCTGGAGTCCCGGGTCTCTAATATCGAAGAACAGCTAGTACATTTCCCTGAACAGATGGCCCAGCTCCCGAATATGATTAGTCAAGCTGTGCAGACGGCTATCCAGATGCAGACGCAGCTCATTATAGCCACCGTAACGCAGCAAGTAACGCAATCCATTCAGACATGGCTCAGCAGTAACCCGAGATCTGCACGGCGTGCAGGGCCTATCCGTGAGGTAGGGCGCCCCAGTAAAATCCTCCGTGCAGCGGAGGGCGAAAAACAGCAGGAATCTACCGACTCCATAGAGAATGCGCAAAGTGGCAGTGCAGCTCTCGTCGCTGAACCGCTCACTAGCCCACCTCAACAAATACAATAAATATGGCAGGTACTCCTTCCAGAGCACGGATAAAAGGAGAATCGCTCTCGATAATACAGTGGAATTGCAGAGGTTTCCGAGACCGGCGCAAAAGGTCTCATTTACACCTCTATATTCAAAATTTGGACGTGATGCCCGCAGTGCTGGCCCTTCAAGAGCCAGGTTTGCAGGCTAAACTTTCAGGCTATAACACGTTTCAAAGGGACCCATCCACCTGTGTTCTGGTGCATAAATCTTACACTGCGCAGGAGATTGATCTCGAGCTTAAATCGGAGCATTCCTACACAATGGTGCAGATACTGCCTCTCCGTAGGATAAATCACGCGGTTTATATACTGAACATTTACACTCCGCCTAAAACACTCCACGTCACCTATGCAGAGATCTTCTGCCGTGCACTGAAATGTGCCGACAGAGCACCTCTGATAATTCTTGGGGACTTCAATGCCCCTTGCCGACTCTGGGGGTACACACGCGAGGAGGCCAGGGGAAGGCGGCTTGCGGAGCTTATCTCCACCTTAAGCCTCACCCTTCTCACCGACCCGGCCACCCCCACGCGCCTTGGCAACTCGGTGACCAGGGACACCTGTCCTGACCTCACTTTGGTTAAGAACACACGACACGTTACATGGACTAACCTAGAGGAGACCCTGGGCAGTGACCACTGCCTCCTAAACGTCACACTCTCCACACATCCTTTCAAACGGAAGGACACACAAGCGCGACTAGTTAACTGGGACAAAATGCGCACGGAAACTATACCGCCTATCCTCCGTTCCGGCAATTACGCAGACTGGGCTGCACACATCATGCTTACTCAGAAGAAATACGAAACCGTAGTGCGAACATCGGATGAACACCCAGCCGTTGACAACCACCTTCTGCATTTGTGGGAGGCCCGTCGGAGCCTCACGCGACGCTGGAAACGTCAGAAGCATAATAGACCCCTTCGAAAACGTATTCAGGAGCTAACTACACAGGCAGCTGAATACGCTACGCACTTAGCAGATGCAAACTGGACAGACAAATGTAATGATATCGCTCATCAGATGTCAAGCAAAAGCACATGGGGGCTGTTTCGCAGCCTCATTGACCCCACGCAAACGCGAGGAGAAACACAACGACACCTGCGAAGAGCCCTTCACGGATTTCAGGGTACTTCAACGCAACTCGCGGAAACTCTTCGCGACAGGTATCTCTGCCAGGTGCACGATCCGAGAGGTTCGGAGTATATATATTCGGGAAAAGAAAACGAGACCCTAGATGCCCCTTTTCTTCTACATGATATGAAGGCGGCAATGGCTAAAATGCGTAGAGGAACAGCCCCTGGTAAGGATAAAATCACGGTCAAGACGCTGGCAAATTTGGCCGATCCTGCGCTGGCACACCTCTTGGAATACATCAACGCCATCTGGAGTGGTCGGATATCGGTCCCTTCAGAGTGGAAGACATCACTGGTCACATTCATTCCCAAACCGGGGAAGCCAGTAAACATAGACAACCTTCGCCCCATCTCTCTAACGTCTTGCGTTGGCAAGTTGATGGAGACGATGGTGCGGGACAGACTTTCGGAATATCTTGAACAGAAAGGGGCTTTCGCCCCTACCATGTTCGGATTCCGTCCTCACAAATCGGCACAGGATGTACTCCTGCAACTACACCGAGAGGTCATCCAACCGGTGGCGATGAAACATAACGACAGGGTCATCCTCGCCTTAGATCTGAAGGGGGCCTTTGACAATGTTAAACACAGCGTCATACTCGAACACCTAAGCCTCACTAACTGTGGTCAGAACACATTTAATTACGTCAAGGATTTTTTATCGGACAGAGCCGCCCTGCTCCGCATTGAAGACTCCGAATTCGGGCCGTATCAAATGGGTACCAGAGGGACACCGCAAGGGGCTGTTCTCTCCCCCATTCTATTTAACGTCGCAATGATGCACCTGCCACGTCAGCTGGCGGCCATAGAGGGCATTCATCATGCCCTCTATGCCGATGACATTACGGTATGGGCAACTCAAGGGAACTTAGGTGCCATTGAGACCAGTCTGCAACAGGCTGCCGAAATTGTACACACCTACGCGGCGCGTTGCGGACTCGAATGCGCACCCAACAAATCCGAATTCCTTCACATTAGAGGCATGCCTAAAGACAACACAGATATCTCCATCACTCTTCCTGCGGGCCCAATCAGACGAGCGGAGGAGATCAGGGTCCTGGGCCTATACATTCACCAGCAGCTCCGGATTGACACAACATTGACGAAATTAAGGAAGATAGGAGACCAGGTGGGTCGCATGATCCGCAGGGTCTCCAACAAGAGGGGGGGACTTCGGTGCACAGATGCGTTGCGGCTAGCGCACGCTTTTGTCACCAGCAGGGTCATGTACTCCGTCCCTTACCTCTCCCTCCGCAAACATGAGGAAGAACGAATCGAGGCAATCATTAAAAAGACAATAAAGCGGGCTCTTGATCTTCCGATCTCTACATCCAACAGCCGTCTCAAGGCATTGGGTGTGATTAATTCATACCAAGAGCTGAGGGAAGCCCATCTTTTAAACCAGTACACACGGCTAGCCCAAACCAACTCTGGCCAACGCCTGCTTGCACGTCTGCACATAAGACATGATTTCGAACAACAGGAACGGGTCAAAGTGCCAGAACTGTGGCGCACAGCCCTTCTGGTCCGACCTCTACCCACTAAAATGGACAGAGATGAACACACAGCGCGACGTGACGCACGCGCTCGGGCGCTGGAACGACAATTTGGACAGAAGCCAGGTGTGTACTACGTGGACGTTGCTGGCCCCACCTCCAAGGGGTGGTACACGGCGGCTGCTATTCACGAGGGCACACAGGTGGATGGGCTAACCTTTAGGGCGTATTCTGTAACACAGGCTGAGGAGGTCGCCATTGCCCTTGCGGCCTCTCACAGTAATTCCCGGTATATTATCACGGATTCGCGCCGAGCGTGTCGTAATTATACAGCCGGGTACATATCACCGTTAGCCGAGACAATACTGCGCAACTGCATAAGAGACACGGACCCTCATCCGAAACGCATTATATGGACACCG
This sequence comes from Rhipicephalus annulatus, assembly GCA_013436015.1. NCBI lineage: Eukaryota > Metazoa > Arthropoda > Arachnida > Ixodida > Ixodidae > Rhipicephalus > Rhipicephalus annulatus. The sequence continues at coordinate 318,629 of WOVY01010824.1, forward strand.
GGCCATCAGGGATTGCGGGGAAATGAGGCTGCAGATGCGGCTGCCCGAGCGCTCATTTCCGGGCTACCTTCGTCAATGCCGATGGAGACCGATGAGGAGGGTTACCCTCTCCTCCGATATAAGGAAATTCTTTATTATTATCGGGAAAGTCATCGCCGCTACCCTCCCCCCGCACGGGGGTTGAAGAAAGCAGAGGAGCGCATTTTGCTTCGCCTCCAGACGAATACATTGCTATGTCCTGCCATAGTCAAACATTTCGACCCTACGGTCACAGGACAGTGCCAGCACTGTGGGGAGGTGGCAGACACCTACCACATGGTGTGGGCCTGCCAAGCTAACGCAGCCATTACTCCTAACCCAAACCCTAGGCGAGAGGACTGGGAGGCGGCCCTGCTCGGCTGCTCAGACCTTCAGGCCCAGCAGGCCTTGGTCCAGAGAGCCAAGACGGCGGCTTTAACCAATGGGGTCCCGGAATAGAGACTCCACCTAGTCTGTAGGGGCCTCTAAAGAGGTCCTACACCTCTCTTTTGTAAATAAATGTTTTTCACCACCATCTCTTCATTTACTCCCCCAGCCAAACGACGACGCTGGTTTTTGACTAGCAGTAGCGGCAGGGCATTTCGCCAAATCTACCGCCACGCCGTCTATCCGCCGCCGCTGACGGCTTGCAAGAAGAAGGAGGGTGAGAGGGACGCGTTTAAAAAGCGACGGCGGGATGACGTCACGTACGCGAAGGACGCCCAGGGTCAACCACGCGTTGCATACGGCGTCTCGGTGGTAGGCGCACACGTGAGCCGCCTGTCATCGAAACACGCGCGTCGGTGCGCTACACCTCTGTCGGTGGCCCTCGCTTGTCGCGGGGCAGCCCGAGTCCCACGAACTCGGCACACCGATAAATAACGTGTAGTATGCGTTCAAGAGACGAATGCGTATGCGCTGCAGGTGTAAAGTTCTGAGCGAATGAAGTGAAGAAAAAGTACCGGTTTAGTCATCGGCAATTTTTCCTCGAATCTAGGTCGACGCCCCAAGAATGCGATCCGACCAGGATACGAGAGGTCAGGTAGACAACTAAATCGTTGGAGTGGCATCGAGCCAAGACAATACGGCCGTTGCAAGAGCAGATTACATCAGCCGAGATTTACCGTCACTAAGCTAGCACCGATCATCAATTAGCGAGATTTGACATTACTAGTCAACACTGGCGAAGATTTAGCCAGCGCGAAGGCGTTTGGAAGCGAGATAATTAGTAAGAATCCATCAAAAATGAGAAGAAAGAAACAGCGCTTGTTTATACTCGTCTAAAAGCACCGCCCGTCCTCGTGTGTTCATCCCTTGTCCGTGGGCAGGGTTGTCAGGTCGAAAAGAAAAAAAATATATCACCAGAAAATTCAAAAATTGCCACGCCATTAGTCGCGCAGTGGGCGTAGTCAAACCTAACACAAATCGGCGGCTAAAGCCATCGTCATCTTCTCAGCTGGTGCATTGACCACCCCCCACCTGCCACTTTGGGATATACTTTAGCACCCAACGTGGCATTTCACTGCTTGCAGGATCGGAGCCTATAGGGACGTACAACAAGCTTTCGGCATCACACCTTGTTTTTGCATAACCTCTGTGATCGCAACACATTGACCGAGGGACGATGTCACGTGGTGCCCCTCACGATGACGTCACAATTTTCGGTAACATGCGACGTCGCGTGGTGATGTCATCACGCGATTACGTTTTTTTTTAATCGCTCGTGTTGGCGGCGTGGCACGCCGGCGGTGGTCATTGGATGAAGCATGTAATGCCTGCGCCTTAATTGATTGATTGATATGTGAGGTTTAACGTCCCAAAACCACCGTATGATTATGAGAGACGCCGTGGTAGAGGGCTCCGGAGATTTCGACCAACTGGGGTTCGTTAACGTGCAACCAAATCTGAGCACAAGGGCCTACAACATTTCCGCCTCCACCGGAAATGCAGCCGCCGCAGCCGGGATTCGAGCCCGCGACCTGCGGGTCATCAGCCGAGTACCTTAGCCACTAGACCACCACGGTGGGGCAATGCCTTCGCCTTAACCATGTGCTTAGATACGAAATCATTTGGCATTTCGCGCCACGTGTACTTAATAAAATACAGGCGAGAACTTTGACCCGCCTTATTAATTTCTCTCGCGGACGAAAGTTGTCACGGCGCTGGCCGCCGATGCGTGAAGTGAAGCCGCGCCTGAAGGGAGTCGCCAAAAGCGGAAACAAGAGAGGGACGCCGCCACCTCGAAAAAAAAAAAAGCTTCTTCGCAGAATCGCGCACTGCTGTATACGCACAGCGCGCGACCGAGCAAGAGATAACTTGGCCGCGCCCCAAGTCGCAGTTCGCATCAAGGAGCAACGACCACTTGCGACCTGCGAAGACGGAGAGCAGCGCTGCTTCGATTACGCGCGTGCAACGCGAGAATATCTCATCACGCAATCGTCATGCCTTCCCAGAACAGCGGAGATAACGAGCCCCTCTCAAGCAGCTCTCGCTAGTCAACGGCCTCTGAAACGTTTGAATAAATTCGTTGACTCGGCGAAAATGTGGATGTTTATAACAGCGGGATATCGCGACGCCACGGCAGCAATAGGGAGATTTAGAATAGCGCACCGCGATCCCCTTGCGGTGCGGTCGCTGCCACTGCGCATGCGTCGTAACGCGAGTCGGCGTTTGCGTGCGCGGACCGCATGTAGAAAATCCGAAATTGCGTGCGGCGGCGATCACGGCCCGCATGTGGCCCGCAAGCGCTGGTTTAGAGGCTAAGGTGTCGCTGCGATCTTGCGTTGCGAATCGCAGCAGGGCAAACGCTATTCTAAAACACGTATGGCGCCCGCAACGCTCGCAAACGGTATTCTAAAACTCCCTAATAACGCCGGTCGCGCCATCGGGTGGCGCTTCTATAAAAGCGAGTATTGACTCGTAAAATTTCTGTTTGTTTTTATTCGATTCAAATGAAAGTCCGAGCATTCCAGAGCCTAGAAAAATGCACTGGTAAGCGTAGTGGACATTGAAAATGTAATTATGTTCTTTTTTAAAGCTTAGTTTTGGTTCCGTTCAGGCGATATCAGACTGCTTCGCGAATAGCAAACAACGGTGACGTGCGTTTGCGATTCGGGGTCACTGTTACTGTTCTTCTAGCTCTTCACACAGCACCGTCACTTGCCCATCACGAATGACTGGCAAAATGTCACCAATAAAACGGCAACAACGAAATCAGCGTGGGTTAGAGAGGACGTTTCGAGTGAAGATTACCCCACCAAGCCTACGGCGACGAGAAAAAAAACATGGGCGAGGAGGGTCTCTCTCTAGGGTGTTTGAATGCTCACCTTCTCCCCGGTGCTACCCGGCCGCTATCGTGAAACCGCGCCGCGATGACGACTGCAAAGGAAGTGAGCACCGCTACAGGTACATGACCCGGGGACGCCCTCGACCCGACCCTAGGCAAAGGGTTAACCGTGAGAAAAAAATGCCCCCACCTAGAACGTGTCCACATAACCTATGGGGCGGAAAGGGAGCGCGACCTCCCGGATCACCGGCGCCGGGGCTGCACGTCCCACCATCTCGGAATCCATGATCAGGAGTGCACGACGCTGCTTCCGCGGCCCCACCCGTGTGCATACTTTCCCTTCCTTGTTCCGGACTGAGAGAGGCGCAACTTTTCGGAGTTTGTCGGAAGTTTTTTGCGCTGAGAAGTTTAATATAATGCATTACCAACTAGCCCAATCTCACACTCTACTTGAGAGAGGCGTCTCGGAACTCCGATGCGCCCGTGGAGCTGACAGCTTTGCCATGCGCAGGCGACCGCAAGACCCGTCGGAATGTTGCTGCCACATAATAAATAAATAAATAAATAAATAAATAAATAAATAAATAAATAAATAAATAAATAAATAGCGAACAGTGCTTAAGGAAGATGGAAAACTGGCAGTGGCTAGCATGCTAACAATGAAGAATCACCTGTTCCGAACTTTCTTCGTCTTGTTTAGAAACTGTTTTTTCTTTGTATTTTGTTAAAAGGGGTTATCCGATTATACTAAGTGATATTCCGGGCAGGGAGGAAGGGCAGAATTATTTGAGAGTGAGAGGTAACTACTACAATTATTAACGCATTAGCTCAACTGCAACGAAGCTGCCGTCACCACTAATCACAAAGAACAAGTGCTAATAATTAATCACTAATAAAGCAAGAACGCAGCGACTCACTCATTTCCACTAGTGAGCTGACGCCAATGTACTGATTATGAATACTTACTGCGGCGAATAATAATAATAATAATAATAATAATAATAATAATAATAATAATAGCTTTAACTCCCCAGAACCACGATATGATTATGAATAAATACCGTAGCAGAGGGCTCCAGAAATTTAGAGCATCTGGTGTGACCTTCCTGGTCAGCAACCGAGCATTGTAACCAGTGATTCTCGACGGCGAACACGACTAAACACAGACCTCAAAAAGGCTCGTTTAATTCCTCATCTTAAGGTCAATTCCTTTATTTCGCGTTTTTAAGGATTGCACCAACAACCTACATACGTAAGAGTCAATTACCCCGTATGTATATATATGAAACGATCTTTGCTGGCAAGAATGCTCCAAACGACAGTAAGTGTTCATATGTTGACGCAGAGGAGATAAGAAAAGGCCGCATACAAAAAAGGAAAGAAGGGTTGGGGGGGGGGGGGGGGGATTGCGAACAGCGGGTCATTGAAAATGACAGAGCATCGACGATTATAGAGATCGTGGGCATCAGGAACACGTTCCGGGTGCCGTGGGACCGTCACGTTTAACAGCGTTTACATTGGCGAAACAGGCCTAATCAGTTCGCTGCGTCATTGAACCTTCTTCACAGCTGAATGACATGAACACATACTGCTGTTATGACGTCACAACCATGTCGTTGCGCCGAATTAATGAAGGTATACCGACTTTCAAGACCAGCTTGAGCAATCAAATTTACCAGCTTTAACAATCAAAATGGCTGACTGCACAAGTTAGCGATTCATGATTGCTTCAAGTACGAGCGCTTATAACGTAGACGAAGACAGCTAAGTTTGATTCAACAATAAAACAAGCCCTTTCCAAAATTAGCTTTTACAGCTGCGAAGTATCCTCCCTTAACGGTCGAGAACCGCGTTTGACTCAAGTTTAAACGACAACTGCGAAAATACTTGTTAGCACATTCTCAACGACAGTACCGAAACACAGTCATCTTGAAAGCAGAGCTGCACGGATTATTATTATTATTATTATTATTATTATTATTATTATTATTATTATTATTATTATTATTATTATTATTTAACAATACTGCCGATCCCACAAGTAGATCATTGCAGGGAGGGCATACATATGATACAGAAAAGAAACACGAAGCAATCATTTCTAGCATGCAAAACAATAAGCAATCGATACATGAGAAGCAGTAGTAGCAATGAGCAAGGTGAGGGTACAAATCTCCGCAAAACTACGAATTACAACAACTATAAAGACAAAATGCACAATGATGCAATCACGTTATCAATATACAGAGCCTGCATACTTAATACAAGGGGACAAAAGAAAAGAAAAAAGAACAACAATTTCCAGAAAAACTCCTCAGCGTGTACCTTTGCTTCTACCATATCTAAGAACATTCAAAGATGAAGTGTCCGTAACAGAAGGGCTAAGCTGGTTCCAATTTCTCATGGTTTGTGGGAAATATGAATATTTAAAGGATTATCCGCACGCGCATGCACTCACCGCGTAATATGCAGTTATCCGATGCGCCTGCGTTCCGGGCCGCTGAACAATTCCGACACAGTTTGCGAGCCGCGATTAAATGCGAAGGTCCGCCACGCTCCTGAATCGAGTGACATCGCCGTATCACGGCCCTCTAAAATGCGAAGACCCAGCCCTCTGGGAAAGGCAGGCGTACAACCCATCTTGCTGCATGCATGCCCCACAGCACGCAATAGAGACACTGCAAAGCGGGCTGCCAAAGGCGCGCAGGGCTGTGCCGCGTTTTTCGTCGGCACCGGGGCGGCGCATTATTTTGACGCTCGGTCCGTTTCCCTGACGACTGAGCGCGTGTGTGTGTCCGCACGGGTCCGGCGACGCGGTCAGCAATCGAAGCTGTTTCGGTGCGAAGCGTTCAAAGCTACGGCCGCGCGAGAGAGGAGGTCGAGAGATTAGGCGGCATGGGAAAGAGGCATGCGTTTTGTGGGAGCATAGCTCCGCAAACCGAGAGACCTGGCGTGACGCGGGCGGCGCGACCAAAAAAGAAAACGTCGTTGACAGCAGCACGTCACCGTTCGTAACGTCAGGCGTTAATTTGTTTACCTGCCGAACGCGAGCCCGTTAACACTCGCGTGACTAAGCCCTCTGCCAACGTAGAGTAGCACACGCTTACACGTAGACGCGAACTGATCAGTATAAAGTATACGTGCGTAACTATAGGTGACTGACGGAATTTAAACTGCTCCCCGAAGTGACGCAACAGCTTAAACGAAATCCCCTTTAGTGGGGAGATTCGAACTAATTGACCACCTGGAGTCGTATAGTGGTCGCCGAAGGTATACGACTAGCTTGCCGTTGTACGGCACACTGTGGCCCTGTGCCTGTATATTTACGCGGTCGTCACGCGTCAAGGATCGAACCCGCGACTTTATTATGATCAGCAGCATGTTACGTCCTATCAGTCAGACAACTAGGTGGACTTCTATCCTCCCTTCCCCACAGCATAAAAGCCGACCAATGTCAGAGATGATTAATCATACTCTATATATCTCTCTATGTGTTTGTGTGCACGCGTGCGCGCTTGTAGTATTTGTATTGACAGTCTACATATAAGCTAACGCCATAGGCGTATCAGCCGGGCGGGCAAGGGGGGCGCAAGCACCGCCCCCCACTGAAAAAAGTTGGGGGCAGGGGCTGAGCCCCCCTCCCTCCTTTTCGACAGTAGTCACTCTTGGCTGCACGCTGGGGAAACTAACAAGTAAGGCGTAGCTTTCCATCACAACAGTAATCACTGAATTACGTTCTTACGGGAGAATGAAGTTGTTACGAGGCTATGTTACAATACAAAATAGTGAAATGTTGCCAACATTGCCACTGTGATGATTTTCCTTGCAGGCTCTTATATATATATTCCAGCTGACGAGTGAGGTAGGTTCGCACCCCCCATCCCCCCCCCCCCATCGCGAAAGACTTGTTACGCCACTGGCTGGCAAACTGGTCAACTCTTCAAGATAAAGACTTTCCCAAACGAACCTGCAAAGACAGCAATCCTGTTTCTGTCAATTCATCCCGTATGTTAACGTAAAGTTTACAACTCCAGGTTTCCGCTTCCAATGCGACGGACTGCTATACTGTGCTCTATGTACGCTTTTACATCACCTACAGATTGCAACGTCGAAACTCAATTAGAATGTCAGCTGCACTTGCTTGTTCAATTAAGCATGCACATCGCCACGTTAATGTTTACAATAAACTTGACGCCTAGGATATTCACCGTAGCGTAACCTATACCATCCCTCACTCCACACGCGTTTCTTCAGGTATAAATGGTAATAAGGGTTGCAGCGCGAGCACGAAAGTGCTAGAACAAACGTGAAACGAAAGCCCACATAGCCGTTCTTTTTCAATACAGGTATACACTTGTAGAGAAATCGATTATGCAGCCTTCAGATTAAACTTGAATGAGAATAATTCTGCGGCTACATTAGCAAATATCTGCCATAGCCAAAGCTAAGGCAATATTATACAGCGATCACTATCAGCGATCACTATAGCTAACAGACAGCCAATAATATAAATAAATAAACAAAAACTTAATGCTAACAGTATGGCAATAAATACGATAGTTGAATTCGAGCACAAATTGTCGCATGCATAAAATGCAGTTACAGAAAGCGTTTCTCAGCGCCCCAGCAAAGCAGTGTAATCAGCAGGATAATAACAGTGATAATACGCGTCGCGTGCCCGTAAAACGGGCCGTCAGGTCGGTGAAATAGCCCATACCAAGGACAAAAGGCACAGAAAAAGAAGCCATATTTGGCATATACTGCAGTACTAGAAAACGTATACGGCTCACCCACGGATGATGCCCGATTTTTATAGCAGGAAAAGACTGACTGATTAGCTGCACGCGTAAAACTGTATTGGTTGTCTTTATTAGCGGGCTGCCACACGAGATAACCCGAGCAACGAATGAAGGTCGATGCTTGAGAAGGTGGCGCGCGACCTAACGACCGCACAATAGCTTTATAGCCGTAATAAAATAATTGGCGCCGTTCCGCGGATTCACAAGGGAGCAGTAAATAGAAACATGTTGCACGCGTCACCCAGATTGTGACCAACACCAACAATTCCGCATGTCGTCGTTCTTAGGCCGGCAAACTCAGCCGTTCGTCTATGCCACTCTCTCACTTTCTTTCTTAATCACCCACTAGCTCACTCACCCACTCCTTCCTTCACTCAATCACCCACTCCCTCCCTCCCTCCCTCACTCACCCACTCAGTCACTTAACCGACCACTCGCTCACTCACCTACTTAACCCACCCACTCGCTCACTAACTCGCTCACTCACTCACTCACTCACTCATTCACTCACTCACACTGAGACCAATTGAGCCTGGTTTAGTTATAACCTCGGCGATCCTACAAACTGGTGAGCCCAGAAATTCCACAAGAGCCAAAAGGCAATGACGCCAAATAGTCGAGCAAAAGAATGTTTCTGGAGTCGATCGGCGCTTCGAGAACGCAGCAAGTGGAAACGCCAGTTCGAACGACATTGCTCGTTCGTCGTCGTCGTCATCGCGTAACTCCAAGCTCCCGTGTTCTCTCGAACATCCGTCTGGCTTGAGGAAGAGGATTGAAAGAGGAAGGACAGGGAGGTTTGGCTTGAACATTGCATAACGAAGTGCAACAGCAGCTCGCGCAAAACGTCAACGCCATCCTCCTCCCAACGGAGCTGCTGAGACGAGAGAAGCACGGTGGGGGGAGAGAGCTGCAGCGCAGCGATTTAAGAGAGGTACGCGAGACCTTAGAGGTCAGAGCTCGCCCGGGCTATGATGGATAATCTCCGCACCGCTTGCCTCTTTAACATCGATGACCGCGCGGCAGGGGGTCCTGGGAACGCAGCGGACGACGCGAGGGGCTCAAAGGGTGCGGGATTGCAGACTCGCCTATAGAGGCATACAAACGAAGCGGAAGCAACTGAGACCGCACGCATCCGTATAAGACGAAGAAGCTGATGAAACTCAGCGCAAATAGTTTTCGCATTATTAACTTTTTATCACGTTCATTTGTAGTGAAGGTAACGACTATAGTGTCTTGTCTAAACGGGAAAAAAAAACAATTACTGCACTCTTTTTGTTTTACGTGCGTTATTTTTTATCTTTGTAATCATCTCATCTTGTCGACTATCTTCAGATGATTACATCTCATATGCTGATACTCTTTCAGCTAGACGTTACCACAGCTTCAACTTAAAGCCTTTCTTTACACGCACGAACATATTCAAGAACAGTTTTTTTTCCTATAGTTGTTGCAGTGTGGAATGACTTACCCGGTAGTATTCGTGAATTATCGTTATAGGAATTTGTAGACGCACTGTTATAATAAATAATTTTTTATTGATGTCAACCTTGTAATCAGTGTATTTTGTTCATGTAAATGTACCCCATTTCTGCAATAGCCCTGTATTGGGCTGCAGTATTTGAAAATAAATAATAAATAAATAAATATCCAATACTGAAAATGTCTCGTTAACTGATATAATCAATTCTTCACCGAGCTCCCTGAGTGTGTATAAACAATGTTCGAGGTATCATCATCATCATCAGTGCGAATGCGAACCTCGATTAATTCAACAAATGATTTGCGTAAACAGCGATTATTGTAGAACGGCTTAACTTGTTCCACACTATACGAATGATGTTTTGCCGGCCGGGTTCAGTCTACGTGTGCACAGAGACACCTTTGATACCGATCGCGTTGTGCCTGTCACGTAGTCGTGCGCATATGCATTGTACCGGGGAGGTGAGATCGAGCTGCGATTGACTGCCCTACTGCGAACTTGGTGCGCTCAAGTCGCAAGGACAAGCGAGCGTACAGCGCGTATATGCTGTCGCTTGAACATACTTGGCGTTTCGACGTCTCGAGGGCTAAGCGAAAACGGAAGATACTCAAGCAGCATCTCTAGCGCTGTTCACAGAGCGTTATATACCACAAGGTTACATTTCATTGCACCACGTACCACTTTTTCAAATTCACTCCATTATCCATTATTCCATTTCCATTACACCAGATTCTATTCAATTTCACCTATATGTACATTACATCCCATCACATAGCATTCCATCAATCTATCTCTTATATTCCATCAATTCTTCCATTTAGCCAATTCGATCGATTACCATTAGGCAGACCCAATCAATCTCATTCATTCATTCATTCATTCAATTCCCTCCAATTCATTCCACCGTAGTGTATTCAAACCATCTATAAAACTTTCCTAGAGCACATGAGTGCCCGGAAAAGTTGCGTTAACACAAAACAGACTCCAACAGTGACACGTATGATGGTTACTACGACGTCAACACCATGTAATGCAAGCAGCCGTCAGTTCCCCCTAGTTTTTGTAATGCTATCATCTCTCCATCGGCTCGAGTTTTTCTAATGGGAACACACTGGGCTTAACCACCGTAGCTATTCCTGCGCGCTTTCTCGGCACTATTAGACGTAGACTGCGGCAACGGTCTAGAAAGGAATAGAGAGAGAGGAATACTTTCTTCTTAACTGAGTTGCTCGAAAAAAATTGGTATACAAAAGGAAGACACCTGGACACGGCGCAATACTTTGTGATGCGCAAACGCGCAACATCATTTTTCTGCAGACGGCTGCTCGCAGAAGCGGAATGGTTTCTTAATGCAAAACCTCGTTAGAGAGAGCGAAAGAGAGGGAGAGAGAGCACGGCTCCACCCCGCTATGCACACGCCGCCGAGAATTCCGTTTTTTTTTTCTCATTGTTCGAGCTGGGCAAAACAATTTTTTTTTTGTAACGTCTCGTTGTTTTCACGTCAGCATGCAAGTATGCGAGTACTAAAGGGGGCCTACTATACACTACACTGGCGGCAGCTTCCGCATGGATCCCCTCGAGCAAACATCAAGGGCGCCGCGAACTTCGCGTGAGAACCACATTATATCGTAAGGCAGCTCCAAACACCTCAGCTGCAATAAGAAGAAAAAGAAAAAAAAAACAGCCCATACGCTAGAAACGCTAACGCTTTTCCCAGCGCCCGCTCGATTTACAAGATACCTAAACACGCGCTGTTTAGATACGAAGATGGAAAAATGATAGTAAGCTGGGAAAGAAAGCAGTCTGATGATGATTAAGGCAAGCTGTTCGCAAATGAGCCGGTAGCCCGCGGACGGCCATGTCGTCATCAGCTTCCTGTATATACTTAGTCCGCAAATCGCGATATTGTTCGAGAAACAGAAGCGTGCTTAAAGTCCCTGGGAAGAAACCAAGGCTCCAAATTGAGTGCTTCATAGCGCGGATGCTGTAGTCGTGAGTTGAAACTGCACGCGCACGGAAAATTCCCCGGTGTATACCAGCCAAGCCGCCACGCGATCGAAGCGACATGCAGTGGTGATTGGGGGGGCCCAGGAGCAGCGTGACAAAACCATCTGAGATCCCTGAAAAAAATGAGGTGTGGCAACGCTTGGGGAGATTTAAACTATCATCCTCATCTGGCTCGAGTGCGTTTGCTTCTCTGGATAACCCGCGTTCGCCCCCTGGTTACCTCGTTTTGGGTGTGATATAGATTAAGAAACCACCATTGCCACCACAATAAAGCAATGTGCCACGCTGATAGTGCACCCGCTGTTCAAGACCTGAAAGTGCGCCGGACGTAGGACGGTAACACAAGGCACGCGATCGAGTATACTGTTGTGGGACAGAAGAACGTCCCGATTGCGCCCTTGCTTTTGTAATTGCACCGTTCCTCCTATATTCAAACCAGGTTACAACCTGAAGTAGGTAACGACACTGAACCCGGCGAATGTCCTTTAATAGCATCGGAACTGTCGCGAACGATCTTTACGAACCGAATGACATATAGCAAAAAAAAATGCAAATGGGGCAAACTTTACGTCTTTTGAGACACACACAAGATAGCTTACGAATTACATTTCATGCTCATGTGACTCAATGCATATAATGGAACATCAGATGCAACAGAGAAATTAACTTCGATTAGTCTTGATTACCTCTGACCACGTAAAATAGGTCTACAGTAACCACAAGTAGCGACTAAGTAATCAATAGTTGGCCCAGGAGTAACGTATATTTAGCCTTACGTCATGTGTTGCGGGTATTCTGCATGTATATGTGGTACTTGCTTCACAATCCACCGCTTCAAAGAAGCTCTGCACGTTTATTCATTTTTGTTATTATTTTATGATACTTTTTTGTGGCCGAGTCGATCACTAAAAGTTTTTAGTCTCCAAATAGGTCACACAACATTTTCTTTCTATTTATTTCGAGTCGAAAAAAAATGCCGATTGCTTACAGCTTCATATTTTACAAACAATTGTAAGAGCAATAGCACCAGGAGGCCGAGGAACAACGGCACTGTCTTCCGCGCAGAACCATACAAGAACATGCTTCGCTTGAACGCGGCGGTCAAACAATGAACACGTGGAGAACAAACGCGTATAGAGCCAGTTGCGGTGGTTATACATTCTATATATTCAGATAAGGCACCGGTTGCCAAAACGCAACGCAGCAGACAATAACGGCAAAGAAGTAACAATAAACTGTACGAGGTCAGCAACGACATTCGTATCCATGGCGGTCAGTGGACCAAGTGCGAACCAGCGTGAGTAATACGTGGGAACATAAAGGATTTAACTTGTTCGTTACTCTCTATATATACACACGCACCCACGCAGCCTGCGGTGAGTCAGCCAGCTTCACGGCCGAGTCGTCCGCTGCAGTGTGTCCAACGGGCACGCACTGTCGACCAAGTGAATCGGTTCTCCGAGGACAGCAGCGAGGTCCATAGACCGATTGAATCCAAGACACGGGAAGGGAGAGGTGAATAAGTATACAATGCAACACGCAGGCTGCAGTTCTTTAAACACAAACAGCGGCCGATCAGACGGGCTCAGGTTCGAATCTGCATGCAGCTAGGTTTTGTTTGTTTGTTTGTTTGTTTGTTTGTTTGTTGGCAACCTGGAGACTGCTGTGACAGTTGAAGGTGGCCAATAGACACAATCGGCCTCTTCAATTCCGTGTCCTGCTTTCGGTCTTGTTATAGGGTCAGGGACAACCTTTGTTGCCAGAAAGAAGCAAAGCCTTCGAGATGAAACAGCGTTTCGCGACTTTTACGCTCGGGGAACGGCGCATTCACAGTGTCATCGTGAAGGGGGCGGATTAACGCTTAGATGCATACACGGCAACGGCGTACGCTTGTCCCACCCATAGCTTTTTGCTTCTTTTTGTTACAGCAGCAACACTCCAATTGACGGCCCTCATTAGAGCTCGTAAGCTCTCGTTTGGCGTTATCATGATGTGCTACTTCTCCACACTACTCCTAAATGGCGCCACAATCCCTGTCGGGGATGCGAAAAAAGCCGGCAACTGCAACACGTCAGGAAAGCGGAGAGGTTGACACAGCATTCTACCCATTGAACCAGTGAAATCAGCCAATGCGGCATTTAATTAGAATGCGACTTCTCGCTTCCACTGCATCACTAGCGAACAGCGAATTCGAAGCTTCCGTTTCCGGTAACATTTTACTGAATTAGATTTTCTACATCTAAGGTGTAACTTCGAATAGCCCCTGACTTGGTTATTATCATCCTCGTAATGGCATTACTATCTCTCTTGTAAAGCGAAGAACACACACACACACACACACACACACACACATATATATATATATATATATATATATATATATATATATATATATATATATTACAAGAGACGAGATTCAATAAAAAATACAAACGGCAAAAAAAATTCCACAGTGACGAGTTCGACGAATAGCAGAGCCCCTCCAACCAGACCAGCAGAACTTCTGCATCGTTGTCCGGACAAAAACCAGGTTACCTGGGCCTGCTTTCGGTTCGCCCCTCGGAAACCGGGTTTCTTCCTGCCAGTCTTTCCCCCTTGTACCCTCTCTGAACCCTAGTTCTTACTTTTTAATGGCTCTATACCGGAGACCGGACGAAAGGCAAATGGGGCATGGGGCTGCGATTGATGGACGCATTTCCGACAAATGCGGTGACAGGCCGCAATTTAGAGGTGACGGGTGCCATTGACTGGCAAGTCTATTGCCTGCCGGATTTCAGCAAGCGTACGAAAAAAAACACAAAAAACGAAAAAACAGACCAACTGTGAACACGCACGGACATTAAACAACTAAACAAAAAGTAATAAATATACGCGCAGAAACACACCCTTAAACCCACGCACGGTCGCGGACGACGACACGCAATCAAAAACGGAGGGCTTCATGCCAATTTACACCAACTGGGGGTCTTAAATGTGTGCTTATTTTTTTTAAATGTTCTTTGTCCTTTCCGCTATTCCAACACTATGATCGTAAATGTGAGGCTGAGTGTGAATATAAGTCGAATGTATTCCTTCGTTATGCAAAGGGAGTCCCAGCGACGAGGAACCGAAGCCACGAAGACCTCGTGGTCTTCTCTTGCATGCCACTTTTACCGCGGGAAGACGCTTGAGAAGATGGAAGAGGCGCGAAAGTAACAGGCGGCGCGGCTTTGAAGTTGTCCCCTAAAAGAGCACCGTGACGTCAGAGGTTTAACAACGTATGCTAGTACGAACGTAATCACAAATCGCTTGAAATCGTTTGCAGTATGTTCTTAGTGACACAGAGCCTTAACTTACCACGTTTAAAAACATTGTCGTCGAAGTAGTGGGGCCAAACTACGCAAAACGACTTCGAAGTTCATTACGTTACGGTGACGTTCACACGCCTAAATTTCGGCGCGAAATTTAAAAATGGAACTTGGAATTTCATTTTTTTTTCTCGCCTCGTAATTAAGCTGTGATGTAGAAATTCATAACGTAGGGTTTCTGAATGAAAACAACTGCCCAAACTGAGTTACGGTTTAACGTTAGCGTCCGCAAACACTTCCGAAAGGAACGTGAAATACCGAGACGCGGCGTTCGGAAAGTGGAGCACAGGGGCATCACGCTCACTACCACACACGCCATACAGATACACTGCGCATCACGAAAAAAAAAAATGTGACGACAAACTCACACGGGGTTGTCTTGACGATAACTTCGGGTACACAACGTCGCCTCCTTCCGTTTTCTTTCGCTTTCGACGAACGCCTTTGCCTCGTCGTCAACACCCGAGCGGCGTCGAGGTGTAACTAGAACGATAGTAATAACTAGGGCGGTCGTGAAGGAGCTGGGACGAGCTTCTGACGCGCTCAACGAGCTCCTCCGGGCGCGAGATTCTTCCAGTTCCGGGATCACGTTTTCGCCCGAAAGCAACGGTCAACGAGGGTCTCCAGCTCGTTCGTCCGTCCGTCCGGCTGGAAGCTGTAGCGGCGGGCGGCGCGAGTTGTAAAAGAAAACGACCGTACACGAAAAGGTGGGCACGCATTGCCAGACAGAACGGCTGCAGCAATAAAGATTACGAGCCGCAGGTTATATGACACTTTCTTTCTTTCTTTCTTTCTTTCTTTCTTTCTTTCTTTCTTTCTTTCTTTCTTTCTTTTGTTCATTCTTTCGTTCGTTCGTTCTTTCTTTCCAACCGTGCGGGCTTACCTTGGTGCCATTAGAAACCTTTTTTGAGTTAACACGTTTAGTGGGCAAGTTCGCAGAAGCAGAAAACAGCTGCGAATTCACTTGCAAGTTGTGCACGCCGCAGTGGTCTTACTAGAAAGTAAGGCACTCGGCTGCTGACTCGGAGGTCACGGGATCGAATACCGTCTTGGTAAGAAGCGCAGAAACATACCACCACTTCAGCATTCCTCACGTTCTGTGGTGGTTTTGGGACGTTAAACCCGGACAATTTTCATTGTTACTTGCAAGTTGTGGAGCGTGCGTCGTCAAATACAAGAGAGTGTTTCAGCAGTGCCCGTTCACCGTACAGTATTATCATACCGTCGTAATCAGAACGTAGCTCTTTGAAATCCTTTGGCCGCGCGAGCATTTGCTTGTGTGCAGTATAATGTGACCAGGTGATACAAGTAGTCCACGTAGGCCTTGCAACCGCAGCGGTAGTCTGGTGTGTACGGTGCCCGGCTGTTGACTCGAAGCTCGCGGAACCGAATCCGGGCCGCTGTGGTCACATCTCGATAGAAATAAGCTGGAGGCTTGAGTGACTAGAGTTAGGTGTGGGCTAAGGAATCCGGGCGGTCGAAATTTCCGGATCCCTGCGGAAAGGTGTCCCTCATGTCATGACTGAAACCACAACGATTGTTTAACCAGTTCTTGGGTTCATTTCATTTATTGATAGTGTCAACCTTTTTGGAGGACTATTACAAACGTGGAAAGAAATCATATTTAAAGATTAATGTTAATAAGAAATACACAAAAAAAGAATCTTCGCTACTTGAACACATATGAAACCAGAACATACAAAAAGCAGCGCTACACCCACGAAGGTACGGTGTTCAGGAACTGTTCGGCAAATCAGCGCTGCCAAGATACCGTGATGTTTGAATTAGACAAGTAAGACGCCCCCAAGTTTTACCCGCGTCAAACTCCACCAATTACAGAGTGACAAACGAGACCGATTCTCTCGAGTTATTCAAGATGTGAGCCAATTTCAATCGAGAAGCTACGCCCCAAAACTTGCTCGATCACGATCCAAGGTGTCACCCGTTTGAGTCGACGTGAAGAAATAGTAGCGAAGAAAAGGCAAAGAGGCTTTGGAGAGAAGGCTCAGAAGCACTCAGAAGACTCAGCCTGCTCGCGACGAATCGATGCGCACCGAATCGCGTTCAAGCATTTGTGTGCAGTCTCCATTCGATCCGTCAATAAGAAAAGGAAATTCAGAAGTCTTCGATACGATCACGTACACAGTCACCGGCCCCTTGGCAACAATGAGCGACTGAATTATCGGTCAAGGTCGGAATGAGCACCCCTAACTTTTTAAAGACCTTTATCGGTCGATTGTAGTTGCTACCTGGATACGAATTCCTGTAATTAGGCATAGATCGAAAGGCGCGCTCTGCTCACAGCACAGAGCGGAACACGCTGCGTTCAGTTATGAATTATATTCCGCGTGAAGATGCTGTCGCTGGCATAGCCAATGGTTCGCTGCAACCTTACAGATCGCGCATACGGGCAATAACACGTCATAATACTACTACTACTCCTACGAAGTAGTAGTAGTAGTAGTAGTAGTAGTAGTAGTAGTAGTAGTAGTAGTGGTAGTAGTAGTAGTAGTAGTAGTAGTAGTAGTAGTAGTAGTAGTAGAAGAAGAAGAAGTAGAAGTAGAAGTAGAAGAAGAAGTAGAAGAAGAAGTAGAAGAAGAAGTAGAAGAAGAAGTAGAAGAAGAAGAAGAAGCTAAGGGTAAGCGATCGATGTGTTGCCTTGGACGGCTGCTAATTGAATGGACTGATAGGCTCACGAAATTAGACGGCGTACATGATGCGCTTACGATATCGGAGAGGGCACGAAACCTTTGGTGGCAGCGGGGTGCGTGAATAGTATGACTACGGTTTTATACGTAAATAATCCCTACGCAGGTTCGAGTGCACTCACACTAATGATGCAGAGCAGGCGGAAAACGCCGCGACAGGAAAATAGCGCAATGTAGATGCACAGGAAAGCATAAGTGTACAAATAATCTGCTCGGTTTCGTGTGTGCGTCACTTCCTTATTCCTTTTAATAGTCAGCAACTGGCATGCGCTACTACGACGACAAAAAAAAAAAACCACATCGGTGCCCTCATCGCGGCATTGAGTACAATTGTAAACTTTCTGATAACACAGTTTTCCCGAGAGTTCATCGCAAATGCCCAGAAATGCTGCCAATTAGGACAACAATGGCAGCTGCGGTTGCCTATAAATATGCGCTTGTACCTGTGTGAGCAACGTTTTTATACACACGTTCCTATACAATCCCCAACTTTCGAGCGGTCGTAAGCACTCAAACATTTTAAAAAAAGTTACGAACATTTCCTTAACTTTTCAGCATGTTTGAGTGCGTGTCATTTGATAAAACACAATCTTTAAAAGTATCAGAAAAAAAAGAAAAGAAAGCGGCGGAGGTAATATTTTTACGCAGGAACGGTGTGACCTTCGAAAGTAAGTACTCAATTCGCACCTGATATTGCAAAACTGTCACGAATTGTACTCAATATACAAAGAAGCAGTTCATCACTGACAAGTGTACCGCGATTCCTGCAGCAGCTCACCAGCTATGACGTTATTCTTATTAAAGCGAGGTTGCGGTCTCGATACCAGCTTAAACGGAAGCATATAGAAGCGACCGGACCGCAAAGCGCACTCGTGCGCCTCGTTCGGGGCATTACGAAAATCACACGCAGTCTAGAAGATTATTACCCAGTTAATCCCACAATCTAAGTCACAGGCGGTGAACAGCAAAGAAGGAAAAACAAAAAAGACAAAAAGAAATTCGCTTTCTTTTTTTTTTTTGGTCCAGTTAAGAATGGACTTTGTCACACTCACGCGTTCGAGCATACGCGCCGAAGACGACGCTGCGAGGACGATGGCATGGGACGCCGCGCACCGCAGCTCCGACGACGAAGTCCCGACGACCAATATCAGAATGTCAGATCGACGACGCGGGCACTTCGCGAACCACCGCGCAAATCCATCGGCTCTCGAAAAGCAGGTGTCCGTTCCTCCTCCCTTGGTCTCCCCGAGCGGCCGGCGAGAAAGCGACCAGCGCCCGCGTCCGAACACCGACATAAACGGAGAGAACTCTCCGGGTCCTGGCGCCGGCTCGCGAGCTGCCCTACACCTTCTCTCTCTCATCACTCTCCGGGTGGAAGGGGAAAGACAGCCGACGACAGTTCTTCGAGCGTTGGCGCCTCGCTTCATAGGAGCTCAAAAGACTCCTCTTCCCCTGTGACGCGGAGGGTGAAGATAACCCTCACCCATTTCTCCTTTCCGTTTGAGGACGCTCAATGCCTCCATCTCCCTTCCCTTTCCCGCATCGCTGCTGTCTTGCACTTCGCTCCAAAAGCCCGTTCGCAGCGCTTCGCAAATAGGCGGCTGAACAGAGCAGGTGTTTCACCGCGGGAGAGTGGGATAACCACGATGGACGAGAAAGAGAGAGAGTATAAGAGAGGGAGAAAGAGAGAGCAGTAAAACCCGGGTTCCGGAGCCCCGAGGTCGAAAAAGGTGAAAGAGATAAGGCCGAATTGAGAAAGAAGAAAGAACACAAGGAAAGCGCTCGTGAAAGCTTCAGGCATACCGGGTGAAGAAGAGAGAAAAAAAAGAGGGGACGGTTCATCCATCCATCTCTCTATGTACGAATAAGAAAACGATTTCAGCGAACGACAGAAATGGAGGGAAAGTGTGGCGTGGGTGGCACTAACGAGAACGAATGAAAGCCCCGAGGAAATAGAAGCGTGTTGGGGCACGCACTCTGAGAAGCGGCGAAGCATTCAGCGAATAAAGAGAGCCGACCGGGCAAGGTGGATTTAACGAAAAGGAATCAACGAGGAATGGCCGTGGAGAGACGAGAACGCGTAAGCTTATAGTTTACTCGCAAACCAAAATGGCCTCGAAGGTGATCAATGTTTCATGGTGCGCAACCAATCAAAACCCTGAGTGCGTACAAACAAAACCATCTTTCAATCGAAAGCGCAACAACCGTCCCTTACCACATACAGTTAGTATGTGATAAGCGACACATTAAGCGACAATTGGAAATAGGAATCCACATAACGACTCAAGCTTAAAAAGGGCTCTAGAACTCTTTCTCTAGGTCGCCTTGCCTGCTTATATACATCTTGAAATCGATACGACGAAACTGAAAAAAAAAAAACAGCACATTACTGCCTTATATGAAACCTAACTTATATTCTAAGTCGACCTTTAAGGCAAAGTGTAGTCGCAAAGGCTTTTTTCTTTTTGTTTATTTCTTTCTTGTTCTTCTTTTTTTCGGGGCTAAGTGCCAGGAAAATCTCCGACTGAGAAGGTTGAACAACTAATTAATTTCAATAACTCGAAAAACGATGCAGCTTTCTTGAACCTGAGGCACGGCCACCGCGGCTTGATGCTGCAGCACCTGCGAAAAAAGATTTTCGCAGAGGCCAAACGTGACGAGTTAATCCCCCCCCCCCCAAAAAAAAAACGCACGTTTAATGGGATGTGGTAACACAAAACAAGCATTCCCAAACGCTACGAGCGGCTCAATCATTGACCTCACACAGAACTGTGAATTCATCGTATTGGTCATCTTCTGGAGCAGCCCTGATAAGCTTGCGTTATATCGAAATCGCTGATAAACACCCTTCGTTACATCGAGGTTCAAATGATATGGTGTTTGATGCGCGCGAAATTTCGAAAAGTGAAACACTTCATAATACGGAGAGTGGGATTAACTTTTTATAAGGCTATACAACTGATTCCAAACACACGTCTATCAGTAACTGCCCTGAAAAATTCAAGTCCGCTTGTCAAAACGTCAGCCCCAGCACATCTGTCATTGCAACTTGCGTTTTTGCCTTCTTAAATAAAGATAAATATGCAGAATCATGGATGTCGTAATTACGATGAATCTAATTATCCGCCCACCAGTCATAAAGATAACCAAGCGCTCCACAGCCTCGTACAAACTATGGGTAACAGCTACTACATTTGTGCCTACCCACTGCATTAAATAAGCTAAAGTTAACAAGCGATACTCCACGTGCAATGCCTAATAATTATATTTTAAGTATAATTTCAATAAATGTTTAGCTTTCCAATAAAAACGTTTCTTGAATGTTTGTAGTGATTTTTGCAGTGCGAGTTGAACTGTTTGCCTTAAGTAAACCTCTCTCTGTACCGCACGTTGGTGCCATTGGTCGGGGTGGCGGGGCTTGTGAAGCTGCACATATTGCAGCTTTTACCCTGCTATACTCACCATGTATATATTATTATATATCGTTTATAGTGAAATAACCCAAATCTCAAATCTCGTGGAGAATTCCGAAAATTCATATGATACTTCAAGTTATCGCGCCTACCTTCAGAGATTCTGCAGCTCTCGTTAGAACCTCTGGTCTTGAAGATTAAACTTCGAGAGTCATAACCACTTGTTGTTGTTTGTTTGTTTTGTTTTTACCACCGTATTTTAAGCCTCAAATTATTTCAGTAGCAGCTGCGGCGTGGCTCTAAAAGAAAGCCGCACCTCGAAAAATCCTTTCCCCCTGCAGCTTTAGCAAAGCACTACAGAAGTTTTAAGATGTTTTTAAAACGGCTTCTAGGCTTTAACAGTATACGCCGTGACGTATCAAGTTTTAAGAGCGATATATCAGTCGGCTTTTCTCACACCGACTTGCAGCGACGGGAGTCGAGCAGGTGGCCATCAAAAATGAAAAACAAAAACAAAAAAGAGAAAATACGAAGCTGACCGTGAAATTGCTGAAGCTGTTGACAGAAAATGGAAACACAGGAGCGATTAAAAACGAGCGATCTTCTCTCGCGGGGCGGAAAGTAATTAACAATCACCGAGCCTACGCTCTAGCGCAACCTAATAATAAGGTCGCAAAAAAAAACGCGATGTGGAGCTTTTGTTTTTTTTTCTTTTGTCCTTCTCGCCGTCTTTTTTAACGTTGGTTGAAGTACAAAGCGGCCGATGTATACGCGGGTTTAAGGAACGGCGCCGTTTTTTTACAAACGCCTTTAATATCTTTCGTGTCGCCACGACAGACAGAAACGTAAGGCTTTCACCTTATCGCATAAAAAACAATACTATAAGAAGATGGCCTCGACCGTATTCAGGACCACGGATCACATGAAACCTGCTTCTCTTTCTCGAAGGTATCCAAGCTCCGTTGCCGCCCGTGATTGAGCGAGGAAGGCAATTGCATGTTCCATCGCATTACTCGTCTTTCATTCTTGCTCGTTTCTTAATCATTCTGTAGCCCGTTCCTCCTTCCCCCAAGAGTAATTTAGCAGACAAATGCGCCTCCTTCACACGTCTCGCTATGGCCTAAGCGCGTAGCAACAGCCCGTCGCACCAAACTCGGACTACGACAAAGGTCGTCTTGAGATTTGCTTTCTCATAAAAAAGAAAAAGAAAAAAAAAGGTACGGGTTGAAAGGCTTAATGGGTCCCCCTGGACGACAGCCACGAATGCCCACACCGCGTTGTCCGTCTCGGAAAACTTTTTTTTTTTTGCGCGCTGTTTCAGGCCCTCCCGTTTATATAGGATGAGCTCTTTTTTTTCTCGGACGTCTGCGCTCCCCCCTCTGCCGTCTTCGCGACACTGAGTCGTCCCGTACCTTAAAAAAAGCGGGTGGGGGGGGGGGGGAGGCGCACGTATAGAGTTCTTTTGCAGGACGACATCTTTACGATATGACACGCCACTTGATCCTTTCTTCCTCATATTCTCGTTCTTTGTTTGCTTGCTTCCTCGTTGAAGGCTCCCCTTTGAAAGCATCGCGCATTTACCCGAAGGCGAAAGCGAGCGCTCTTTTGAGGAAAAAAAGTACGCGGAGAAGAGAAAAAGAAGGCCGTCGCATTTGAGAAGTGGAAAAGGAGGATGCATTCACGAAAACGGAGGTGGAGTTATAACTCAGATAGGTATATAGGGGAAGAGTCCCTGAGAGAGCACGTCACTCAATCATGAGACTGAGGTCGAGCAATACTACTACTACTACTACTACTACTACTACTACTACTACTACTACTACTACTACTACTACTACTACTACTACTACCACCACCACCACCACCACCACTACCACTACCACCACCACCACCACTACTACTGCTACTACTACTACCACCACCACTACCACTACTACTGCTACTACTACTACTACTGATAATAATAATAATAATAATAATAATAATAATAACATCTTGGTTGCGACGGTGTTTATTCGCCGCAAGACCTTGCGAAAACGAACGGGCATAGCATACGCACTCCCACGATGCCGATGATGACGGCACACCCTGTCAATGAGGACGAAAAAAAAAACGATGATGGTGATTATGCGATCATGCAGAAGTGAGGGAAGAAGTTAACGAAAACAGCCCACAATATACAGGGTTTTACGTTCCAAAACCAGGATACGATTATACGAGAGACGCCGTCGTGAAAGGGTTCCGGAAATTTCGACCGTCTGGTGTTCCTGACGATGATGACGACGACGAGTGGTTTTTTAATGCCGCAAGGGCCAATTTATGGCCAAATTAAGGGCTGGCGTTCCTTATAAACGTGCACGCATCGAGATGACCCGGTACACGGGCCGCTACCATTTTCGCCTCCATCGAAATGAGACCGCCGCGACGGGGATCGAACCGGCGACTTTGGGGTCAGCAGCCGAGTACCACATGTCCGCTACACACCACCATAAGCGGACTAAAGAAAGCAAGCAAGCGACAACGAGAGCGGCAAGCGGATTTCGTTCCCGACGCCCACGTAACATGACGCATACGCACGAACGGTGTCGAGAAATAATTTGGTTTGCAAACGGGCCTCCCAAACAGGACACGCGCATCCGGCCGGCGAAGGCGTTAACGTGTTCGTTAACGCGAGGGCGATAACGAACACGTTGCATATACGGTATGCGAACGACTACACTATAGACGGTGCTGCATATATGTACCGCATATGCTGTGGCGTCACTAGAAAATACGGCGAGCGCCTATTTATCTCACTTACAGCCCGAGGCGCAAACCCTTGCGGGGCCCTTTTCTTCGCGGTATTCACGCGCGGGCCAAGCCGTCAGCGCGGACTCGCAAATCCTTCAACACCGCGACCTCCGCTCACGGTGCAGCACTAGCGTTTACAGAGGCGTATACGTGGTTCGAGCAACGTGGATGGGTGTAGAAACGGTAAGACGGTGAAAAAACAACAACACGAGAACAGAAAAAAAAGAGAAACAACCGTGACGTTCGATTCTGGAACACTTGAGCGGTCGTTGCATGCAGCGCCTTCCAGTGGCGGAGATCTGAGTTGCGGTGTGCGTGTGTGTGTCGCGCGTGACAGGAACAGTAATGCGGTGACTGGCTCGGACAGCGAGCTGCCTTGTCTACGTGGTCAGCCACTTCTCCTCTCGCCCTTTTTTTTTTTACTCGCGTTATTGATGTGTCCCGCGAGGTGCTCCTATAGGCGCCTATACGTATAATGCACGACCGAGGAGGATAACGTGGCCCGCATACGTATACGTGGGTCGTTCTCGTCGCTGAATCAGACAGCTATTGGCCGATGTAGTAGTTATTTGTTTTTTTGTTTTTGTTTCGCGCTGCGCTCATTTGACCCACATCGCAAGTTTCGCGACATAAAGATTAAATTAAGGCGAGAGCCACAGGTGCCGAATCGAACACGAAAATTAATCGCCCGAGTCTTCAACATGGGCAAAGTAAAAAAAAAATGACGCGGTGAGGTCGCCATATGGCGTAAACATGACGCCACAGAAGGACATAATTCCTGACGTGATTTCGCCGTTGTTGCGGCATCGCTGCTTTCGCATATCGTGACGCCACCTGATGACGTCATCGTACAACGTGATCACTTGGTTACAGATCACGGAGGGAGTGCAAAAACTGGGTAACGTGCAGAAAGTTTTCGGTGATGGGGCGGGCGACGACCACTACATCGACTTAGAATAAAAGGTGGCTTTCGCCATCAAGCCGTCGTAGGACAATTACACAAGAGACATTATGAATGTTACAGCAAAAGCTGTATACGGCTAGGCGAAACAAAAGACTGTTCGTCTCGTGTTTCGAGAATGCTCTTCACTGGCTGCGACGTCAGTGACGTCATTCATCCCGTCACTACCATGCCCGTCCAGTTCGATTGATTGATGATTGATCGATATGTGGAGTTTAACGTCCCAAAACCACCATATGATAATGAGAGACGCCGTATAGTGGTGGGCTCCGGAAATTTCGACCACCTGGGGTTCTTTAACGTGCACCCAAATCGGAGCACACGGGCCTATACAACATTTCCGTCTCCATCGGAAATGCATCCCCCGCAGCCGGTATTCGAACGCGCGACCGACATCGCGAATCAACAACGAGCAGAGGGAGCCTAACGCGGTGGTGCGACCTTCGTGAAACGCCGTAAGAAGGCGGAGTGCGCAGTCGCAGAGCAAACGGGGCAAGACAGCACGCACAACAGACCCAAGCGGTCGTGCTTGAGTAAAGAGATGGTAGTTAACCCTGAAAAGCTGGTCACGTCGGTTACTACCCCGCAGGGTTATGAAACGCATTACCGACGCAGGAACAGGGGCGGGACACGTCGCGAGCAGTGATGGAAGCGTCGGTTACGGTTCCATTGACCAGGCGAGGAAGTTGTTCGGAGTGATGACTTTCTATGGGACTGAAGGCACGCGCATAGATGACTTTGCGTGCGGGACCCTCGCGCTCACCTGTAAAGATTGCGTGATAGAGGGCGAGAGAGAGAGAGAAGCATCATTGGATTGTTAGGACAAGGACGGGCAAGGAAAACTGAAAAATTGCCCGCAGCTTCCCTCGGGGGAACACTGAGGAGGATGCGGAGCATATAATTCGTTAACGGGGTGTTAAAGTGCGACTTACTTGGGTCGATGGCTACATTGGTTAACGTGGTTGTGAAATGGGGTGTTAAATTGCGACTTACTTGGGTCGATGGCTAAATTGGTTAACGTGGTTGTAGGAGGGGGTGTTAAACGTCGATCATTGTGTTTGTGGATTCGTTGGAATTCATTTCACCGCGACCTTGGACGTCGACGCACCGTACAAACCAACCGACGAGCGGCAACTGAGCGAGCGAGCGCCGACCTTGAGTATATATACAGCGCGACGGCGCATGCACTGTCAGCTGTCGAATGTTCGAGAAGGGGGAGAAGCGCAACGGCGCATGCGCGCGCGTCAGCTGCCGATGTTCTCGAAGCGCGACGGCGCATGCGCGCGCGTCAGCTGCCGATGTTCTCGAAGCGTGACGGCGCATGCGCGCTACATTATACAGCTAGCGAATGTTCGTGAAGAGGAGAAGCGCACGCGATGTGTAGAGGAGGAAGGGTGCACAGATGGTGGAGGAGTGAAGCGCGCGCGGTGTGTAGAGGAGGAAGGGATGCACAGATGGTGGAAGAAGGAGGAGGAAGCTTGCGGACGCGCCGCACTACAAGCCTCGAGTATTAGATGCTCCGCATCTAAAAAAATGAAGAAAAAAAACCTGCACTAACGTAACTTAATGCAAGACACACACACACATACAAAATAGACGAAAGTTGTCCGCCGGGGTGGTGTAGCGGTACTGGCTGCTGACCCGAAGGTTTGCGGGCTGGACGCGACGACCGCGACGGTCGCATTTAGATAAATGCGACATGCTAGAGTGGACCGTGTATTGTGCGAAGTCAGTGCTTGTTGAAGGACCACGGGAAGTCGAAGTTTCCGAAGCTCCCCCCGCTAAGGCCATCATCATAACCATGTCGTGAAATCAGTACGGTAAACCCTCGAAATTAGAGAATAAAATGAAACTTTCTAAATCTCATCGCTTAACAAACTCTATGCGTCTTCAGCACAAGACATCACTCTCCTGCAACAGCTGTATCTAAGCTTTGCGGACATTCCCAAGAAACAACATTTGTACAGCGCACGCTCGTTGCTCAGTACTATCGTATGTCTCTTTCATACAAGGACTAACAAAAAAAATAATGCAGC
Source organism: Rhipicephalus annulatus (assembly GCA_013436015.1). Classification (NCBI taxonomy): domain Eukaryota; kingdom Metazoa; phylum Arthropoda; class Arachnida; order Ixodida; family Ixodidae; genus Rhipicephalus; species Rhipicephalus annulatus. The sequence goes on from WOVY01010824.1 coordinate 345,474, forward strand.
AAAATATAGGCGGCAGCGACATCGTATATTCATGATGTGACCCTCTAGAGCGGCCGTGCGTCTATCGTGAAGTCATATTTGGAAATATACAGTCTAACGTAGGCCGGCAATGCGGGAAGTTTGCAACCCACTTTAAGAAATAGCTCCTGGTTCTTCTAGAACGCTGCACACTAACTTACTAGTAACAAAAGCGGATAGATAGATATGTGGCATTTAACGTCCCAAAACCACCATATGATTATGAGAGACGCCGTTGTGGAGGGCGCCGGAGACCACCTGGGGGCCCAAATGTGAGCACACGAGCCTAAAACATTTTCGTCTCCATCGGAAACGCAGCCGCCACAGCTGGGATTCGATTCCGTGACATGCGGGTCAGCAGCCGAGTACCTTAGCCACTAGACCACCGCGGCGGGGCTAACAAAAGCGGGAAAAGATAGCAAGACTCGAGATGCATGCTGGGGTAGAGCTTTTCCCCACCCCTCTTTATCCCTTTTTGATGCCATACATTGTGTCGAAATTTCTGACGTCATGCTGAGCCGCTGCGGGAACTTCCAGTCATTGTAGCCACCAGTCTTCTGATCACGTCATACGTTTCTCAAGGGTAGATTAAATGACACTATCCTGCAATCGCGCGCGTGCCAATCATTGATACACAAAGTGTTCCTTTAGGTGTTCTACTCGAGCACATACTCGAAGACCACCACATTCAGAGATCGCGTAAACAACACGCTCATCGAAGTCGCTAAGAGTGCATTGAGTCCCATTTGTTATTAGATTTTTTTTTCTCGCACTTTTTTTCGCGAGTTCTTCAAAGAAAGATACTTTCTTAGTGCGCAGAGAAAAGTTTAAAAAAAGAACGTTCCCTGCGCACTAAAAAAATTAGACTTCTTTCGGGCCTCACTGGGAACACTGTTTCTAAATAAACGTTTATTTCTCCATTTCAAAAATGCATTACCAACTAGCGCAAGATGGCTGCTCTTTTGTGAAGCCCCAGTCGTAAATAACCGAAGCAATAACGTTCGCTTCGAAAGCGCGGGAAAAAAAAATGAAGCTATATGTTCACTGACGCTGAATACCTTGCTACAGCACTCATGAATGAAAGATACCCAATAAAGATATTTTCACGTTTGTCATCACTGCGCGAAAATGAGAAGAAAAAATGGGTTTAAGGAAGACATTACGCTGTCGTACCTCTTTATGCGGCCGCCTCTATTGCGGGACAGGGCCTTTACAAATGCGCAAGTGTTTTTTTTTTTTTACGTTTAGGAGTCATTCAGCGGCTTCTAAATAACGACGACACCTGTGCTTTCTTTATGGGGTTTTCGTTAACGTGTACGCGAAATTACTATGCAAAATCATATATTAGTATAACGGACTGCTTGACTGCATGATTTGCTGATTTGTATTATTTGATTGTTCCTGCAACGTTTTAAGGGTACATAATTGTTTCTTGTTCCGCTCCTCGCCTTTTTTGTCTGTGGTAACAGCGGTACTTCTTAAATAAATAAATAAATAAATAAATATCTGCGCACATATTCTGTCGACTATACCATCTCTCGAGATCTTTTTTGTTGTAGGCTGTTATTATATACTGGACTAACACACCATCGCTGTATCTTTTCTGTGGTCTCATGGTTTTTTTTTATTGATAAAGTTGTTACCAACAAAATCACATATGACTTGCCCAAAAACGCTCCTATTCTTCTCTCTCTTTCTCTTAAGTACGCAAATCACTCACTCACACACTCACTCGCACACTCCAGCAACCATAATGTCAATCACTCCTTTGATACTTAATACATGCTGCCTCCCTACCTTTCGGCGATGACGTGTTTGTCGTGTTGCTACACATCGCATTCGTTGCACGGTCGTTATAGCTTCCTTCATTGCTTACACGAATCTACAAAAGCGCGCACAGCGCGGAATGAACGCGAAACAAAACAGACAAAAAAAAACCGGGTCAAACAACGGCATCAAAATCAACACCAACAACTCAAACGACCTCCACATCAAAAGCTCGTTCACGTGTCATCTCCGATCGCTTCCTGTTACGTCACGCAACTTTCACCAAGCAACGAACAGGTACGCACGCATTCCCGCCGAAAGAAAACGAAACCAAAAAGAAAGAAAAAGACGAACGTGTACTGCCGAACAAGTCGGCCCGCGGCAGAGGATGGGTTGTGCACAGCCGTCGGAGATCCAATAAGTGCTGGGAAGTGGATGATAGATGGCTCGACCTGTAAACGGTCCCATACGCCGCCAGCGGGCGCCGCGTTCTCCAGGTGCTGTCACGGGGTCACATAACAGTCGGCGCCAGAGAAGATTGGGTGAGACACCAGAGATCGATCCTTTGTTTCCCTCTGGTGCCACAGGGCGAGCGCGTTTCGAAATCTCCGATAGCGCCGCCCCTAGCACGGCATCGGGGACGATTCGCGCGTATACAGCGGAGATGGCCCACCGAACACGGTCTGTTGGTGTACAACTCGGCCGAGTCAACAGCGCGTACTTGATGTGAGCACAGAGGAGATGGTATAACTGGGGCAAACGTGACATCGAGAATGGTGTTGTCTAGAGCGACTTAAGCTGCATACATGCTTGCACGGAGGTTTGATGAGTGTCCTGTTTGAAGAACACTGTGGTAAACTGCGGTTTGTGACACTATAGTGAAACCCACATTCACATTGCTGAGGCTATAACAGACAGCAGCACCTGAATATACTTGTCAACGCACTGATCAGGTGTGTACACATAGGTGTAAGCACTTTGCTTGAAAAGTACATTGCAGTCACGGGTGACACCCCGATGTGGGGTTTTGGCTTTGCTGGCGTTTTAGGTGTCGAGGCCCATCGAAGCTGAGTCGATGGTCCAGGCATTTGTAGAATTGCACCACCAAACGCAAGTCAACCACTACGAATCCCAGTGAAATTTGCCTGAGAGGATTGCCAGAGAAAAAGCGGGGAATGTGAGGGGGGAGGGCTCATAACCATCCTTTGGTGAGGGAGGAGTTCATTCCCTACCCCTCCCTTCTCGGTCAGAATGCCTAAGCATTCCTCAGAGGCGGCTGCCTTTTGTGCTAGACATGCGATATAACGCTGTAATGAACCTCGCACAAACCAACGATTAAGTTTCGATCATAACAATGACAGGTTCATTTTGTGCTCCTCGCTCACAACACATCCGGCTAAACCCAAACCACGGCAGCCCCAGGCATTCCGTAGAAGCGCAGACCAGCAGCGCTACTGAATATTTCGTAGAGTAATTTTGATCGTGTTTGTCTTCGAGCCAGCTGCATACGGACGCGGAGAAAAGCACAGCCTGTCAGAACGCTACGGCCGCCCTTCACCGACTAGAATGCACTGTACAAACGACGAGTATATACGGTAGAAAACGTATATACATGTGTGTGTTGAACTTTGTCCAGCTGCCTTTCATCGGCTTGTATGGCCGACTGGCCTTGGCTGTATACATACGCCATTGTGTCAGCCACAAACTATTCCAAACTAACTTCAGCGCCAATAGCTTGAAATGACTAATGAAAGGATATTATCCCGGCGCATAGTAGTATTCGACTTCGACGATGAAGAATGCGGTCGCGAGCGATGGTGCCCGCCATCTTGGCAGACATCAGTACACAAGCTCGAGTACCACTGTGTGTTCTCACCGCTTACGTCACGTCGACACTATGAACACAGTGCGAAAACCACTTCGCTCACTGGAGCGGCCGTATTCCTACTTCCACCAGCATTTTGTGGAGATACGCCAGATACATACATACATACATACATACATACATACATACATGCATACATACACACGTACATACATACATACATACACACGTACATACATACACACGTACATACATACACACGTACATACATACATACACATACATACATACATACATACATACATACATACACACGTACATACATACACACGTACATACATACATACATACATACATACATACATACATACATACATACATACATACTAAGCAGTGAGTAGAGTCAAGCACTAAAGCCCCGAACCATCTTATAGCCGAGTCGCCACACAGCAAACTTTGCGTCGCGCGTGCGCTGCAGGCTACCTCAAGTCAAAATTAAAAAAAAAAGAAAAGGAAGTACCCAAAGGTCCCATCTGCACTATAGTACGTAGCTCCAAGAGGTGGGTCGCCCCCAACGCCTAATGATGTCTTGCGCACTCGGGCACTGTAGCGTTAAGTACCACGTACAGCGCGGCGGGAGCCGCCGACGCATACGCCGATGAATGATATATAAGAATGGCTTCGGCACTGAAGCAGCAGCAGCTCACAGACCGGCTCCCCGCGTTCCTTTGGAGAGAGCAGGATAATTGTAAGGGTCACTGCCTCCGAGCGGCCGAGTGAAGGCTATAACAACAATGGAAACGGTAGCATGCGTTTTGACGCTCACGTTCCAAGACCGACTTAAGAATACCACAGTCTTTTGTTAGCGGCCTCATAAGATGCACTCGCAGTTGGAGTACTGTCTCTTGAGAAACAACGGTTAAAAATAGTTAAAAACCTTCGCTGTTGTCGCCTTCACGACATCGCGCCCTTCTCAGCACGTTTCAAGGAACTTGGGCTTGGATGGCGGCTGGTGGTACGGATATATAAGTTGGGTCAGAACGTTGAACTCGCGAAAGTGCTAAGTTCAGAGCATTACGAAGATTCGGTTTGGATGACCGACTGTCGATTTATACCATGCAATTAGACCTCATTTCACATATCTAGCTAAATCAAGTGCATTGAAATCACGTTATTCTGTTCCCAATTTTGACACATATTCAACCACCAATAACGTCGAAAACTACAACAGGACTGGTGACCCTGGGTAGTCGCTACACCAAAGTGTTTTTGTGGACAAAAGTTAGTGACAGGCCCCCTTGACTTAGTTTCGCCATGTAACATAATGGAGCACTTGAAATTTCTGTGAAGGCCCTGCTTCCTTGACGAGCTCTTATACCCGGGTGCGTTCTGTAAGAGGTACGGTGATTTCTGTGATGGACAAAATGAGCGTATCGCGAAGGCAGTTTAGTATAAGCCAGACTCGCTAATTCAGGCTGCTTCGACTATCCCGTTCACTTGCGTACTACGAGAATATGTTAGCATAGGCTAATGATGGCTAGTGCTTGCTAATGTCAGCTACAAGATTGCCAAGTTGTAGGTGACGAAGGCTATCCGCTTTTACTAAATGCACATCGTCTTCATTCATTCGTCAATCAATGACTCAGTTGCGTACGCATAAGTATTCTTTCTTATACCGTCTCGCAAGTTTAACGTGAAGCGCCTTCGAAAGCGAAAACGCAGTCGTAACTGCACTGCACGTCTTTCAGTGAAGACGTGTGCGTATGGACTCTCCTAGATTGCGCGAACGAAAACGTAATTGTTAAAATGTAACACATTCGCTTGAGTTCGAAGAAGTCTCTTTACTAATCCCATTGTCTGTTCAAGAAAACCAAATCGCTTACCTTATTTTCCAATAAGACCTACATGCAATGAACGGCAACTGCACGTTGTCTTGTCCTCGCGTCGGGTCTGCTCTCACCTGTACTATAGAGGCATATAGCTTCGTTTCGGCATCCATGAACAGGATATACCTATGCCACACATCGCGCATCAGCGTGACGATGAAAAGGGCGACACGGTGTCGTCAAGGGCGATCGGAAACGCGACAAGGCAGACGGCGCGGCCTCCGCAGGCAACCACGCTTACGCAAGAGACCGGCGCGGAACTAGAAGAACAAGCCGCACGCGAGCGTCCTGTTTCGCGTCTTTGTTTCAGGGCGATTTCAATGTCGGCGGGAGAACGTCGGGCGCTCCCTTCCGCCGCACGCCGCGAAATACACATCTCCGTAAGGTCGTTCCTATGTTACAAAATTGTTCGCATATACGGTTCGGCGAGCTCGCGTAAACATGCGAAAACAGAGGAACCTTTAACAAGCGCGCAGGGGAACGACAATAAAAAGCTGAGGACTATAAGGATGAGGAGAGAGATGGACAAAGAGAGGGCACATCTCGGCGAAAAACAGGACGGACGGACGGACGAACAGACGACGCGCACACACACACACACACACACACACACACACACACACACACACACACACACACACACACACACACAGCACTCTTTTCCGTCCTTGTTTTTTCGCTGCTGTAGTTACGAAGTAACTACTTCTAGGTTGCACTGTTCCTATGCACACACACACATGCGCGCGCGCGCGCACAACATAAACACAAAGGCCGCATATAGGTATGGCAAAAATGCATGACGCCAAGGGCGCAAAAAGCGCCTCATCAAAGCGTCTCAATCCACGCGACCGCGGACGTCTTCGAAGGGCGCCGCGGTGGAAATGGAAAGTAAACGGCGGCTATATAGCGCTCCTCGCCTATGTTAGTATAGGTAAAGTACTTTCGCCGCATATATTTCACGGGAAGCCGTCTCTATATAGGCACCAAGGTGTGCATAGGCTTCATCCAAGCTCATCGTAGCAACCTTGCGCCTGCAGACATTCTCGTACGTATACGAAAGCGCAAGCTCGCATCTAATTCGCGCACGCGCGTCCTTCCACAACCTTCGAAGGCGCCGCGCGTATTTCGGTCGGAGACGCGACGGCCTTGGCATTCGCACGTTCTCTATACAATGTATAACCGCCAGCAACTCCGCCAAGATTCCACTTTCTATCTTTCCTTTTTTTTTCGACGCTACTTCCCGCAGTAAAAGAATCGACAAACTATAATGGATGAAAGAGCCGAGGAAAGTGCGGCGAGAAGCTTTAGATATACGCGACCTTGTACACGTACGTAAGACCTGGTTACGACGCAACGCGCTTCGCATTTGAACGCCGCGATTCCGAAGGTAAAATGACAAACCACCACGGTCGACAAAATGAAAAAAGATTACGTGTAACTTTCCAGCCGTCTGGCTTTTGTTTTCTCTGTTGCTCGGGTACTTAGATCCTAACCGCACAGTCTCACGACGCCGTTTGCTTGCTCAAGAAAAAAAAAAAGGGGGGGGGGGGGACGAAAAGGCGCCAGGAGCTGTGCTTATTAATCATGAAGCCGCCGTGGTTCACCTATAGTAACCCTTAACAGATTCGCATCGAACATTTACGGGGTCGTTCTAATCGATTACTTATGAATCGGTGAGTATACGCAGATAAATGCTGTGTTTATTCGCAAACTTTGGCTCATACAACGCTCCTTGACAAGACGCGTAAATTTTGCAAGTTCTGTCGCACTTCTTTGTTTTCTGGTATCTCTGCAACGACCTTGCCGACATTGTTGTTAAGGAGAGGAAACCGATCTTTGTTTTCCTTTTTGTCTGAAGCTTTACCGTTGATTTGATTGATATGTGGGGTTTAACGTCCCAAAACTACCATTAGATTATGAGAGGCGCCGTAGTGAAGGGCTCCGGAAATTTCGACCGCCTGGGGTTCTTTAACGTGCACCGAAATCTGAGCACACGGGCCTACAACATTTCCGCCTCCATCGGAAATGCAGCCGCCGCAGCCAGGATTCGATCCCGCGACCTGCGGGGCAGCAGCCGAGTACCTTAGCCACTAGACCACCGCGGCGGGGCGGCAGCTTTACCGTTAACTGACCCCACCCAGTTCTTGCAAAAAAGTTATCGCGCGAATTGATGCCCATAAAAGCGGCACGCAGTTGACAAATTACTAACGCTTGGGCGCATTTACTGATGCGTTCTACGCAAGCGCGCCTGTTCTTTGGTATCGCCATTGTGAGGAGCTGGTATTTTGTCCACACACTTGGGCTTTGACATCCACCGGTGCGCATTAGCTCACTTTGCAATAAATGATCGACAGCACTGAATCAGCGTTTACACACACTTTAAGAAGTAAAGGAGGAAAAGGGGTATCGAGGTTGCTCCTTTAGAGGAGTAACTATAGCTTGCCACACCCATTGCACCATTATGGGAGTAACTGCAAGGGAGTAATCGCGCTCTCGCGGTTACTCCTCAAAGGAGTACAGTTAGAGCAAAAAAAAAAAATCAGGTGTTGGTTGGCTTGACCAGCCTTTCAAAGTGCGTGCTGGCTTTTAGTTATATGTGCAAGCATCACATTCTGAAATAAATTTCGGAGAATTTGAAGCAAACACACGGGATTCGAACTCCCGACCACCACAGTCAGCATGCGCGTACACTATCCACTACCCCACAGCACGCTATGGCCCCCTGAAAGGAAACAGGCTTGTGTATAGGCAACTCTGGGTCACTTGCATGCTGCGCGAACAATTCTGCAGTTACTCCCCCAAAAAAAAAAAAAAACGGGCGGTTTACTCCACAAGGAGGAAAGTGCCCCTCCTTGGAACTCCGTGTGCAATCTTTTGCGCGCATTCCGATTTTAGGAGAAGCAAAGAGCCCTTTTCGGGGATAACTGCGTAGTGCCACCGCAAAACTTTCTATAGTGCCGAAGGAACTACAGAGCATATTCTCTGCTATTGATCAGCCTCAAAAGGAGAGAAAGGTTTCGTCTTTGCATAACGCTAAGCAGAGTTGTACTGGAGTAGTTTGTTTTGTTGCCAATGATATTTTAAATGTTAATAATAATAATATTATTATTAACAATAATAACACTTTATTGTACACATTCATAAGAAATACAAAGACTAATAATAATAATAATAATAATAATAATAATAATAATAATAATAATAATAATAATAATAATATATCTGGATTTTAACGTCCCAAAACCACGTACGAATACGAAATACACCGTAGTGGATAGTCATACGAGTACATGGGGCTCTAATATATATACCTCCATCAAAAATGCAGCCGCCACAGCCGGGATTCGATCCCGCGACCTTCAGGTTAGCAGTCGAGTGCCATAAACACTAGACCACCAGGCCGAGTGCCAAAGATAGTGTGGTGCTGACCTCCAATATAGAAGCTTACAGCTCCACGTTTCAGCTTTAGCCTCCACGTTGCAGGTTTGATTGACCTTCTACGCGATACACGTGGTAGAGATCTCTCATTACGTCTGCGACAGGGTGAGCACCGACCATCTTATCTCTTCATCCTAATCCCTCTTCCAGTGCGAGCTGTCTCGTTAAGGTGAATTTGTTTGAAATCTGTGTTCTTGGTCGTATAGGAAGGGGCATGCCATCATTAACATTCTATTCGATCAGATGGTAAACGGTGAACGAGAGAAGGAATTAGATGGTAAGAAAGCGATAAAATGAAAGAGAGAAAAGAAGAAGGCGCTAGAAAAGGGACGTATGGTATATAGCACAACAAGGCGTCGGCAAGAGAGAGGCGAGAGGATAAACGCCTAGCTATAAACCTATAGTGTTCCCGAAAATTAACTATAGAGGCGACTCTTGCGCTGCCATGTATAGTTCAGCCACCATGGAAATACTGTATAGTACCCAAATTTGCCTATAGTCTTTGTGCTTGCGGGCTTGACCAAGCCAAGTGCTCGGTCAGTTCTGTCGCATTCACATACTTCACACGGCGACACTCGCGACGCACTTTAGACCTGGTTTACCCAATAGCTCCACACCACGCAAAGCCTCCGAAATCGGTATGCTTGAACACTCGGCGCTGGGTAGTTTCTATGTCTGTAGAAGAGAACCGACTTAACCAGCCAAACTGGATGCCGTTCTCGAGTCTCGAATGCGGTAGCGTTCAAACTTCACACTTCGGAACGCCAACGGCATACACAATTCGTATACACGTATATTGAATATACGAAACCGATCGTTTCGACAAGTGCTCCACCGTATCCAGCGAAACGCGTCCCTCCATTCAAACTCCGCGAGGCGTTACACGGGGTTAACGCTGCAGCTACACACCACACAGGTAGATGCCAAACGAAAGCTATATAGCGTACAACAAACAGCGATCATGACGGCTAGTTCACGCCGAAAGGCGTTTCATATGTCGTTAGTTTAACCCGTTGTAATGCACGAAACCATAGAAAAACGATAAACACACAACGTGGCGGCTTCTTCACGGGCCGAGAGGCGTTCCATGCGGTTGACCCAGGTTAGGTTAGTCCGATATTTACAAACCGCGCAAAGCCGCCGGCCCGTATACACGCTCCACGAAAACCAGCAGATCGCGGGACAGAGCGCGGGCGACCATTGAATCGTGACGTAGCGGTTGGCGCGTCGGGACGCGTCCCGTGTGGTTAGCCTGTTAAAAGTTCCAAGCACACGCAACGACTCCACGAGCGTGTATACAGGGGGGGGTCACACGCCGCGTGGCACCGGGGAAAAGAATCTATAGGGCCACGGCCAGGCAGACCGTCCATGGCTGTATAGAGGACGAGGCAAACCGCGGGGAAGGTCGCCGCCAAGGCCGTGATCATCGGCGCGAGACAATCGCCGACGGCACGCCACGTGCTATATACGGGGCGCGTCGGCGTGCGACGGATATACGCGCATTTACGCCGGAAACATCGTATACATACCTAACATCGACGCCACGTTTCTTTGTTGTTGTTGCCACCGCCTTTTCTCTGCACCATAGGCAGGCGCAGCGCCGAGCTGAGCTGTCTCTATACACGACGTATCTATAGCATCTGCTTAGCCGCGCGCCGCTTACCGTTACGGTCACACGATTCGCGCTGCCGAACTAAGTCACGCACGTAGTGTGGCCTTGCGTATCATGACACAAACAGTCAAGGGTCCACCGCGTCTCCATACTATCAGCGCCAGTGAGGTGCATTTTTAACCTCGCGGCATGAACTCGTGTAAACGGCGAGGCGCCATGTATGTATATACAGATTGATTGATATGTGGGGTTTAACGTCCCAAAACCACTCTATGATTATGAGAGACGCCGTAGTGGAGGGCTCCGGAAATTTAGACCACCTGGGGTTCTTTAACGTGCACCCAAATCTGAGCACACGGGCCTACAACATTTCCGCCTCCATCGGAAATGCAGCCGCCGCAGCCGGGATTCGAACCCGCGCCCTGCGGGTCAGCAGCCGAGTGCCTTAGCCACTAGACCACCGCGGCGGGGCATGTATATACAGAGCCGATCCAGACATGTACGTACAGGGCTGGTGAAAAGTTCCCAGGCCACTATCCCATGCATTTCTATGACAGCGCGGCCTGGGAACTTTTGACCCCCTGCCCCCTTGTACACCTATTGGATCAAACGGCGAAGCATTTGATTGGCGCAAGAGGATGCGACAGCAAGAAGGCGTTCGAAAATCCAGAGTAAAGGTAGACGGAGCTGCGTTGTCCAAAAACTGACTGCTAATATGAGAGAAACAGCCCCCACACGGTTTAAACTATAGTGACTAATTGATCATTGAAAGACACTACACACTGGACATTCGAATACTGCAGTGTTTTCAAATGCGCCACCTTCTCAGCACCGAGCTATAGAGGCCCAGAGCGTTGCTGTGGATGACCCCATGATTGGCTAGGAAAGTACCAGCGGTTTACAATTAAGCAATGCGGAGTAATTTCGCTACTACGTTCAAAATAGGTATTCCCTGTATTACATTTGGCGATTTGGCGCATATGCGCCACGTTCCGGCAGTAAAACGCATGTACATGCAAGCGTGTGAGCTAGCGTTACGTGCAACACAGGGTATACTAAATGCAACGCTAAATCACACGGTTATTTATTTAAGGGACGCTTCACTACCGGAACGTAACGAAAGCCAAATAGACAAATGGTTTGGAATGGACACCGTAAGAGCAGTGGATGTTTGTAGCATACGAAGCCTATTTTCAAGATGTCTCGTCGTTGAAGTCTAACTAGTCGCGCGATCACTAGTCTGCTTCTCCCCCCCCCCCCCTTTAGAACAGTACTACAGCCGCCACAAAAACTCGTACGAAAAAATTATGGTATATATACAAACATTATCCCCATAAAAGAGAAAAAAAACATTATGGTACACTAACATTATCGCCATAACAGAGACAAAAACAAAACAAAACACGAGAAACGTTTAGTTCACATTTCCCGCACTCTGCTCGACAGTACATGTCACGAATGAATTAGTAAATTAAGACGAGGCGGGACAATACAATTCGGTAGATCCAGGATTCGCCACGCATCGCGCGACGAAATCCCAAGCCCCGCGATGTGTATACCTACGTTTCGACAGTTCATTGTACTTACTCACAGATTGAAACGCGACAATTTCGGGTTAAGTAATGCCCACAATTTCGTTCCAGCAGAGGGGAGTCGGTACATTCTTAATGTAGCTTATGGCGCGAAAACAACAACAACAAAAACACGAAAGAAGGACAAGCGCAACCCGAAGAAAATACCCACGGTCCTCAGTTCGGGTCACACCGGCGTTATCTTGAATCGAACGCTTAGCCCAGGGCCAACATTAACTTCATAGGCCAGGTTAGCGACGACATAACCTAACTTACCTCGAGAAATCGCGCATGCCAGTCACTATATTACAATGCTTCAAACAGTGAAACTGGACGATTCTGAAGTCTAATCTGGTTGCTTCTAAATCGTTACTGAATAGAATTTGAGCTAAGTGATGCCAGGTTGTTTTTATAGGCTGCCTTGCAGTGCAGAGAGGTTTGAGTTAAGTCACAGACACGACTCGGACCGAAACCGAGCATTCGTTCGCTTACAGGGCGCTTCCATCACTTCGGAGTCTTCTCGTAATCCCATTTGCCTTTCTCGTTCGGTAGGATTCTCTTGTACGTATACCACTGATGCACTCCATTCTGATGCTTCAGGGAAGCTGAAACGTGCAGCCACGGTTTCCATCACTGGGTTAATCGCGGCGATTTGCTAAAAAATAAAGCTTTTTTCAAATACTGGTTACGTCTGTTCAAAACCTTCAGTTAAAGTTTCTGGTAGAGTATTGCCTGCTTTACTTTTTGCGAACCAGCGGTTAGCAGTAAGGATTTACCCGATTTCTGTGGCACGTACCAATTCACGGTGACTTTTTTTTATTTTCACTTTGCCTACACATTCGCACACACCAAAAGTTTGACGGGCTGGCTCAAATATCTTCGCCGTTACGTCACATTTCATCCCGTGAGTATCGTACACCGTCGCGCGAAGAAGAGGCACGGAGCGGACGAGAGAAATATCTTCATCGAATAATAATAGTAAAAGCGCGCAAGCTGCACCTCGAAGAATCTTCAAGGTCAGCGCGCGCTGAGAAATCCCCACGGGAAGCGGGAAAAAAAAGCTATACTTCGCGCACACGCAAGCACATCCCACGAAGCGAGCAACATTGCGTCTTGAGCCCGCTCGCGATATATAAGCCCGAGCACGAAACGGCGTGCTTGGATATCCGCAACGACATGCGATATACGCCGAGCGTTTATAACTTCTCTTTTACTTCGTTTGATTCGCTTTTCCCGCCGCCTCCTCGGGGGAGTCACTTTCATTTCGGCGCAAGAACGTCTGGAGAGATGCATCCATCCAACAGGGAAATTTCGCGCCATGTCGACAGCAACGTAATCGACTTACAGAAAGCCGTGATGCTGTATGCTGGAAACGAAAGAATTCGTCTGCTAGTCGGACGCGAACACGCGCGCATCTCGACGTACTTACGTGCGCGTGGGCGTATGCAAATGTGCGCGCACGCGACGCACCTTGAAAATCCACGCCACTGCCGCAAGCTGTGTGTACCGTTATACAAAAGTAGAGTTCAAGGTTACTCACAGGGAGCGAGAGCTTTGCGAGTTAGCTAACACAGTATACAAGAAAAGCCGCCGCTCATGCGTTTTCGCGGGACGACGCGTATATAGAAAGCGTGGGTGTCAGCGTTTTGCTCCGAGTGTATTGCTTACATGAATACGCCACACCTGAAGCGGGGCGCCTGGAACGAGCCTTCACATGTGTGCGACGTTCTCGCGCTGCCTGAACTTGGCAGGGGAACAGTCTACAGCAGCCTGCGAAGAAGTCTACGGGGTGGATGGACGGATTAATAAAGTAACACGTGGCGGGCAGACTCTACGTCGGAACAGAAAGACCAAAAGCTTGCCAATGCAAGTCGGTCTGGAGTCCGTGCACAAAAGATCTAGCACAGACGTCGCTTTATGACGTCGTATGATGTTGCAACATCCTTCTCATGATTCCCATCTCATATTTAGGGGAGGAAAATGAAGAAACAAGACGAAAGTGTACACTATACTGCTCAGTATACATGAATTCAGAGGTTAATAGAAGTCATACAAAGGCGTCTTTGTCGCTAAGTCGCCACTAATGTTTTGTTTTTTGTTTTTTGTTCACCCGGCTAAACAAAGCCGGGCGGTATCAATAGTATGTCCATCCCCGAGAGATAGAATTGTGAACGAGTGCACACTTTTCCATTTCAAAATGTTTGTCACGCCGACATGTTTTTTTTTTTTTTTAAACGAGCATGCGCACAGCGCATGTGAATCGATATCGCACTCAAGCGGTTTGTAGCGCCTCAATGCGCTGCGCGTCAAGGAGGAAGAAGTTGGCATTTGCGCCGCGCGGCGCGCGCAGCGCGATAATAAAAAAAATCAGTTCGAAAACCGAAAGCTGTCAGGGCTGGATCTTTCCCGTGTAAGCTCCGACAGGTTAACCCATGTTTAGAGACTCGGAGTCATTGCACGTCGCCTATAGATGCGACAGCGAACCAGGATATATATATATATATATATATATATATATATATATATATATATATATATATATATATATATATATATATATATATATATATATATATATATATATATATATATATATGACAATGCACGGTACGGTAGAGAGTTCGCCCGCATGATGCACTGACTGCGCCAATCTCTTTTCGCGGCGAGTTGGCTAATCGCCTACGCCAAGCTCGCAACCTTACACACGGAGGACGAGTTTTGTCTATCATCCTCTCTTAGTACTCCGATATGGTTTCTCATGCCATGCCACTCGTCCTGACAAGAGACTACGATCTCGTCGAGAGACACCGGACTCCGGGAATTTCGACCATCTGGTTGTTCTTGAACGCGCACTGACACAGCGCGGTGCATGGGCCTTTATACCATTTCGCCTTTACCGCAGAACGCGACCGCCCAGGCCGAGAACGAACTGTAGACATTCGAGTATAAGCAGCCAAACACCATTGTAACTATATACTGGTCCACCACGGCAGGCGTACGTTCACGCACTAAACATGATAAAAACGACGACCCGCGATGGTACAGGTGATCGCCACAGCGAGAGCAGGAAAATGAAACACTTGTTTAATTTGTTGTAAAAAAAATCAATGTAAAAGCAGCAACATCTGAATACGGGTGCTTATACTTCAAGGCCACTGATGTCATAAATCTTCAAACAGCTACGCATTAAGGAAGACGTAGAGAAAGGAAAAATAAATATGATTTATTCAACGGTAACTTGGAGATAAATACGAGAACTATGCATCAGCATCACCTTCAATTACCTTCAGTTAGTTAACGGTAGACAATGCCAACGAATCTTCATTAGATCGTGACGCATCTCAGTGACGCGGATACGCAGTCAAAATTACGAACGGCCACCGACTATAGCCCACCTCCCCACATTGGTCTATAGACGGCGTGAGCCATGGGGCACGTCTAGAGTTACTGTATGTGCTACGTTTGAGTTTGAGTTTATTTAACCACGTGACAAGTACACGAAAATACACTGTATACGTGGTTTGGTACGAAGGGGAAAAAAACTGCATTTCACAGCTTCACTGGCCCCTTCACCCAGAAAAAAAAAATCTAAACTACAAATTTACCAAAATACAAAAATTACAGGCAGCGGAAAGTGACAATACAAAAAGAAACACGTATGTACCCATGACAGTAAATAATAGAATGACAACTCTGAAATACATACAAAAATATTCATTACAAAGCAATGTATGAAAGAATAAAAACTGAATAACCATTACAGAAATATAGTTACTATGTATGCTACCTAAAGGTAGCATATATAGTAACTCTAGGCACGTCTTTGCCGAGTACATGCATATACGGTAAGCTTTACACAGCAATCTAGCTAGAAACTCGTCCATTTTTTTTTCTTTTCATCGTGCTGCTCTTATAACACTTACGCATTAAAATGAAATACTACGCAGCAAACGTTCACGTGCGCGTTCTGTTTCAGCGAGTGTGACGACGAGACACCGCTCGAAAGGCTGCAGCGTGCGCACGTAGCATCAATGCGACGGGGCAGCAACGTGTCACGAGAACTCATCCTCGATGATTTATCGCGCCCCGCGCTTTATTTTACGTGCCCGCTTGTTCTCGCAATATCTCGCCCCCACGCGGGTATGCGCGTAGGTGTTGCACAATTTCCGCTTCACGTTTCTCGCCCTAAAGAATTATAATGTGGCGCGAAAAATACACAAGCGACACACACACACACACACCACAAGCGCTACTAAAAACTTTCATAGAAAGTTGATGGCACAAAGAATATATGTTCACACCAAGAGGCGCGAGAGTTACATCCGCCATGCTACAGGGGGCGCTATGTGTGAACATTACAAATTAACACTACAATTAAAAAAACGCATGTTCCGAGGCAAACAAGACAACAGAAGCCTGACTAACACAATCGGTATCATATTTGTTGATAAAAAAACGCTTTTAAAAGTTCTAATGCCCTGCTATCTTTACTCATACCCAGAATTTTGACATGACACCTGAAGCACCAATTAGCCCAAAAACAAGTATTTCTGCAGAACATTTCATCAGGAACTCTAACGATGATATGTGGGGTTTAACGTCCCAAAACCACCATATGATTATGAGAGACGCCGTAGTGGAGGGCTCCGGAAATTTCGACCACCTGGGGTTCTTTAACGTGCACCCAAATCTGAGTACACGGGCCTACAACATTTCCGCCTCCATCGGAAATGCAGCCGCCGCAGCCGGGATTCGATCCCGCGACCTGCGGGTCAGCAGCCGAGTACCTTAGCCACTAGACCACCGCGGCGGGGTCAGGAACTCTAACGTCATGACTCTATAGACTAACGGTGGCCAATTACTACTATAGATTGACATTAGGTACGCATTAGAAAGAACACCAGACTTTCATTAGCCAGTTTAATGATTGTGATGTCGAATGACATTGGTCTGTGTACATTAATTTTTTTTAATAAGGGTACCTACCACCACGGCATGCGAAGAAATTCATGAAAATTGCCATCACATGGGGCACCTGAATTATATTCTACAGGCTGAATCTTTTTTTTCCCTTCTCAAAACGACTGAAATGACCTCCGCGAGTGAAACTATTGATAGCTTGCAGATGACGTCACGGACGCACCACTTGGGTCAATAATGGCGGCTTATACGACGTCAAGGCAATACGATCACGCGGAGAGCAACCTGCTTGCGTGAGACAACGACGTCGCTGGAACGCTCTCGGACTTCTAGGCGCACAGCGAGAGAACCAGCACGCGATGTAATCAGTGATTACACTAGCATGACGTCACATCGTTCACGTTTTGCAGGAATGATGCTCGAACGCGGCTGTTCTCAGTGACGTCATTACAAGTCATCTGTATCAAATATAGCACAGGCGTGAGGCAGGGTTTACTTAACCTTCATGCAGACCTCTTAACGAATATGCACCTTACACGAAAATAGGTTCGTTATATCGAAAAATTCGTTATATAGGCATATTCTTAGGACTATTGAAAGTCAATTTTTCATTTACTTCGTTAAAACCAGAATTTCGTTATATCCGGGTTCATTATACCAAGGTTTACGTGAATGTATTTGTTCGGCTGACTTTGCACGCCTTCCCGTCTTAGGTGAGCGGGGGGAGGGGGGGAAGTGTCTCCAACCTCTCCGTGCACCTACCTACGCCAACTAGTACGCCTGTCTGCCCTTTCTGCAAGACCAGCGTCCGAAAGTAAGCAAAGATCAACAAATATGCATCGAAGGGATGAACAGAACCCATAAAGAGGGCCGGAGACCCATATATAAGCAAGCCATAAGCTGAGATCGCGATGGGCCAGTATAACACAAGGATGCATATAAACGCATATATATGCACGCTATATGCACGACTGTGCCATAACTGCACGAGCACGCGTCAACGGCGGCGTCGTGCCTGCGAACCACGGCTTCCCTTAACTAGCAATGGACGATAAAGAAGAAAAAAAAAACGCTACTAGAGGCGGCGGCGGCAGCGACGTAAGCACATACGTGCCCGCTGTGTGTGGTGTATAGCACGTATACGAGCGTGCGCGCGGATCCACCGTAAATCAAACTGGCACCGGGGACACGAGCTCGACAGCCACCTCTTCGAGGACTGGTTAGACGAGAGTTATACTCGCATACGAAAATAAAAGATAAAAAAAGCGCACCCATTTCTGTCGTGTCACTCGGGGTTTCGTTTAGGGGCGAAGCTCCTTAAGGTCGAGGTTTGTCCGTTGGCGTGCGCCGTAGGAGCGATGACGATGAAGAAGACGATGATTGCAGAAGGGTGTCTCGTACATAATACTGGGCGGTGTGGTGGGGGGGGGGGGCGCAAAATTCGGGACGAAGAACGAATGAGCGCGCAACACACAAGCGTTGCCTGCTGATGATCATCACGGACAACGACTTGCTTGTGCAGTATATGACGTCTCGATATGCTCCGCGATGCATTCCGTAAGACTGGAAAGAGCCAACTACCACCAGGGGAACGTCTACGAGCCTCTAATTTAGCCAACTTCAAGCTACAGGCACAAAGCAGCACTATAGTGAAAGCAAACCAATTGAGAACTCGACGCGACATGCATTCGTGACCAATAAGCATTGTATATAACTGTACACCGCTTTGCCACCCATTTATACGCGTCAGTGCTCAATGTCAGAGGCGACTGACGATAACATCGAACGATTCCGCGACTTCGCCCACTCATCTTCGTTCACTTCATTGATATGACGTTTTTCCTTTTTTTTATTTGAGCAGGGTTTCTCTGAAGATTTAAGGCAGGGGACAGGAGGTTAGACGGGGCGAGGAAGAAACATATTCGTATAGATAGTCCTTCAGCCTAATAAGAATTCTTGATTGATGTGTGGGGTTTAACGTCCCAAAAACACCATACGATTATGAGAGACACCGTAGTGGAGTGCTCCGGAAATTTCGACCACCTGGGGTTTATATTAGAAGAGTGCAACGTAAAATTGTCGATTGGAAAATAGAATAGAATTATTACTTTGAGAACCCTTCTGACATCTCATGAGACTCTATATAACTCATTTGCAGCAGATGTTAGTTAAGTCGGGTATTGAGGCGCAACAGCAAATAAAGTGGGCCAAAGACGAAACATCCCCCATCCCTTCGCAGACCTCATCTTTATTGGAACACACTAATCTCCTCTCTGTCCAAACTCATCCTGCCCCACTATACTCCCCTCTTCTTCAACTTCCTGTCGGCGCCTCACACCATTTTCCACACGCGACTATACGGCTATACTGTAGCCAACAGATGATGCAAAAAATAATAAAAATAAAGAATTATATAGTGAACTATACTATGACTATGACGTGTGTGCTCGGCGATGAAAGATAGAGTGTTGTGAATGGTTTAGCGTCGCT
>WOVY01010824.1:367500-682550 GCA_013436015.1 Rhipicephalus annulatus
TTAGCGTACATGCATAGAATACAACGTCTGCATCATATTAATAGACACGGCGCCGCACGAGCACAAAAGTATACAAATCCAAGCCACGTGAACTCATGTTCATGCGATTAACATGTGAGCAATACGCAACGGAACATTGAAGTAATTTTGAAACGAACACAGCGGACAGACAACGTTGCTGAAGTGTTCAATCGTATAACATTTCTCGAAGATCAGCACATCGCATTCGTACACACGCATCACCCGTCTCCGATGCAGGCCTAAACACCGACACAGCGTTCCCCTTCGTATAGTACTGCATGCGAGGACAAATATCGAACTAGGGCGTTTTTTTTTTTGTTATAAAAGCAAGTAGCTACAATAGCCAACAGTCGCCATCGCATAGACAACCGCCCACATCCAGCAAATAGTACGCAAACACAAGCCAGTTAGTCCACAATATAGATTAACTTTTGCGGCGGGCCTCCTAATGCCCGCATAGCTTTACCACACGCCATTCTAAAACATTTCCAAGCCTACGGCACGAAAGTAAAGAAAAAGCGCTAGATGAAACAAGCCCGAGTCCAAAACCACCGATGACTATCTACATGTATACATAGATACACCTTTTCACAATACATAGGCTCCATGGACGCCGCCATAACCCTCTTCTGGACTGTGGTCGAAAACGCATTTCCGAGATAAGAACGTGAGTCTTTGTATACGACCATGCGACAGCTTTGAAAGAACGTGTTTCTTCTCTTCCGAGAAAAGGCCTATACAACTATATTCATGGAACTGCGACTTGACGAGCTCATTTACTTCAGTGATGCATCTCTAAAAGTTTCCCGCGAATGTCCGATATTCAGTCTATAACGGTATACACACATCGACGTCCCGTCATCAAAGCGCCAGTCTTTGCCGAAAAGTGCAACGGGTAATAAAGTACGACTCTCTTCCGCACGTAACCACATACCCAACTCTATGAATAACGCCTCCATACCTTTGCTTCCAAACGCCACGCCAATGTCCATGCGCACGCGGACGCAAGCGAACGATTCCCTGGCCAGCTGAAAGGACGAGTATACGTGCCGCGCCGTTATTTATTTCTCCGCGCCCAGTCTCCCTCCCGAGGGAAAGCCACGAATTAATACAAGCCGCGGACCAGCTTCGAGGAGACGCCTGAAAACGACGACAGGAAGCGACCGCGCCATGAAGAGGGCTCCGCACGCCTTTGAAGGAGACCGCCGCGGCCGCTATAGACACGAGAGAGACCCCCCAACTCCACCGCGGATAAGAAGATGAGTGAAAAAGCTGGCGCGGGAAGGGGCCTCCTTTGCAAAAGAGCATTCGTGTGCGAAAAGGAGACGGACAAGGAGGGGCCACAACACTGCGTACGGTGTTGTAGTGGGGTCGAATAATAAGCCGCGGGTTCGACTCCCAGTGCCATTTCCAAAGGTGATATGTATTCGTCAGTATATAGTGCAGGCAGAATTTGTGCGTGCGTGTGTGTGCGCGCGTGTGTGTGTGCGTGTGTGTGTGTGTGTGCGCGCGCGTGTGTGTGTGCGTGTGTGTGTGTGCGCGTGTGTGCGCGTGTGTGTGCGTGCGTGCGTGTGTGCGTGCGTGCGTGCGTGCGTGCGTGTGTGCGTGCGTGCGTGCGTGCGTGTGTGCGCGCGTGCGTGTGTGCGCGCGTGCGTGTGTGCGCGCGTGCGTGTGCGTGTGTGTGTGTGCGTGTGTGTGTGTGTTTACATGGGGGCGTGGAGTGGGCTCACCATTCCTCTTGCATATATATGTTCGTGCGTGTGTACAGGGACGATGGAAAAAAAAAACGCAAATAGTGCGGCGCACTGTTTCAATCACGCCGTGGCCATTTGTGCCAATAAATAGATGCTGTAATGGTTTTTGGTTGCATCATGGATAGCCCTGTAAAGTGGCGTTGCATTCCCATCCAGGCTACAGTGGCTTGAAAATAAATTAGAAACTGCACAGAATGCAGATGCTACATGTTCACGTTTCTTTTTATCCCCACTGTACGTGTCTACGTACAAAAACATAAAATACTTGAGAATGTTTTTTTTTTGTATTGCAGCGTGAACTGCTACAGGCAAACTATTTCAACGCGTTTCAACGAGCTATCAGAGTTTTTTTTTTTTTTTCGCTCAATGTTCAGTTTGGGTAACCTTCGAGTATTTTTTTTTTTGGCGCAGCAGAACTAATTGATACGGAGTAGCCGAGGTAATATGAACCTCAACCTCTTCATAGCAAAACCGTTACAACTGAACACAGCAAAAAAAATTATTAGTTTCACCCAGCACCCCCCCCCCCCTCCCCGGCTACCCCAGTGGTATCTGTGACCGATGCCGGTTTCCAAAACTTTCTTCACACAATCGTTTCAATCAATTTCTTACACTGCACCGAGAACGCACATATTCAAGCTTGCGAAGACCTTTGAGGCGGCCATTTCGAGTTTTCAATATGCGAATTCACATATTCAGTATTGACAGCGGAAGGTGGCAAGGCGCGAGGAACACCGGTGTGACGAGAGAACGATAAGTCGAAACAGCGGAAGCAAGCGAAACTACCCATCGAACGCCTTCGGCACGTTTCGTATAGATTGGATGAACTGATCTATGCAGGGGCTCATAGCACAGAACACAACTTCCGGAGAAGAATATATTGTGGAACAAAGCTCGTAAACCAAGAGTTCGAGACAAACAGGTGCAACAGTTCGCAGAACAACGCACGTAGGTAAAAGTGCTGACGTGGTTCCGGAGACGAGCTGTTTATCTATACACTTGAGCTCCTCTTGCACGCAGAAGATCTTGCGCTGGGGCCCGGGGAGCGGTTTTTAACATATTCCAAGAAAACGCGAAATATATTTGGTTTCTTAACTTCGCCATACGCGCAGGCGGCCAAAAACCGGCACACCGGACGTCGAGGGCGGGGAAGACCTCTTCTTCTCGAGCAGAGAGAGAAAAGAAAAACATACGAACGGGCGGATGCCTTCGGTAAACATAGCTGCAAGGCCAGCGGTCAGCGAATCTGGGGCTTTGCAGGCGAAACGCCTCACCGGACGACTCACCGCGGTACTCAAAGGATTGCACAGCTCCGCATAACGTGTCCACGGCATTTCGAACAACGCTTCCCCTTTGGCGATGCTCGAAGCAGTTCGCAAGAGAAGGGGGTAGTAAAATCGTTCGAACGACGAGCGCAGGAAAGAAAGGACGTGGTTTTCCGGTGCATTCGTTGGGGGATGGACGAAGGAGGGCCACCGTACCAAGGAGGTCGTGGTGCGGAAGATACTGGGTTCGATTCCCAGTGGCGGCAGACAACCACCGGTACTTACACAGGAGAGAGGTATTAGTCAGGATCACAGCGGGAATATCTTAAATTTCGCTGATGATTATTATGATTTAAATGATGATTATTATTGCGTTACATTCCCGAAGTATTGAAATTACCAAAAATTTCAAATGTTTGGGTGTTATCTTCTCCGCCAATATGTCATGGGATAATCATGTTAATTACGTCCTAAGTAAAGCAAGCAAAATCACAGGGGTTGTAGGTCGCTCACGCTATATTCTTCCCACACGTGTTAAACTCTTATTATATATTTCACTTTTTCAATAACATTTAAACTATTGTCAAATAGCATGGGGTAACAAAACGCACACTAATCTAGAATGCATTTTCCTGTTACAAAAAATATATATATATCTCCGGCACGCATACAACGCTTCTTACGCAGCATCGACAATAACTTTCTTCAGGAATTCTGGCGTGATCTCTGCACATAATCTGTACCAATATCGTTTGAGACATTTACAGACAAGATCACTCTCGGAACATAAACAACTTATGTAATTTTGCCCAACTTCAAAGAAAAGCTCCAAGTTACGGTACTTATGGGAGTGGTTAGTACCAACACCGCGTTCAAACTACGGAAAACAAATGCTCCACTACACAATGCCTACACTACTAAACAGCTATAAATCGACGCAGTTTGATCTTCTTACGGTTTCTTCCAGAGATCTTAAAAAGATGCATGTGGTTTCAGCATAGATTCATGTGCAATACAGACACGTTTTTTCATTTTGTTGCCTTTTAAGAGGACAGTGTGTGTTGAAATATGTTAAAGCGCTAGCATGCCCCTGTGTGTATATATGAACGTGTGTGGCTTTGTGTTTGTATAATTATGTGATAGTGCCGGAGTATATATGTATTGATATTAATATGTATTATGTTTGTATGTAATATTGCCGCACTGCCAAATACACAGCGTTGTAGGCTAGTCAAGCTGTCCGGAGATGGCTTTTTTTTTCTACAATCCCTTCATATGTATCTCACAAAGATGGCAAATAAAGTTATTATTGTTATTGTTATTGCTGTCGTTATTGATGTTATTGCTGTCGTTGTTGTCGTTGTTGTTGTCGTCGTCGTCATTGTTGTTGTTGGTTTAGAATAACGTACCGTAATCAACATCCAGTTGAAGGTTATGATATGCACAGCAAAGAGGTCTGCACGTAGTGACGGAAAATCCTCGAAGCATGAGGGATCTTGCTGGAGTCGACGTTTCCACATATGGCCAACGGCTTACGCTGCCTCGAATAAAAGAAGTCCGCGTGTCGAAAACCTCGGCTCCAGAGACAATCCACATGCTTCAAAGATTATAAAGACTACAGAATTTCTTTGAACACTTGAACGCCGAAATTTTCGCTTCTTTGTCCGTCTGCCTGTCACGCAAAACGATTCCTCCAACCGGTTAAACTTTAAGCACTTGCTGACCGCCCAGCCATTTTAAACTGGTGGCTACATTCGTACTTGCGAGCATTGTCGGTCAAAAAGCAAACATTACGCATATCTGAGCTGGAACACGAATACATAGGCATTAGGCGGAGTGTTCCTTTACTATAAAATACACAGATACACAACTTCAAAGACCCTAGTGTTTCTTAGGCTGCACTGAAAATACAACGCTAAGCACTAAAAAAAAAAGCAAGCTGTCGTCTTTCAACTACATCTGCAGGGAAGCAAGCAGATACGCGGTCATTTTTTTTTCAAACAGCTCTCGAAAATTTAGATTTCAAATTCTACGCTTGGGAACATTACCGCAAAACAGAGAACAAGCTTGATTACCAGCTACAATTTATAAGCTGCCGCAAAAGCGGTCTACAAACGCAGTTGCTACACACAACAACACCAATTGGAGCGGATGTCGTAAACAGACAAGTGCTTGAGCTGCGACGAAAAGCGAATGCGCACACATGTTCCCCTCTATAGCTCTCCCGTATTCACAAGCATCTTATCTTGCGTTTTCCTTATCTTTCTTGTGCCTTTAGCGCGTGTGATAAAACCAAATGGGCCGGTGTTCACAAACTACTCTTGTCAAATGTTTCACTCTGTTACCGTGTTTGCGCACTTGTAACGTACGTAGAACGTACATATACTCGAGGAAAACGTGAATAAGGATAAGGTTGGTTTGTGAATGCGGGCGGGTCTTATCGTTCTTTCATCACCTTTCGCAGCTGCTGGGAAAAAAAACACAGTAGCGAAATTATACTCACGTCCGACACCCCGTTTCTCCGGAAGAACTGAAACGCACCGCGCCGATTCGAAACATCACAAAATGTTACACAAGTTTCCCGCGCGCGGCGCAGTACGGAAACGAGTCACGTTCGAAAGTTTCGTCGCTCTTCGAGAACTTTGAAACGTGCGACGATTGCAGAATCTATGCTACACACACGCGCTTACTTTGTACACTCTCAACACTTTTACAAACGCGAGAAAACTGTCGCGCTAGAGAGATACGCCGTCCATCTCCTCGAAATTGAGCACATTTCGCTTCAATGCTAGGATGCCACAAGTTGTAGATCTATCTATACATACGACAGGCGACAACTGGACGAGGCGGCGAGCGATAAGCGACTGCATTGAGATGATGAGAATCCGTGACGCTAAGCTATAAATCAAGTAATCCGACAAAAAAAAAACGCTACAGAAAAAAAAAGAGAGAAGAGAGTTATTTTCGCTAGTCGTCTGTCGCCCTATCCTTACGTATATTTACCTTCTGTGAGCATACATGCCCAAGGTTCCACCCCACTCCCCCTTTTTTATAAATCAAGCGCCAGAAACTAGAGGTCTGCAGACATAACAGCCGTTCGCTATCGTAAAGGTTTATACATACAGTGTGCGGCGTCGCGGAAATTGTATACGGTTAGGAAAATGCGCCGCCGAATACCAGCTTCAATCGAACGACGTGCCGCATTTCACACGAAAATACGCACGCATAACACACGGAACCTTGGTGAAAAAAAAAAAAAGGCACGTATCGGAACTTCCCAGATGGCACTGATGAAAAGTGTGAACGCAAGATGGCTATAGGCTGTACTATTCACACATCACGCACTCTATCTATATATATAGTCTGTACAAGGCTGAATGCCTATTTGCACGTTCTATAGCGCGTAGAAGGATGCTTCCCAGTCGTGATTTTGCTTTGCTTTTTTTTATTTCTCCTTAATAAGCGAGAACTGGATACGCGCGGCGGTTCTCAATATATACTCCCGATTCTGCAAGCCAGGCTTCAAGGCAAATAAAACCGAGCTGGAAACGGAATCACTTCTCCACTAAGAGTGGAGGGAGGAAAAAGCACACGGCCGTCTAACGTTTCGCAGGAACGCACGCGAGAACGTGTGCGTGTCAAGAAACTACTCGTTTAGAAGAAAAAAAAAAACACCTGCTGCGTCACGCTCACGCGAAGTCTCGAAAAGGAGGAACACGAAAAGAATCCGGGGATCTCCGATGGGAAAATGAACGAGCCCTGGGCACGCGCAAGGACTGCAGGCCGTCGTATTGGTCAGTAGCAGCTATTGATAGGCCTGGTTGTGAGCGATATCGGTTCAGTACACATAATTAAAAGGACACAAAACAGACTGTATATATAGACATAATTTGACCGATATGATAAAGTGTATTTTCAAAGAGTTCTTTGCACAGTCATTGTATTCAGTATTATTAACCTGAGTGAGTAAGAGAGTGGAGAGTGAGTGAGCGGAAAGAGTGAGTGGAATGAGTGAGCGGAAAGAGTGAGCGGAAGAGTGAGCGGACAGAGTGAGCGGACAGAGTGAGCGGACAGAGTGAGCGGACAGAGTGAGCGGACAGAGTGAGCGGACAGAGTGAGGGGAAAGAGCGAGTGAAATGAGTGAGTGAGTGAAGGATGTGAAGCGATGTGACTGAGTGAGTGAGACAAGGAAAGCAGGGAGGTTAAAAATTGCTCGTCCGCTTTCCTACTATGCATTGGAAGGAGAAAAAGAAAAGAAAGGGGAGAAAGTTAAGGATTGCAAATGAGCTAGTTAATTATTTCCTTCTGCTTACCGGCGAACCAACAACGTAAGTCTACGAACACTGCGAAGGACTTCGATCTAGAAAAGTTAGTCAGCGGCAGTGTGCGTCGTCTTATAGTCCAAACAATTTTTTTAACTAAGCAGTGAAAAGTTCACTGACTTGGAACTTTGCGCAGCTCACGCACTTGGGCTTCGGCTCATGACATACAAAGCGTCATTGATTTTCAAAGCATCTCGTCGAATTCAGGACGTCTCAGCGCAGAAACAGTCATCAGCACTTCCGCCAATCTAATTACTGGTCTACCGACGCGGACAAAATACAATAAAACCGGGTCCTCTAAACTGTTTTCCAGATGCATGTCACCAAACTACTTTCCTATAAACACTTTCCTTTAAACGCTTTCGTATAAACACTTTCCAGATGCATGTCAGCAACGGCACAGCTTGTGCGACACTCGAAAGGTACGCGAAACCGAAAATAGGCGAGAGGTGACGGAAGTAATAAAATTACGCACATTTCAACAGCCCCCCCCCCCCCCCTTACGAGTTGGCTCGCTTCGTGCTACACAGATGGCGTTCGAGCCTTCCATCATTCAGGCTCGGAGTTCTGACCGGCCGGCGAAAGCTTATGGCCTTCACGATCGCGTAAGCGCGTCTCTAATTGGTATCTGACTACGGACGCAAGAGGAGCGGGAGCCATTATGACAGGTACCAGAAAAGAAGTTTCGGCGAACGCGCTTCTCGCAGCTGTGAGAAAAAGAAAGAAGAAAAATACGGTGCAGTTGCGCGCACGTGCGGGGCAATATACGGTCCGATTCTCAAGTTGTAAGGCGCGGCGAAGCCGTAGAGCGAGACAGGGAGAGAGCGAGTGGATGATCTTTGTTTGAAACGCGGCCTTGCGGACTTCGAAGAAGAGGTCATTAAAAGTGCGGCTGGAGGTGAAGGAGCTTGCACACAGGATGAAGGTGTAACGTGGCGGCCTGTCTTGTGGGGCTTCCGCGATCTCTAAGCCAAGGCCTCGATGATGGACGACGACCTCGTGTGGCTTTCAAGGAGGCAAGGTGTGTGTGCGCGCATGCGCGTCTTTAGCCAATCTCTGAGTCATCGTCGTTGTGCTACTACTATTGATAGTAGTAATAGTAGTCGTAGTAGTAGTAGTAGTGGTGGTGGTGGTGGTGGTGGTGGTGGTGGTGGTGGTGGTGGAGGTGGTGGTGGTGGTGGTGGTAGTAGTACGCTAGTAGTAGTAGTAGCAGCAGCAATAGTAGTAGTAGGAGGAGGAGGAGGAGCAGGAGGAGTAGGAGTAGCAGTAGTCACACAGGCCACATCACCCGAATGAAATGAATAAAGAAGTAAATAAAGCAAAATGATGACGCACGCGATCTCTTACGCTTACAACTTCGATTATGAAAGAAAGAGAGAAAGACTGGGCAAGAACGAACCTCGCGAAAAATTCAGTATAGAATCTGCTGTATTAACAACCAAACGAAAGCTAAGCTATCTATAGCGCATAGTTGATGGCACATCCAGATTTAACCTTCTATACACTTCGACAACAACAATCTGTCAACAAGATCGGCAACACAGAGATAACCGCGCGAAGTAAACAACGGACCGGGATTCAAACAACACAAGTGCTGACTCGATTCGCCATGATAATAATTTACGCTTTATGCTAACAACGGAGACACGACGTGCACGCCACATAAACGAGGCTCGCCAGAACAGCATAAGTTGTACACTCAGTAATTCATGTTCTCTTTTGTGAACGGTGAAAGCAGTTCGAGAAACGCAAGGGGCAGACTCTGCCAATACCACACACTACGCGGCTGTTTCGGGTTAGTTATGTGTTTGTCGTTGCGGAACATCATTTTAATTATAATCGTGTATGGCGTGGCTTCTTGCCGCTCAACTGTATGCGCCTATTCAACGCGTCACGCGGTGCAGAGTTAGGTGTTAGTTTTGTGCACGCTGCGAAAGAACGTTGAAATGCAGAAATCTTGGCAAATATAAACAACAACAACAACGACGACAAACTACTACTACTACTACTACTACTACTACAACAACAACTACTACTACTACTACTACAACAACAACTACTACTACTACTACTACTACTACTACTACTACTACTACTACTACTACTACTACTACTACTACTACTACTACTACTACGACTACAAAACGTTTTGTATTTGCTGAAGACGACTGGAGCACCAGAGCCACCTTTTCGTATTTTTCGTCATCGCCGTCAATTGCTTATTGTTCAAGTTAAGAATTAATTCACATACATATGATATCAGAGCTCGACCCTACTTAAGACAAGGGCTAATTAACGGCCTGGATAATTAATGAAAATGACTTGAGTTGACCGAAAGACTGGGATCAGCGGGGAGCATCGCGGCACCTGGCGGTGCAGATCTCAAACTCACGCATCCCTTTATGTGGACTCCGAGATTCACCTTGGTAGTGCGCGAAACACGAAGTTAAACAAAGGAATACAGCAAGCACACGAATGCCGACGTACGAAGGCTACTAACAGACATCTATCGTCAAATGTATAAAGACCACCTCCAGAAATCGAAATCATTAGCCAGAAATAAGTTTCGGTATAGATAAACGCCGATTGCTATAGACGATCCGAAATATGTGGCACGTCATAACCAGTAGTATGGCACGGAGGATGAGGGGGGGGGGGGGGCAAAGCCAACCCTATACATTGGCATGATCAGCAGGGGCTGCAAGTTGGAGGAGGGGGGGCGCAAAGGCAGCCCCATACATCGACATAACCGGGAGGGGCATTGCGACGGACCTTCAGCACCCCTCTCATTAAGGGAAACACTGAACGCGCCTATGATCATAACGCCCATTATCAAGTATCATTTGTACGTTCCCGCGGTGCCATGGCCCCCAATAGCTTCATCAGCGGTGAAGCGGGTCCCATTACCAATCTTGGCTGATACGCACTGGGCAGGACCAAATATACTCCGAAGCAGGTGTCATCGCCCGTTTCTATAAGAAAACACTGTACTGAGAGCTGCGGAGAGCCCGAAAGGATTGTTACACCATTATAATTACGGGTAGGATGCAGATTGTCAAATCAAGCAGTATCGAGAGCCTGTGGCGGAAGGATGTCATCTCAAAGCTCGGCAGAATGCTACTCGTGTCGCCGTCGTCACCAGCGAGCGACTCGTACGTCAGGTCACTCGCATTTACCTTATTCTTTTTCTTGAACAGTCTTGAATGAGGTGACGACTTTAACAACTTTCGCGCATGCCGAGGACAAGGGTAATAAATTGTGCGAACTGTCAGTTATTCATCTTCCCTGCTAAGACTGCCACCCCACCCCCTTTTTTTTTTGCTTTTTCTTCTTCTTCTGGTCGGTCTGTACGAAACCAGCTGTTGGCATTCTAAAAATGCGCCGACGCAACCGTTTCGAAAAGGGGCGCTGCATTACCCCGGGGACTAACGCTCGCAGTGAATTCCTAAACGCTGCCAAACCTTTGTGAAACGCGGTTTCCGAAAGAAGAGGAAGAGGAGAGTACTCTGAGCTATATGAGGATACTAGAAGGGTAATAATAAACAAAAGGAAGTTTTGAAAGTTAAGCGCGCAGCAAAATATACCGAGCTAAGTGACTAACAGCTGCGGTCCGCTTTTACTGCAGCGGTGCGTTACTGAAATAAATAAAAAAAAACATCACTAAATATACGTCATATATCGGATAAAATGCAGTGGCAGGTCACACGTCGTAATGTACAGTAGTATACGAGAATAAAGAAAAAGCAGCGACAAAAATTCCTACACAGACACATTGTGTTCCCCTATACAAGTGGCACTCGCTGACTATGATGACGCATATACGCGAAAATTGCCTCTTGGAAACGAACGGTGTTGCATGCAAGCCCAAAGACGAAAACATTCGTTAAACCACGCACTTCAATGACTGGCAGTACAAAGAGATACGGCGGAAGAAGTGTCTATACAGGGTGTTTCAAAAAATGGGTCCAATATTATTTAAAAAAAAATACAGAAACGAGGCATCGGCGTACTACATCCGGCGTTCCCTTTACTGTTGCAGAAGGCATCTTCAGATGTGATTAAACATTAAATAAGGCAGTAATTACGAAAATAAAACAATTCACTTTATAAAAAGTGGAAATAGCCGATTGAGCCCAACGAGCGAATTCAAGTGCTTTCTTTAAATATATAATCTAAGGCCGCTTTGAAATTTTCTGATGGCCGCTGCTGGTAATCACCGCCGGGCGATGAAATCTGGAGAACTTAGCAGGCGAAACCAAAACCTACGCACGGAAGCACATCCCCCGTTCACTCCAACAACTCCCTCAACGACACTATTTCCCTGACATTGGAGGAGGATACGCGAGCGTCGATAAGCAGCTACAAAGCAAAAAGCCTAGATTGACGATCGATAACGGCGAGGGAAACAGTGTCGTCACTGAGGGTGTTTCCGTAGTGAATGGTGAATTCGCTGTTTGGTGCACAAGTTTCGGTTTCGCTTAGCCAGATTTCATCGCCCGGCGGTGATTACCAGCGGCCACCTTTCAAATCGGTAAACGCTTTTCGCAGAGAGGACTTGAATTTACCCATTGTACTGGATCGCACATTTCCACCGGTTGTTACGTTTGGCCCGACAATTCGTCTGGGCAGACGCCGTTGTGCGTAAGCCGGTCTGCTAGGGATGCTTTCAACCCTATCAGCCCCCGGTCTGCAAGACGCTGTCCTGTAGATATTCCAGGTAGCAGTGGGGTCTCAACGAAAGCTTCGCGAGACAAGCCTTTTGTTGAACGGGCTATAACAGCATGGGACGGCGCCACTGTGGCTGGTCTCATCAAGTCAACCTCTCGACTCGGCTATTGTCGTCGCCGACGCGAAATCGTCACAAAAGCACCGTCAGTTTTGAAGCGTCGGAAGACGTCGAAGAAGCCGCCCCAGGGATCGAGCGTTTGGACTGCCATGTCCAAACGTAGGACGGACATGCCATGTCCGTCCTACGTAGGTATACCTTCAAATCGATAAAAATAAAATGCTTTGTCATCTGAGGGTTGTTATGCCAGCGAGTCCTCGTCAAACGTCCGTGCCTCTGAAAAAGGCAATCTGGGTCAAGGCCAGCCCGCAGTCTGCCTGGCGCGAACAACTCAACGGCGTAAACACGCGCGGCGCCTCTCTTGCGCACGTGCATTGAGTCAGCGGCGCAAGTGACAGCGAGCCGGCGTCCTCGTGTCTGGTGGTCTGACGCATGGCGCGGCGACCCCATTGGAGGAATCTGCCCTGACGACCAGCGGCGCTTCTGATTGGACGTTTTGGTTGGACCCAGTGCAAATAAAAGAAGCCCTGCGGCGCGTCGCGATCGGCGGTCCTAGGGAGAGAGGAGTCCCCATGTCGGAGAGCCGACATGTGTGTGAGTCGGCGGTCTTAGGCGAAAAGTTGACCTATGTGTTAGAGAGGAGAGCTCGGCTCTTCGAGTCTCTGTCGGCCCCAGTGCCGAAATTGTAACGCCTCTGTATATATGCTGTACATAAACCTTGTTTAACTCACCGTCGTCTCGTCCGCTCGTCTTATCAGCTCTGCGCAGAAGCAGTCGCGAGCTGAGAAACATACGCTACCAAACGGCTGGTGACCTTCCCGGCGGAGTTGAAAGCAGTGGCGCCTGTGGGACCGGGTTGGCGTCGCCGTCTTTCGCAACAGTGGAGGTCAGCGGTGGGATTTCGGAGGTGGCTTCGCAACAGGGTGTACCATAGACCTAGCATTCTAAGTTTTAGAAAACTTCGTCGAGGCAATGTTCCGAAAATACGAAAAATACTTTGTTCAGAGCTTATTAAGTCACGCACCAACATTTCGGCGCGAAATTTAAAGATGAAATTCCAACCTTAATTTTCCCCAGTAATAATGAATCTATGATAGTGAAACATATGGCCTTAGAGATCTCAGAATGCAGTGTGCCAATATAAACTAAGTCATTGTTTCTCTTTGGTGTCCCTTTAAGATTTCCCATTTTGAGTTCCTACTGCACCCTGACGTCACGGCACGAGCTTCTCGGCACGTGTTCACGCGAAATTTCGGGACACTTCCACCATCGCTCCGCGCAAACACGAATATTGTATGCTTTTCCGTGCATGCACTACGTAATCACAATTACAGCTATGCCGGTGCATGACGTCACCACGATTGACACTCCTAGCCTGACGTCACGCTAGATGTGAGTAGCTGCTCCATTTGAAAACTTACGTTAATGACAAGACAAAATCTTAGAGCATTTAGTGAGCTTCATATCTCGCCCAGCAGATAGGTCTCTGTATACAGCAGATTTGTATGGCTGGGTAACGATTGTTGGGGTTCAACGGTCCCAAAGCCACGATATGATTATGCAGGAAGTCGCAGTAGAGGGCTCCGGGGACGTCGACCATCTGCGGTTCTTTAACGCGCACCTAAATCTAAGTACACTGGTTTCGAGCGTTCCGGCCGCCATCGTAAATACGGCCGCAAAGACAGGGATTCGATCCCGCGACCTCGGGGTCGGCGTTCGAGCACCACGAACACCACGGACGGTGTATACAGCTGAGTAAACTAGTCTTCAAAAATTGGTGACAGTTCAATTTTCAAGGAAGTTGCTGGGATGAGCCCGACTTACGAAACGACTCGTGCAAGCGCTCGAACAACAACACGCGCGGGACGGGTCTCGACAGTCAAGTCGAAGGAGGAGGAAAAGACGCGAACACGTCGACGCGGCACAGGGTGTATAAAGGCGTGCCCCGAAAGGTGACTGAGGGCGGCGACGGCCGCTGACCGCCAAAAAGTGCATACGTACAAACCTGGGACTCCTGCCAACTGCGAAAGAGTCGCTGGAAAACAGAGGCACACGGCCAGGAAGCAATGCAGCACGGCTCTATACTCTCGAAAGCGAAGAAAGGTGCTCCAAGAAGAAAGGCCGCCGGGGCCACGGCCACGCTATAGCTCGCAGTTTTCTTTCTTTTTGAATTCCACGGACTGCCAATGGTGCGCGAGTTCACTCTCGTGGGTTCATTTGGTACGAGACGTCAACAAGGACGCTGCCTACCGAGTTTACGCGAACTTAACGCAACCCTCTCGATCCAACCGCCCTCCTCCGTGATGCGCATAGAAAGGCACGTGTTTGTTAAACAAACGATGGATGGCGCCACACGCTGTATGGGCGCGAAGATGGAAATGATTAATGATTGATATGTGGGGTTTAACGTCCCAAAACCACGCTATGATTATGAGAGACGCCGTAGTGGAGGGCTCCGGAAATTTCGACCACCTGGGGTTCTTTAACGTGCACCCAAATCTGGGCACACGGGCCTACAACATTTCCGCCTCCATCGGAAATGCAGCCGCCGCAGCCGGAATGGGAACCCGCGGCCTGCGGGTCAGCAGCCGAGTACCTTAGCCACTAGACCACCGCGGTGGGGCCGCGAAGATGGAAAGCTGGTACACAAATAACAAAGGTAATCGCATTGTCTACGCTTTACAGCCATGATAACCTTCTTTCTGAATGATGATAATCAAGCTGTTTTGAGTTCACGTCTTGAAGGAAGCAATTTATAGTGTTCCTTTGCAAGAAGTCGACAACCAGCATCATCTCCGTCAAATGTGAGTCCGTATGCATTAGTAAATCTTTAGAGCATGTCATTGTGCCGATTCGGCGCTGGCGGGGTCGCGTTCCTGTGATCGTGATTACAAGCGCTCCGATTGCCATGAGCTCCCATGGGTGGCACCACCAGCGCTGCCAAGGAAAATGCACGTCACTGGCGTTCGATAAGAGGACACGAGAGAACTCCACCATACGTGCCCACGGGAGGGAACCCTCGTTTATCACACAACAGTCCGGGTGCGTGGCCCCATATCTTCGATCCAGCCCAAAACTACGTCAGCATACAGATATGTATGCTGACGTAGTAATGTATTTTTTTGTACGCTGACTTTTGCTTATATTCGTACTAACGCTGTATTTTCCCCTCCCCACCATGCACCATGTGTTATTCAATGTAATCCACTCCCCTCTGTAATGCCATTTGGCCCTGAGGGTATTATAAATAAATAAATAAATAAATAAATAAATAAATAAATAAATAAATAAATAAATAAATAAAGACGTCACGTTACGCGGCTTGTGTAAAAAGCCGACCATTGGCGTCGGTATAGAAAACGAAGAAACAAAAGTTTTTGGCTCATGAGAGCGAACAGGGCCGTCGGCGATTGGAGACCGCTACGCGGTCTGCGCATCGTCAAGCAAGAGAAGCAACGCTGACGACGCGGCTGCAAAGAGTTGCCAAGACCAGCCAAGTCGGGGTCAACATCTTCCCTATATACACACTGTCACGGGCGCCCCTCGCCTCTCTTGAATCGGCGTTCTCGCTATATAAGCAACAAGACGGGAAGCGTCTAATCGAGTGAATACAGTATAGGCGCCAGCTTGTTTTGACGGCTTCCAGCAGGCGCTCTAAACCGGAACTTTGGGGCCACAAAGACGGTTACGATATAGGCGCGGCC
This sequence comes from Rhipicephalus annulatus, assembly GCA_013436015.1. Lineage (NCBI taxonomy): Eukaryota > Metazoa > Arthropoda > Arachnida > Ixodida > Ixodidae > Rhipicephalus > Rhipicephalus annulatus. Next base: position 383,353 of record WOVY01010824.1, read on the forward strand.
GAGAAGGCGCTTACTATATCGAATATTTGACCTCGGATCGGCCCGCATTGCAGTCCCGTCTGTGTGCAATATTTCACTGCTGCCAGACTAACCTTGAAGATGAGGACCGCCTTTTCCGTCATCACGTTTCGTCCACCGGGTGGCGCTGAAGGCGCTGAGACGACTGCATCACGGATCCTGCAAAACAAGAGAAATAAAATATCGTTATTTGCACATACTAATTCGATTATTTGAAGTAAAACAAATTAACGTATCCACTTGTTACAAACAGTAGATATATATAAAAAGTAGTTCAGTTACGCTTTGGGTTTGTGTGCGTTTTCCGTCAGTGATACGACTTGAAACGACTTGAAGCGAGTCATTGTTAAGAATTTAGAGAGAAGGAGCTATGACGCTGCCATTTGCGCCTGATCATTTGACTATGTATCGAAAGTATTAAGTTGCACTGCGATAATCAAGGCAATTTCTTTCTTTCTTGTTGTTGTTCCTGTTGTTGTTTTGAACGAGCAGCCCTGGTCTGCAATCAACTCTTCTTTGTTAATCAGCACATTCTTCATGCACACAATAAAAAAACGGAAAGAAACAACCCTGACCTACATTGTGCCACCAAACAAGGCTACACAGGACACAACATAATCAAGATCAACATCAAGACAACGTGCAGGTTCTGCCAAATGCCGGGGGAGTTCCTGATAACATCAACGGTGCTATTCTCCCAGCACCCGAGAGTACCATTCATGTTCTATCGGCGAAGACATCAATCAAGAATGCAATCAACTTGAACGTTGCAACGCACTTGCGTTGTTCTCGGGACCGAATAAAAGTTCGTTCGGAACGTACGAACTACTTGTAAATATAGAGCACACAAATTGCGTTCACACGCAGCTTTCAAATCGTGGGATACGCTCGGTGAATCGCCACTTACGCAACACGTACGTTCGCGCCATTTGAAAATGGTGTATATGAAATGATGTTTGGCCGTAGTGATTGGGTTTAGCTGCGTGCTTTATGTGCGAACCGAGGGTGGCTAGTCAAAAGCACAACTTCCTTTCTTTCCTCGTGGCGGAGGAAACATGGTAGGAATGAATTGAGTGGACCATATAGCATATCGTTTACTTCCACACTTTTAAACGTTCTTCAAACGTTCCATCACCAAGAAAGCCCAGATATGGTATTACTGAATCGCTGAAAGCATCTACGCGCGCTAGTAGCTCGATTGATTGATTGATTGATTGATTGATTGATTGATTGATATGTGAGGATGAACCTCCCGAAATCACCACATGATTATGAAAGACGATGTAGTGGAGGGCTCCCGGAAACTTCCACCATCTGGGGGTTCCCTAACGTGCACCCAAATATGAGCACACGGACCTACAACATATCCGCCTCCATCTGAAACTAATAGCTCGAGAATATACCACGACTATTCCCACAAACTGCAACCAGAAATCTGCCGACAAAGAGCTCACGTGTCATTGCTTTATTACCTGCGTTGCACTCATCGTATTAGCTGCAATCACACCTCAAGAAAAATTTTAATGCGTTATGAATATTGGAAAAGAAAAAGAAAAAGGGCCAGATGGCGTCAACGAGAGTATGAAAGAAGAGCTACACAGCGCATCAGCCACTTGAGGCGCATCATACCATACGGTTATCTATAGAGCTACGCTCGAAGTGAGATATCCCGTAGAATGATAAGGCAGACTCCGCGTGAGGCCGGAAAAAGAGCAATCAACCTCAGTTACATAAATAAGGCGGTCCTCGGTGTGGCTACACGAGGGCAACGACCATCTCGGCCCAGGCTGCAATAGCGGTTTCACTTTAGTTAGAATTTTCACGAGTTCCTTCCACGCTGACAGTGAGGAAGTTAGCAGGAGCGTTTCAGGAGAAGAAAGTCTTGAAGTCCTCAAATGCCGGTCTGGCCTTCCGCGTAAAAACGTTGATTTCAAGGTACGGCAGTGAAATTGGCCACACATAGGCGCTTTAGAACGACCCACCTCGACTGGCGCATTATCGCCAAAGATTCAGCGTCGACATGAATGATTCGTTCAGGGATCCGCATTTTTTCCCTTGCTATAGCAAGCAACCCTCACGAGACGTGAATGAAGAAGACATATGCTTGAGAAAAGAGAGAAAGCATCAAGAGGAAATGCAGGGCAGTTATAGCAAGACGAGAGTCCGGTTTTACTTCCCTACACCGAGGCTGATTGATTGATTGATTGATTGATTGATTGATTGATTGATATGTGAGGTTTAACGTCCGAAAACCACTATATGATTATGAGAGACACCGTAGTGGAGGGCTCCGGAAATTTCGACCACCTGGTGTTCTTTAACGTGCACCCAAATCTGAGCACGCGGGCCTACAACATTTCCGCCTCCATCGGAAATGCAGCCGCCACAGCCAGGATTCGATCCCGCGATCTGCGGGTCAGCAGCCGAGTACCTTAGCCACTAGACCACCGCGGCAGGGCTTCCCTACACCGAGGTGAAGAGAATGGCGATTATAAAGCGAAAAAAAAAATACAAGCAAAGCACGCACTCAGCACAAACGGTCGCTGAATCGACGTCAGAGCTTAAGAACACTAACAGCACAAGATGCATTTAGTTGTCGTTGCGCAGCTTCCCTCGGGTACGTGAGCCCTCAACGCCAGTTGTTACACGGACCCAACGTTAATTCGCGTTGGATGGAAAGCAGTGTCTGAAAGCTGTGTTAGCGCAAGTATTTGCGCACAGCACACCTCTTGCGAAGGCGTTGGCGCATTCCATCTTCAATCCGAACGGCCCGCCACGTCAAGAGGCATTTCTCGACGGAAGAACCGAGAGGCAGCAAGATCCCCAGATCTCGGAAGCCTTTGGAGCTCGACTCGCCGGCAAGCCAAACGGGTCTTCGTGTGAGTGGGTCTTAAGATCGTGCCTCGAAAGAGTTCGCGTGCTGGCCGTCTCCGAACGGGGCCCACCGTTTACACAGGAATGCCGCTCCCGACGGGAGATTCGAAACAACGCGCTTCGAGAGCGTCGAGACCAGAAGTCGAAGTATAGTCGCGGAAGACATGCGGCATTCCAAGAGTGCGCGCACCCGTCGCTAGTCGCCAAGGCAGCGCTGCATCTGCTACTGCATGCAGCTGCTGGTGCAATCGCTGCAACTACTATATATATGCTGAATGTAGTGTGAACATAGTATTTCGTTAAATGTGCATGAACTCGCAGGTGGTGTCAAAACTTCCAGCACGAGTATGTCGTCTTCTGTTCTTGTGTACACGTCTTTAACCTGTTATTTCGCTTTTTTTTTAAAGACGATAGTCTTTCTTGGGGACCTTCGACGCACATATTTTGGTCTGTGTGTCTCTCTGTCTGCCTGTTTGTCCACTCTTAACGGCATAGGGTACTTGAAACGGCCGACCCCATCCGCAGCGCCCACCTAAGTTGCTCAAGGTTGAGCGTTCATGCTTGTGCAATTGTCAATTAACAAGCAATTATTGCGCATGTCTGGGGAACCATAACAACACGTATATATTCTGCATGTGCGTCTTTTACTAGAAAAGGCATACATAGTAATTTTAAAGACCGTAGCGCTTATCACGCTGCGCTGACCATGCAACGCTAGCACGGAAAGGCGAGCGTTTCCAACGCTTTGCTAAAACGAAACGGTGGTGGCACCTACCCGTCGCCTTGCGTTCTACACCTTATCACCTCTGAGATGGGCACGCACACACGCGTCTCAGAGCCACGCGCTTTGTTTTCTGAGACAACTGCCAGATGGCGCTTATGTTTCACGTGTGACGTGACTTGATGCGTTCGTTCGCCTCCGCTGCACGCTCGAGGCACTCTAACGCAGCGCCTCCAGAATACCATTCACCGATTTTCTTCAGCAGAACATCAAATAAATGTCTGCTTCACTCTCTCCACACGTGAGACTATCGTCTTTCGACGACATTTGCAGATTACATGCAGATACGGGGACATTTTTTTTTCGTTTATTCAAGTGTGTTCCAACAGGCCTAGCAGCAAGGTGCAGCCTGTAGACTAAAATGCGTGTTACAGAGACAAGCCGTTTTCCAGGTCAGCAAATAGTACATACACTTAACGTTTTCATTTCGTTTTCCGGTCGTTCTATCGAAAAACCAAGCCCAACAAGAAATACAGGACGGCAGTTGCAGGCGTGCAAGCGTTCCGACTACACGCTGCTCGATACGAACGCGCAGAGCAGAGAGAGCGTAGCAGGACGATGGAAGCTCGACCTTATCGCGGGCGACAGAGGCGAGGGACAGCGAATTCGCGTGCCGTTCCGCCTCATAGGAAATGCGAGTTCGCAGCGAAATCGACATCACGCGCGGGCCGGTTCGACCCGACCAGTCGATTAGCGGCAACTCGTGGTTAGCATTAGAGAACAAAGAAAAAGATGATCAACAGCTACGTTCCGGGCGTTTCAACGGCTAAGTTTCGGACTCGTATTAAACGAAAGAAAGAAAAATAAAGAGTAACAAAAAGAAACAGAAGAGATCGAACACTCAACGAATGTTATGTTAATTTGGTTTTTATGGCGCAAAAGCAGCTAACGCTATGCTGCGCCAGACACAAGACTTTCAGGAATGGACACTGGACTCGGCGAATGTGTCGCAGAGCGCGAACCAAAACCGAACCGTACAGAGTCGTCTGCAGTCCAAAATTTCGAAATTGTGCGAAATCGGGCGGCTGCGGCTGCAAAGGCTGTCGCAAAATGTACCGATTCATGCGGCTTACAGTGTGAACTCACATATGTGTGGAAGCACATCTTATTGGCACTGTTTATTCCGACAGCATATGCGCACGCGCACAGTATGAATTTTTTTATGAATGGCCATGTCACTGACACATGGGAATGGCATTGTTAGTAAACGGGGTTACATAAGCCAATGACGTATGGGTTCAAAAACCGCATAACTAAATCCTACACTGGCACAACCCGAATGGTCCAGCAGTCAAGCCGGATGCGAAGCGCAGGATCATGGGTGAGTTCAAAGAGATCTTCGAAAGTACAGCCCACATAAACTTGCTCTTTTTTTTTTCCTTTTCTAGTGACTAAAGCATAAGAAAACACAGTGAGTGAGTGATTGAGTGAGTAAGTGAGTGAGTGAGTGAGTGAGTAAGTGAGTGAGCGAGCGAGCACATAACCACGCTGAATTTCGCGGTGATGTCCGTTCATCCAAGCCCGAGAAAACATAAAATAATACATGAAATACATAATATAAAATACAAATACATAATGAAATAAAATAAAGTGCATATCGGTCATGGCCATTCCACGAGTCCAGCACATACGCTAGCGACTGCTTCTATACAGCATCTGTATACTCGCGTCCATCCATCTCCAAATCGTGAGTGCATCGACACTGCGTGCTTCAGTCGGCGCAGCACGCCGAGCGAGGTACCTCAGATTCGCTTAAACTCCAGACACCGATGAGGCACGCCGGCCACTCACGCAAACGAAACCAACAAAGGAAGGAGAAGACGAAAAGCGCCGCAATCGTGTTTCTCGCCGTTTCCCGACCCGTGCAAGAGAACGGCGTGTGGCGGCTTCGACCGGGCGCGGTTTATCTCGCGCAAAAGAGGGGCGCAAATCTTCGCGCGTTAATAGCCTCGCACTCCGGAGGAATACGGGGGGGGGGGGGGGATGTGCGTGCGTGTCACTCTGCGTGTATTTTTCTACACTAATGCAGGGGCATGGCGATAGAAGCCCCCGGCTGGGCACGTCCGAGGAGGTTTGAAAAAAAAATAGCAATTTTTTTTCTTTAAAACCTCTTCGGGCCCGCCTCGCGGTCCAGGAGCAAACCGAGGGCACCACAGTCCTCTTCGGCGAAAGTCAAACGCGCGGTGCACGAACACACACAAGCACGCGTGCAACAACTTTCCGGGCGCGACTGCAGTGCGTGCCTTCTCCTCGCGTGCAGGCGTTTGTTGTGCTCCGCTTCACCTTCTTCGGCGACCTGACATCCTAATGACCGCCGCGCCATAGGGGGGAGGGAACCAAATGCGCGCGGAAGACCGGGCGCTCGCTGTCATGCTCTTATCGCCCCGTACTCGTTCGTGTTTTTTTTTTTGTTGTTGTTGTTGTTGGCATCTCCGGCACGCCGCCGCTGTCGCGTTTGCAAACCGTGCAAGCCTCTAGCAAAGAAGGCGCCGCCGCCGGTCAGTCTGCCGGCAAGACAGAGGGCGTCCGTGTAGCAAAGTGGCCAATCATGCGACCCCGTTCTCTCCGAGAGTCCCGCACACCTTTTTTACTTCACCGTTCCCTCGCCCACTGCAACTTCTCGCACGCACAATGACGTCACACACACACACTCTCCGAAAACTTTCACCTCCTCCGCCCCTTCATCGTCGGCACGATCGAGAAGCGGCGTCATTTTTCATACTCGCGCATCCCGCGATTATCCGACATTCGTATACAAGCGACACGGGGCGGGTATTCCCGGTACGCCACGCACCCAGGTCTATGATTTAGAGCGAGATGAGATAAGAGTACTTACTCCAAAGAGTTCGCGCCGGTTCTGCATCCACACGCAACCGTACGAGCATCGCCAGAACACAGCTCACGAAATAAAGACGTATTAAGAGGAGGGAAAACCCTTGACGACTATCGCTGAACCTCCTACATATGTAAACCTGGTGCAAGCGTGGCATGCGTGCGTGTGTGCGCATGCGCGCTCAAGTGTCTTCCCGTGCCTGTGTGCAGGTCGGGCGCCTTGTAGTTACGCAGATTTTGTCACTGCACAGGCGTGACATTGTCCCCCAATTCCTAACCGAATACAAGTGTGTTCTCTCACAGACCATTTGCAGCTAATGTCGAGCAAAATTTGTCCTCACGCAACTCCAGCACAAAGACAGAATTGCGTGCCAATTTTCTCATCGGTTTAGCTACTACTACCCATCGTAAAGGAGCTCTTGCATAGTATCAAGGTCATTGTGCAACCCCACATGACTGTTGATAATCTTTAGCATATGCTTGGAATTTTCGAGACCTTGGCCATCTGCAACCTCGTCAATAAGCTAAGGCTGGTCGCATGGGCTTAGGACGCGGCCAGAGTTCGAAGCACCACCACGGCTAAGGATGTCTCTTCTGAGCTCTCTCTCCTTAAATAAAGACGTATATTCTCTCTGTTGGAGCCCGCGACTCCTGCAATCAAGTGCATGAAGACAGCTCCCTCACAGCAGCTTCCGAAGTACAGTTCCAGCTCAAAGCGTGCGCACTTTCTGAGAAGGCGCGGCTCAGCGTTCATCGAACTTGAACTTTTGGACGTCGTCTGGAGCCCGCGGTCAAGCAAGGACAGCCGGACTCGCTGAGCGATTAGGGGTGGGGCCCCGCGACACGCCTTCGCGTCACGTTTCTCCCTCGCCCACGACACCGCAGCCATCGAGATGCAGGCCCCAAGGTCTCCCGCTGACATTCGGGAAATGCGCCGTATACGCAAGCTGCGCCCTCGCGCGACTATCGCACGAAACTTGGCCGCCGGCAGGTGGCGTCGTGCGCCAACCTTTCGGAGTCCGTTAACGTTGCACGATCTGCACAAAACGAGCTTCGGTGACTTCGTGCCCGGTTAAGCTCGTCATAGCTATTCACCTTTTCATAAACGCCTCCGCCGCCATTGCCCTCCTTGGGCTGTGCAAATTGGCGCGTCCCCTGGAAAATGCACTGGCAACGCTGCGCCCTTAGCCTTTGTGCTCCCGCGTACAGCCCATCCTGGCAGTGTTTTTTTTTTTTCCTTCCTGTGAAAAGGTGTATAGTGTAGTATACGGACGCCGCTCTGAAACCATGCTGGAACTATTGCTAAGCCATGATGAACGTCAACGCCAGCCTAAAACAGAACCATGGTGTAAAGTGAATATCTCAATCGTATCCCGCATACTTTCGGCAGAGTTATCAAAACATGTTTTGCCGGTTCGTTCGGTTGAATAGGGAGAAGTTGCGTGAAGTGTCACTGAACAAGCGTAACGGTCACAATCTTTCACACGGTCTCGAACGGTCGAAAAATAATACCGAGCGTAAGTCGTTCGCTGCTGAAATTTTCAGCACATCGACCACTGAACCAATCAATGACGGACTTGGAACTTTCACACTGCCCCGGAGTTTTTTTTTCCAATTTGGCTTCCATATGTGTAAGCACGTACAAAGAAACGCACGCACGAGCACACTAAAAGCATGGTTACACTCACCCCCTTCCCCCCCCAAAAAAAAAAATTCTCGTTACGCCCCTGGTATGCATCATCAGAGGTCCTCGGTCGCCAGTATGGTCAAAGCATTCGTGGCCATAACCCTGAACTTTATTATTATTATAATAGCAAAATGGTCCAGGGGTTTACGTCCCAAAACCACAATACGAGTACGAGGCATGCCGGAAATTACGAGCAAATGGCGTCCTTTAAGGTGCACCGACGTCACACAGTAAAGGGCGCTCTGCCATTTCGCCTCCATCAAAGTACGACAGCCGCGGCCAGGATCGAACCCGCCACCTTCGTATATCAGCAGACGAGCCCCGCAACCAACGTTCCACAAAGGCAAACTAACCCTGAAGTTAAGACCATGGCGGTACATTTTTGACTGAGCAAGTGCACTGGACCGAGTGACGCCATCTTAGGCAGACTGGAAGGGGAACGTGTGAGGGGAGCGTCCTGTGCGAGCAACAGTGTTCTTGGCAGCGTCATGCGGCTCGTCGCAACATATTTGCGCCAACTTTAGCGTAGCCTGTGCTGCTATTTTACCGCGTCTTCGGGATTGCAAGATGTTTCGCAGTACCCGCGCACATAGGAACTCTTCTACACCTCTGCAAGTACCTTCCGTACAAAGCAACAGCGTTACGGTGGACTACCTTCACGTCCAACCGAGGCGTACACGTAATGGAGAGTTCTCAAGTTTTCAAGCACACCGTTATCACTGCATACTCTTGTTTAACCATCCGCCGCGGCGGTACAGCGGTTAAGGTGCTCTTGCTGCAGACCCGAAAGTCGCGAGTTCGAATGCCGGCAACGACGGTCGCATTTCGACGAAGGCGAAATTCTAGACGCCCGTGCACTGCAGCAATGACAGTGCAGGTTAAATAGCACATACGATCGACATTCACGGAGCCCTCCATTAAGGCGTGCCTCACGATTGTATCACGGTTCTTGGTACGTAAAGTCTCCTAAATCATTACTCTTGTTTAACTAGATTGTTCAAGGTCCAGCTGCAGTTTAGTACATTGGGTCTTTATACATTATGCCTTGTAACTAAAATGTTATTGTAATAATGATACAGATAGATAGATAGATAGATAGATAGATAGATAGATAGATAAATAGATAGATAGATAAATAGATAGATAGATAGATAGATAGATAGATAAATAGATAGATAGATAAATAGATAGATAGATAGATAAATAGATAGATAGATAGATAAATAGATAGATAAATAGATAAATAGATAGATAAATAGATAAATAGATAGATAAATAGATAAATAGATAGATAAATAGATAGATAGATAAATAGATAGATAGATAAATAGATAGATAAATAGATAGATAGATAAATAGATAGATAAATAGATAGATAAATAGATAGATAAATAGATAAATAGAATATATAGATAGATAGATAGATAAATAGATAAATAGATAAATAGATAGATAGATAGATAGATAGATAGATAGATAGATAGATAGATAGATAGATAGATAGATAGATAGATAGATAGATAGATAGATAGATAGGGTTGATTCAAATGTGGGGTGTAACATCCCAAAATCACCATATGACTATGAGAGACACCGTATAGTGGAGGCCTCTGGAAATGTCGACCACCTGGGGCTCTTTTAACGTGCATCCAAATCTGAGCACACGGGCCAACAGCATTTTCCCGTCCGTCGAAAATTCAGCCACCGCAGCCGGGATTCAATCCCACGACCTGCGGGTCAGCAGCCGAGTACCTTACTAGACCACCGCGGCGGGGCGATAGATGGGAAAGTTCTTGTTGAAGTTAGCAGGAGTTAGCACTTAATCGAGCACTGCGAAAGCAAGCAGTTACGTTGAGTATTACATAAGGTTACTCCCATAGAACGATCACCTTCGCATCACGCCAAACACGTAGGGTATACGTGCCGCAGGTCACGCGTCGACGACCGGTTAAGATGGCGTTTGCACGACCGAGTCTCGCACTTCCCTGGCCACTGTCTACACGAGAGCTCTGTCGTCTTCGGCGGCGCAGAATGCACGGACAGAGCGTAAATATACGAACCGGCTGGCACGGCGGACGATCTGCCGAGCCGTCTGGCGCCAGACGCAAGGGCGCCTCCCCTGTTTGAACTTCGGAATGAAATATATACGCTTGGCGAAGTACATTCCAGGAATCCGATCGGACGACTCGAGGCTATTCCGGCGGTCTGTTTCCTCGCGCTAACTTCGTTTCGTGGGTTTTTCTTTTGCATTTTTTCTCTCCTTCCTGCCTTGTTCCGAGTCGCTCCGCCGTCGCGCGGGTGCTAAATCTAATGCTTCCCCCCGAAGAAGCCCGCCAACTCGCTTCATTCGCCTCGGTGGAACAGTGGACACGGTGCTGGCCTGCTGACCCAGAGGTCGCGGGCTCGATGCCGCCCGTGGCAGCCGCATTTTGATGGAGGCCAGATGGTAGAGCCCCGTATACTGCGCCGTGTCAGTGCACATTACAAGAACACCACATGCTAAAAATTTTCCGGAGTACTGCACTACGGCGTCTTTCATGATCATATCACGGTTTTGGGATGGTAAGCCCCTGATAATTATTGTAATTACAACCAACTCGCTTCTTTCCATTCACCTTGGTACGAGACGCCCGCATTCTCTTCCGTCTGCCCCCTTTTCACATCGATACAGAACGAATTTCTGCGTGACGAAGTCAAGCTTCTTAATTTTGGGTTCTTTGACCTGTTTATAAGATGACGCAAAGATAACACACTCGAGGTTATAACAGCGGATAGCCGATAGAGAAATAGAAGTTAGCCGTCGGAGAGTCGTTAACAAGTTATTCGACAGTTAGCAAATAGATAGCCATATACATAGTTAGCTTGCCAAATGTTGACTCAGCCAATAGTCATTGTAGAGTTAACCAACTGCTCACTGGCGAAGCCAGGGGATGAAGAATCCCCCCTTCCCTCTTCATATATTCGCACCTACGAACGCTTGCACGCGGGAACATACATTAAGGGTGGTTGAATTGCACAACATATTCCGTCACATCCTGTACGATGACATTCTCTTGAAGATCTTCGATGGCAATGCTCGTCAGCGCGATGACAATCCAAGCAAACGCGTGACATGGTATTGAGTCACCCCGTAAGGCGACCACAGAACGCTAACAGCATTTTCTCTAATTCTTCGACAGTGCGTCGCGCATAGGTGGCTCGAACATAGAGAAATAAAAAAAGGTGAAGAGTGGACACTCCCATAGACCCCAGCGGCCCAATCGACTCTTGCACACCTAGTGGTTGATGAGAGCAAGTGGCGTGCGCTTCCGGTTTCGGTTTCACTGGCGCAAATTTTGAATTACTTTGCATAACCGACGTTTGGCTATGACGAAAGTTCATTTCAGACCACTATTCATCGCCCAAATGGATAGGTTTTGTAGGTCGTTTTGATTTAGCGATTCCCTGTTTTGTTTTGTTCAGTGGTTCGTGCGAATCGGTCGTGACGTAATTTTTATTTCGATTAAGTTATAATAAAAAGAGATGCAGGTAATGATAATTCACTACGGTTTTATTCATCGCGCTTGTGTTTTTCTTTTGGAACAAGTGATCAATGTATATATCAGTCAAAGAAACAGAGCATCCGCAATGTTTTATTCAAAGGCAAGGTAGAGTATGAGAATATAAAAAGCACAATATGACAAAGGTAGACAACAAATGCATCTCACCTTACAAATAAATTGTAACAAATATTGTAACAAATACATAGAGAACACAGACAACGCACACATCGCTAGAGTTGGCAGAAGCCGAGAAGCTGGTCAAGTATGACAAACCGGGCCAGTGGGTAAGTAAGGATCTATGGCAAAAACACAGCGCACAATGCTGATGAAGGAAGAAGTGACATATACACAGCAATGAAGTCGCGAATCACGCCTGGGCTTAACCGAAATAATGCATAGAAATAAAGAGCGCACAGAAACCACACGACACAATATAGCAGAAAGGCAAAGGTGCAGTGTGCTGGCTGTGCTTAAGAACAGCTAGTCCAAAATGAAAAAAAGCAGACTTGATGCCTGCTTGTCTTCAGAAAGGTAGGGCTTTGCAGCTTGCTCACTACGTGAAAGACAAACTTTATGCTACAACACTGGCAGGTCTTGTGGCTCTTCTTATGCGTCGCCTTCATCAAAAACTAAAGATCCCAAGTGATTTGCGTCTGGGTCTTGCTGTGACGCTTGCGAGCTAAAATAGATTGTAGTCATCACTTTATCCAGAATTGTGGACTTTAATTGGTGCTACGAGAGCGGTATTACAGGGCTAATAAATAGCAGAAGGAAACCACTTTGGCTCATTATTTTTCACAAAGGCTCTACATAGTACGTTATCACTCACAAGCTATATAAAAATAAAATGGCAGCGTCCGCAGCCCCATCAAACGCTACAAGTTTGGGTATTCTTTTGAAAATTTTGATGGGCAAGATGAGGAGGTTGATGAGAAGCTAAAATACGAAAATCGTGATAACATGAACCGTGCCCACTTCATACTGTGTTCCTTACCCGCTCGAAGACATTTCAACAAGCGGTTTTGTTATCGATATATTACTTGAGCTGGAGAGATAAAGCATACACAGTGACCAAGCGACCCACAGTAAAGTGTACAGTTCGCCCATATTTGCTACAAAAAATACATACAGGATACCCAACATTCTTTTTAAGGTTATGCAAATCACTTCGAGCGAATACACAGTGTTCGTACTCCTCATAGCGGGTAACCAAAACAATGAATGCAACGAAGGAGTGGTTAGTCCAGTTGAACTGAATATAAGCATATAAGACCATAATGAAGTCTGCTGTAACGAAGTAATAACATAACAAAGCTATTGCAGGATTCGGCTCAACTCGAATACTTTAGTGTAAACCCGCCGCTAATTGCTAACCTTTGAACTTGTCAAGCTGTATGCCCGAGATTGAAGACTGGAACCTAACCCTGTCTAAGTTTCGGTTCACAAAACGCACATGCCAACATAAACGAACCCGGGAAAACATTTTCAGAAACTTAGCGTGACACCCAGCAGAGCAGAAATGAAAATCGCCAACACTTGACAGATGGTGATACAAAACATCGCACACTTTCAGGTGATGTGCAGTGGCCTCAATTATGGCAAGAAAGTGAGATTTAAGTTGTTGTACGTATGCAAAAGCTGCTTCTGATGGCACAGTGAGATTCCCAAAAAGTTTGCTGGGGACGTGGTATGCTTTGAGCATTGTGAAATACTGGTGGGTACCCTTAAGCGTCTCACTGTCGTCTTTCAGTAACTGTGGGCAACTGCAACCGTCACATGCATTCCGAAGGAAGTGTTTGATGAGAAAACCAGCTACATAATATGCAGCTGAGTCATTGATAATATGGGAGTGAATGTTTGTCGCAAGTTCAGAGAGATCGTCTAGAGCGGGAAAGTCGTCAGGCTGTGGCTGTGCACACTCCTCATTATCCACAAGAGACGCACTGGTGAGGGAGAATGGCGAGAGCTGCTCTTGGAGGAGGTCACATTCATCATCCTCGACATTTCCGTATTCTGACAGCTTGAAGAGTTTTCTTATGCAGATGTGCTTCAGGCCACAAATAAATTGTGCTACATTGGGGTTGGTGTTCCAACCCTGTTTTTGCCTAATGTGGCCAAATATGTTCTCCAGAGGATCCTGTTGAAGCCTGCGTGTTAACAGGTATTCAAAATTGTAATTTTTGGAGAGGTCGTCCCATAGTTGACAAATTGCCTGAATTGTAATTTGCCAACCTACGATGGTTTGTGGTTGACGTCTGCCAACAAACTGCCATGATGCAATCCAGGGAAGCTGGCCTCGGAGGAAGTCAATCAGCTCTGAATCATTTTTCATGATTGCATGCCGCAGCTTTTGCGAAGTTCTTTTTTTACTCGAGCTGTTCAAGGCATCGAAAATCCTGTCCATACGATCACAAAATTGAGCTGTAGTGATGGCCGAGGCAGGCAGCACCTTCGCATACACCATTGCCGTGATACCAATCGAAACTGATGCACTGAGGACCTGAGTTGCTCTGCTGACCTTCATATTAGAAAAAGGTTTCTGATGAACGTGCCGTTCAATCAACTTTGGAGCCAATCGCAACCGCAACTCATGTGAGGATTGGTAAAGGCTTACAATGTGCGACCAGTTAACGATGTCATCCCCAATGTATAACTTGTGTGCTTGGACATTATTGCGCGTTGTTTTAATTAAATGCGGAACATCAAAAATGTAATATACCCGCTCACCATTAACTTCAAAAAAAGGCTTTGCTACAGTCACTCTTAGTTGGTTAGCGAGACTTACATTTGAACTGCCCTGGTCACAAATGACTGCTTTCACTGCAATATTAATGCTCCTAAGCTCCAAAATGAGTGACACCAGCAAGTTATGCATAACAGATGATGGTGTTGATGTGTGCCCTATAGTAAAAGCAACCGGTTGAACCCACTTTTTCGAAACACCAACAAGCAGAAAAACCAGTGCTCGATCAGCGATGGTTGAAGTGCGATGTGTGCCATCATCTGTAAAACCCTGGACAACGTTTCTTGAAGCATCATAGTACAAATTCTTTTTGAGTGCTATTTCGTCGAAAACTAAAGCGCACACTCGGTCCCGTTCATTCCAAGCATGAGTATTTGTTGCAATGGAAGTAAGGATTCCTGGAATTATGCCTGGAGTCATCTTTACATTAGCTAGCCACCTCCTTAATGAACGCCGGGAGGGCAAAGAAAAATATGGAGCCAGAAATCGGTATGCTCGCGGACCTCGGAAGTTTAAGTGAAGAGCGAATTTCTTGAACCACACGGGAAACCGCTTGCCCTTGCGTTTGGGCCTCAAGCGAACATGTGCAGAAAGAAGTTTAAAAACCTCCTCGGTGACGTGCGGTCGGATAACTTCAAGGGCCTTCGAAGTCGATGACGGTGCTTGGTGAGGCTGTCTCTGCAGTCTTTTGATAGTTTTCCGCTGTGCTGCTACTTTGGCTTGCAGATGTTTAATGGTTTGCTTGTACTTCATTGATGGAGACATTGTCGCTGGCACACAGGAACGCACTGCAATAAACAAAAAAATTGATGTAAAAGCGAAGAGCAACTAAACCCATACGAGCACTTTCCTCGCTCTTTCAGACCCAAGGTGCACAACTTTCTGTGATACAAAGTTTTCGATTCCACTACCTAAAAACAAACCATTCACAATGTTGACAATGCACAAAAAAATGAAAATCACTGAGAGCCCACCCCTACATTTTGTAAGTGCACACGTATTGTCCTTTTGAGGATAGTTTCCTCAGAATGTCCTAAACATAAAATAGCACATTAAAAACTGCTGCAATAAAAGCATAGTCACCATTATCTCTAAGGCACTCAGGCGTGGAGCTGTTGGCGGAGACGTCTTCTGGAGGGTCTTGTGAAGCTTGTTCAGTGCCTCGGACAGTGCTGTCGGAACAATCTTGCGAGCGGCCTGCGGAAGTCTCTATATCAATCCACTCTGGTGTTGAAGTGAACATACAACTTACCGGCCACACAGGTTCCTTTTGTGACAGCTGAACGACTGGTTAAGGTTTTCTCCGGCAAGACGAAATCAGCAAAAATTCTTTCACCAGCTACAAGGGAGCTGCCACCTGCAGAGGTTTGGTCAACAGTCAATTTGGGTAAAAAAAAAAAGAAATCGCGACACTGAACGCACCCTGTTCATCGGGGCACCTCAATGTGTGGGAGCCGCTTTTTGAAGCCTCTACCGCAGGTCCTGAAGAAATGAAATTACGACAATGTGTCAGTAAGAGGCTTAAAATAACACAAAATGAAGCTCATCCGCACCTTGCAGTGCAGCTTCTGCAGCCATGTCACAGTCACTACTTGAAGCGACGCTCAGAGAACCTGCATATATGTGCAGTTGGTACAAGTTACAAAGCTTGTAGCATGGGGAAACTTAAACAGCTCTTTCAAACGCATAAATTGGTCGAACGTGGAAGAAAAGAGACGGCACCAACTAGGAAACAAGTAATTTGTGATTTTTGGAATTATCAACAGTGGCAGCTTTCACTGATGAAAGGTATACGTACATGTGCACTCAGGCTTGAAGATAACGTGAAATAGCCCTTTAAAGTCTTTCAAAACAAGTTGCGCAGGTCCAGAGCATCAAAACATGACAGAAATGTAAAGCTGCTGTTAGGAAGGTAATAGCCCACAATTCACAGAATTTAAGACTTTCCAAGTGTTACTTCTGTAGTGAGGTTTCTCCATCGGCATAAAAAAATCTTCACGGTTAACTGTCGCCACTGATTCAATACAAGTGGCTGCTATTGCACATATTTGAGTTTCAGTCAATCACTTACATGGTGCAGCTGGTTGCACACTGGGAACAGCCATTCTTGTAAGGCTTGTTCCCAGGGTCCATGAAACTTTGAGCAGTAAAATGGTCGCTCAAACCCTGTACGTTGCGTACAATAGGCTGGCCGGCTTACTCAGGAGATCATCGCGTCCAGCATACTGCATCCATGCTTTCATCCTGCATTGGCAATGAACTATCAGCTGAAAGGGGAAGTGCTTGAATAGTGATTTTTTATTGTTACCCTCACTTAGCAAGTACGAACAGTAAGCCTACAGACATGCAAACCATACAAAAGCTTTAACACACCTGCCGTCCCGTGGTACGCGGAAGAAACTCGTCCCAGGCTTCTTGTGGGTTCTGCCATTGAAGCACCACGATACACAGCAGTAGCTGCCGTAGCTTGGACCGCCGGACGACATGGCGTCAGCGCGGTCTGAAAATGTTAGTAAGTGGATGCTTCGCTGTCAAATTACGAAAAAGATATGTGCACGTCATAAGTGTACCAGCAAACCCCTTTGAAATGATTAGCTAATCGATGCACAATACAAAACCAGTGATACATCTCTGACCCATAAAACTCTGACTTACAAAGATATACGTCAAGACCACGAACAAAGATCAGAAGTTTCCAGGCCGCTATCCCTTGTAATGCAATGGTATCGCGGCCTGGAAACTTTAGAACACCTTCGTGCGTACGCAGTATCAGCAGTACATTGGGAAGAAAAATCGTAGTTGAAATTTGTGCGGTAAAATCATATTGGAAACGTAAAAAAAAATTGTGGGCAGCTTGCACTAGTGGCACAAGGCTAGCGAAGAAACGAAGATGATGGCCACTTGGCTAGTCCAGATTTGCCTCCGGCACACCAAGAATTATTCGTGTTCCGAGCCTTCGGGAAACGCGTCGTGAAGCATGCGAGGCCCAGCGAACTATTCTCAATATTTTGCACCGAGCCACCGAGCCTATGACCTAGCTGCCCAGCTATGCTCAGCGCACGGACGCTCGCGTCCGTGGCAGACGCATCACGCGTCGCCTCGGCTTGACGCCGTGCCGTCTTTGCTATACTGCATACGTTGCACAATGTTCCCGTCTAACCGCCGCATAGAGCCACAAGCTTTCTTTTTAGCGAACCTCCCAGTCCTTACAAGCTTCAGAAAAAGGTTACAACTGCGTGAATAAGACGCCACGTAAGAAACAAACTCGCACACACGAAGCGCAACGTGTGTGTGTCCATCTTTCTATGTTTGTTGCATGGTGTCTTATTCGCGCAAGTGTAACCGTTTTCTGAAAAAATGACCCAACAAGACCAACAACATGTCATTCAACAAGCTTTGCTTGAAAACGTACCTCACCTGTTATCTCACGCACGAAAAGGCCGACGCAGCTGACGTTGACGAGAGCGACGAAAGCTTCTCGCTGTCAGTCATGCATGGGCTTGTCGCTGGGTAGATGGTGTTTATGACAGTACGGCTGAAGAAAAATAATCGCGTAATGTGTGTTGAATAAATTGTTTTTATGTATAAAGAACATACCAAATTTGGGCGTGTAATTATTAATTTGTGAAAACAATTCTGTTGCATTGATTATAACTGTGTTTTTTTTGCGCTTGCGCCCTCTGAAGTTTGGTGGGAGCACTAGTTCGTTACGTAGCCGTGACGCACTTCCTGAGGCCAGGTTTTCCGGAGTGTCCGCTCTTGTCTTCTTCTTTTCTCTATGGCTCGAATGCGTCAGCAGACGCCGTCACGAAAACCAGCTGTGCAGAGAATAACGCTGCAGCGTATTTTGCACGAAGAAGCGAAATTTCAACGTTATCCCGTTTGAAGTATAGGTACTACGCGACTAAGTAATACGCGTGAGACTCGAAACTTGCTGTCTGTGTTCATAATAAACCTGCGCATCGTCACGATACGTAAATACGTATCCACAAATAGAACAAGATTTACTGAACATGTGAAAACGACAGAAAAAGTGGTAGTTCCTTCCAATATTTTTTTTTTGTTTGCGTCCATGCGGTTTCGTAAAGCTAGCAACGTTTGCAACGCTGGCCCACGTGACGAGGTGACTGCAAGGAGGTAATACTTCACGGTACACGAAGAACAATGTCGTACTTCAAAGCGCACAAAACTGGAGAGCATGAGAAATGTATAACATATTTGAGAGTAATAAACTTACGCAACAGTTAGTTGAATACGACAAGCCCGGGTATATAACGAGCACATATTCTTACGGCTCTACAAAACTTCTCGTAGAAAGAAATTAGAGAGACCGAGAGAAAAGGGAGAAAATGAAAGCAGGGAGGTTAACTAGATGCTAGGATCCGGTGCGCTACCCTGCACTATAAGGGGGAGCCAAAACAAAAGGGTGCGGGAGGAAATATATGGCTCTGAAAGCGTGCAGACGTTCGTCGCAGCGCCCACGAATTTCACAGCCGATAATGACTACTTCGAACAATTCAATAGCAAATAATGAGCGTTGTCATATCCGGAAGCGTGCACACGAGACTACAGACCACGCTCAGAAATCGACTACACGGGTCACAGAGCTATACATTTAAGGGCACTGGACCCTTTAACTGTTTACAAACACAGCCCCTTGATAACATCCGGTTTCGTCCACCGATGTGCCCTAATAGCATCGGTGGACAAGAAGAGCTTGAGAATATAGCCCACTGATTTTCCACACGTTCTTTCCCTTATTTGGCAAAATATATTCAAATATATGTTCTTTCAAGGTACGTAAAAATGACAAGAGATTCCCTTGAACTTTACGCCCGTTCCTTTTATCTGAAAAACTAAAGAGAACCAATCATTACGCTTAAAAACAACTTAGAAACGTGCTTTCAGTTTCGACGTTAGGAGCTGGTGAATGAGGTGACCGGAAGTTTACTGGGGTACAACCGTCACCCCCGGAAAATCTTTTCAGGCCTGCGCCCAGCAATCTGACGTCATTTCCGGCCGGCCGACTCTCGGGGAAGCCGCAGCGGCAGCGAGCGCAGCGCGGCGGCAGTGGTGACGGTTCGGCGGCGTGGTGTTGACGGTGTTTCGCGTTTGTTGCTTTCCGTTGTTGTTTTGCGGCAATTTCCTTTCCGTGCGTGATGCTGGAGTGATGCGACAATGCCGAATAAGTGTTGTGTACCCGGATGCACCGGCAACTACAAAACAGGAAAGAGGATACAAGTGTTTTCCTTCCCTAAAGACGCCGACGCTCTCAAACAATGGCTACGCGCCATTCCTAGGAAGGACTTCGTGCCGACTTCGTGCACTAAGGTAAGAATTTGAGATGCTCCTGTTCTTAGCTTGTCGTTGCTTGTTCGGGTAGAAATCACCTATGATGGGAAATACTTGAGCGTGTGGCCGCCGGGCCTCGCGAAGCGCTGACGCCAGCAGTTGATGAGAATCGCCCAGAAAGGCACGTTCGCAGCAAGGATGGTCAGCTGCGCTTTGTTCACTAACAGTGCCGTGGTGTCGTCCATTCTTGCAAGCTCTCGGTGGAAGCGCTTCGTGGAGTGCGGTGACATCACGCTCCCGTGTTTCCTTTCATGTTGCTTGTACCGCTTAGCGCAGCGCTTTTATTTAGATGCTTGCGAAACGTAGGTAGACTTTGTTTTAGCTACACGGACTGTAAACACGGTCATGCAAACGGGAGCGCATTTTTTTCTTTTGAGAAGTGGCGTCTCAGACGTTCTTGAAACGTTTGTGCAGGTGTGCGCGGATCATTGCGACGCTTCATGCATCGAGAAGACGACATCGTACACGGATCCAAGGACAGGGAGAGTTATTGAAGTTGCACTCCCAGTACCACGGTTGCGTCCTGGATCTGTCCCAACGGTATTTCCCGGCTGTCCGTCCTACCTATCAGTACGAGACCAGAGCACGAGAGAAACCCCTGTCGCCAAGAGGAGCCGACAAGAAGCCTCCCAACGCGCCCGTGCTGTAGAAGAGTCGCTGGCGTCATATGAAGCGGAGCAAGAACGAGACCGGTTTTCGTCCCTCGAAGAACCAAGGGCTCGCCTGCAAGGGGTGTCAGTGTCTGTGGACTGTGATTCAGTGTGTGTGGACTGTGTCAGTGTGTGTGGTGTCAGTGTGTGTGGACTGTGTCAGTGAAGTGGACTGTGATTCATAAAGAAGAGTGCTGCATGTTTTTGAACATTATCGACTATCGTGAATCTTGTTTGAATGCGTCATTGACCGTGTTTGCAAACCTTGAAGTCTTTGCCTGCTATCAAGGTTCACCAATCAAGAACCTTGGTAGCGCTGTTGTACCAGACTCAGTTCAAAAAGTAAGTTCCTTGTTGGAAATTTTGAACAACCTGTCGATGCTGTCTGAGGAGCGCTGCACTTATCGCCACCTGGCTCAAGCAATACATTCCCTTCTGGACGAATTGGAAGCCAGCATTGATGAAGGCAAGAAAGAGACGGTGAACTTTATTAAGGAGCAGCTACTACTCCTTTCTGCAAAGCTCTTCACATTTATTCTTGTGAAACTGCACAGAGTGTATTTGATTGCATGTCATGACTTGATTTCCTTGGTATACTTCTGCCTTAAGTAAAATGAGCCTTGTTTCCAGTTTGTATCTCTTTACAAGTTGTTAGCTTTTAAAAGTGGTGTACTTTTTTCTTTTTTTAATTCGAACTGCCTCGGTGCCTACTGTAGCAGTTGTACAGTCCGTTTTGGTACCTAAGCTGTGTACACTTTCCTTGTGCACTCTGTGTACAGACATGTTGTGAACTGTGATTTGTTTTTCTTAGATTTTTGTTTGATTTTTTCCCTAGGACATGCACCTACCTGTGGCAGTACAATTACTTTTCTTTCTGTCATTTATCATGCTGTGGACCACAATTTAGTCACCAGTGTTCTTATGTATTGTATTTTTTGGCAAGTGTTTGAACCTGCTACCTTGTGTTGCTACTGCTACTATGATAAACGAATGGTATGTTTTCCTCTAACCTACAATTTAAATGAAAGTGTGCTTTTTCTGTTCCAAAGCTCGGGGATGTTTTTGCTGTTACAATCTGTTTTGTTTTGAGTTTTATATGGCAAGATATTGTGTTTTGTACTTTTAACATATTTTCAGCATTAAGGGCAACATCTTGTGTTGCCTGTCGTCTGCCTGGACCGAGAACAATGCGCACTGTGATATTTGTACAGACGGCGTCTGGCTGTGATAAATAAATATGCATTATTCCATTCATGATATTCATTATTTCTTGATACCTTGATAAGTTCCCCAACCGCGGTGGCTCAGTGGCTAAGGCGTAGCGCTGCTGAGCACTAGGGCGCGGTTTCGATACCCGGCTGCGGCGGCCGCATTTCTGATGGAGGCGAACAGCGAAAACGCCCGTGTGTACGAGATTTCGGCACACAATAAAGTAAAGATTCCCAGGTAGTCAAACTTGATCCTGAGCCCTCCCCTACGGCGCGCTTCATCGCCTGCGTTGCGTCGGCGCGTTAAACCATACAATCAATCGATACCTTGATAAATCGTGCGGACATGGTGTCATGGCACCTCGCCCGAGTCGGTAGGCGTGAAGGGCTCTCGCGGCAAGCGCTCGCGGCTGGCGCAGCCACCCAGCGAAGGGCGCCCGGCCGGCCGGCGCGATGTGACGTCGTCGACGTCACGTCACGTGACGCGCAGGCCTGAAAAGCTTCCGGGGGTGACGGTACAACGCTAGCGAACCTGAAACCGCCTTATTTATCTTGATGCACGCGCGTGCGTTATATACGGCACATCGCGACTACTTGTATCCCGAAAACTACAATGAAATATTGAGTGTATATCGCAGCGAACGCTGTGTCCTTTATACATAAGAGGGTGTGGCCACGTACGAGCGTTGCTGTATTCAGACACCGACGTGTACGGCAAGAAGCCCTTGACAGCGGACGTCTGACAAGGACGTACAGGGTGTCTCTAGAAATGTGTCCAATATTCTTCAAAAATCGCAGAAAGTAGGTATCTGCGTGCTACTTGCGACGTTGTCTTTTCTGCAGAGGCATTTTCAGATGCGTACAAGCATTAATTGAGGCAGTAATTATAGAAATTAACACAATTAACTCTAACCAGTGGTGATAGCCGGTTGAGTCAAATGGGCGAATTCAAGCCCTCCCTACGAATAGTTCATAGCCACTTTGAAATTTTGGAAAAGCGGCCGCTGGTAATTAACTCCGAGCGATGCAATGAGCCTATAATTTAGCTGGAGAAACCGAAACCGGCACACCAAACAGCGCATCTATACCATGCACTTCGACAACGCGCTCAGTGACTACACTGTTTCCCGTCGCATATCCGTCGAGCGCCTTATTAGCGTATATATAGGCGAGGACGTACAACGACGCTTATACCATGGCATAACTTGATATGTAAATGTGTACGCTGCTGAGTAAATCGAAATTCGCGTGGCAGAGGACATCAGCGCGAGCCGCTTTCGCTTCCGTACCGCTCGCAATCCGTTCCCAAGCACAATCGGTTCATATCTCCGACGCGGAGATAATAGACGCGGTGCGGCCTTTTCGGCGTGGACGCGCACGATTACGGGCGACTCGTTGTTTGCCCAATTCCTTCCTTTGCGCCTAATAGCTTAAACGGACGATTAATGATGTTGATGCACCTGTCTTTCTGCGAGCGCGTCACAGTCTGGGGCCAAAGGGGGTGGTGAAAATAGAATGCCCATAGGCAAAAAAAAAGAAAAAGAGGGGGGGGGGGCTTGCAGCGCGAAATTTCATCAAGAGATATTGACGAATGAATATGCAAGGAGCCCTTTACGTGCACGGATTATGCGCTGTGCGTAAGAGACTCACCGTGGCGAGAGAGAGAAATTACACGCAGAAGGCGGGAATCAAGGTTCAACCGAAGATCCTGTTTGCTACATGCACTGAACTAATGTACAGGGCACAGAGAAATAAATTACAGAGAGGCATACGAGGTCATGCAAGAGCGTACAACACACACACACACACACACACACACACACACACACACACACACACACACACACACACACATATATATATATATATATATATATATATATATATATATATATATATATATATGAGAGAGAGAGAGAGAGAGAGACGTAAAAAAGAAAGAGAAAGAACACAGGTGTGTCACAATCGTTCAACGAAGCTGATTGATCGCAGCTCGGTATCGCCCTCGTCGTGTTCTGACCTGAATACGCAACGATACGCAGTGCGGCCCTCGAAGCCTTGCAAGTGATTTATGAAATACTGAGCATCTTCAAATCAGTTATAAGAGCGAGCAAACGAGTGTGACTGAGTAGGCGAGCGAACGAGTGTGAGTGAGCAGGCTAGTGGGTGAGTGGGCGAGTGAATGGGCGAGTGAGTGAGTGAGCGAGTAGGTGGGGAGAGAGCGAGTGGAGGTTGAGTGAATGGGTGAGTGGGTGGGTCGGCACGTGAGTGAGTGAGCGAGTGGAAGAGATGGCATAAAAAATACGCCTTGAGCAATTTCAAGCTTTTGCCGGCGTTTACCTACATGACATCCAACCAGGTAAAGTCACGACTAACTTCGTCGCCTTTACTTTCTATTTCCCTCTCAACCCTTTCTCTTTCTCGGCCTGCGAGTACACTGCGGAAGTAGTCAAACGTTGTCACTTCATATCAAATGGCGGGGGGATCCGTCAGCACACGTTATCTCCAGACCATAATAACTCCTCCGCATAAAAAAAACGAATTATTGCGCACGTCGCGATCATCTTGTACACAGACTGCACGTACACGCTAAGCGCGTGTAACCAGAATCATTCAACGTTCAAAACCAGATATCGCGCTTTTCTGATTACGAATGACATACGCAGAATACACAGTGGCGGCATAAAAGAAATGCGATTGAGCGGGAAAAGCGACGGCGGTCACTCGAGCGTGGGGGCACGCTCTTGACGACCGGTAGCCGCGGTCGGATATAAAGCAAGTGGGAGGACGCCGAGAAAGGGTGCCGACCACGAGTCACGCGAAGTGGTAGCACCACTCCTTTTGCCCCTTACTCCTTCCCAGGACGTCCATTAGCTTAACGATATTTGCGGCACGCTACACAACCACTGTCACGCACTTTGGGTGAGGCCCCGCCGATCCAACACCGACGACGTGCGGCAGACTCGATGGCTTCCACTTTACGGTTCGGCCTGCGACGCCTGAAAGGCTTCGAAGTGGCACATTTCGAATTTATTTGCAGGTCGGTCGACCTGTGCGGGGTTGCACGTGTGGTGATGCGGGGGCCTGACCGACGCGCTCATAAGCAGACACGGAGAATTTGTGCAAAACGAACAAGCATTTAATTAAAACAGGGGCAAATGCAGGAGATTACAAAAATAACAAAGGAGGAAAACTGATACGCGCGATAGAAACAACAGCTATATAACAAAATGTGCTAAAAACACTACAAAAGATACAGGCTAAAGACAAATACTATGCGGAATGTTAACGAACTGATGACATGAATCAAAGGAATCGCCGGATGTCGTCCCCCCAACACAAAAGCGCCCTTCCTTGGAAGATGGGGCCCGCGGATGATCCGAAAATTGGAGTCGTTTGTGACAACCACCCTGACGACGACGACGACGTCAGCGACGAGCGATACGACGGCGGGACACTTCGTTAGATGCCCTATAGCATATCTGAGCCGTTTGAGAACGGTGGTGTTCTGGGGCTACTACAATCAGTTGCGCGTTGCTGCGAGAACTTGTTAGCGCGACCTAATGTTGACTAACACTTGTCATCGTCATGTAACTTACAATAACGTCGTTACATTGTAGCTAATGTCGATAACAGGTGTTCAAGCATTGGCTATAAGCCAACACTCGACCAACATTTTCATAACTGTTACTATATTGTCGACTACTATAGCCGCGGTGCTTTAGTGAGTATGACACTTGACTGCTGACCCCAAGGACGCGGGATCGAGTCCCAGCCGCGGCTGCTGCATTTCAATGGAGACACGAATCTATAACTGACCTAAATGCTTAGATTTAGGGGCACGTTAAAGAACTCCAGGCGGTCGACATTTCCGGAAGTCTCCTTCTCGAAATCATATCGCGTTTTCGGAAGGTTAAACCCGAACAATCATTATTATTCAATGTTGGCTAAATCACTGCTAATGCACGGTGGTGTTGGCTTACTACTGGTGAATGTCAGCTAGTGTCGCACCACGCCTGCTGGATGATGACTGATGTTAGCTTACAAGTGGCGGCTGTCGGAGAGCTTGGTCAGTTGATCGCCGTTAGTGATGGCTGAACGATGGTGAAGTATTGGCTGCAGTCGGCTAATGTTTCCCTATCGGCTGTTGCAACGACAGCAGGCTTCCCTAGATCTCAATCCTACGATGTCCTCGCGTGTACAAAGGCGAACATTAAAGGTTTTTTTTTATGTGTATCATTCTTCTCCCGGGAACTTAGCTTAACGGCGACAGCGCTAGCGACGAAGCCAACCACCCCGACGTCAACACCGATGCCTGCTAGCGTCGGCGACGCGACGGCGGGACAGTTTTATGTCTTTTCAAGCCACGGGCGCCGCGGAAGAGAGAAACGGTCGAAAAAGTGGTTATGTGGAAAAGGGGGGCAGACGTACCCGTCCAGTCTAGACGAGAGTTCCACGCCAGAACTTTCCGTCGTGGTTTTCGTAAACAAAAGAAAGAAAGCGGCGTCGATAAATACAGTTGGGACAGGAAGTTTTGAGAAACGACCACACGGGAAAAAAAAAAAAGAAGGCGACGCACGAATCTTGTACCCGGTGCGACCGGCTTTATCGATTTAACTTTCTCTCGCTTTTAAAAACCACCGCTTTGTGCTTACGATGCTCAAAGTCTCTGAGTGTCAATATCGACTTAATCGCTCTCAGTTCTTGTCTGTTTTTTTTTGCAGGAGGGGAGAGTTCATGGAAAGACAGAAACAAAAAACAAAAGCTAAAGGTCTCATAGTTTTCCTGTGGCATTGCAACGCGTGCCCCTGAAAATCAGGAACTTGAGGATAAGTTTGAGCTTGCGTTTCCCGCACCGGCGGCGCTGAGTCCCTGGTCGATATCAGCAGGTGTGTGTGTGTGTGTGTTGGACCACCCCGTAGCAGTGGTAAATACAAAACGAAAACGTGTCCTCCTGCCTGGAGGTCTCGAAAACACACACACACACACACACACACACACACACACACACACACACACACACACACACACACACACACACACACACACACACACACACACACACACACACACACACACACACACACACTCGATTTCTCTCAAGGGTAAGCCGTCGTTGAGAAGACCAGGAAGTATACGTACGCACGCTATACACACGCGAAACGGCAAACCCGTACGGCACGTATATGACAGAAGACGAGGCCGAACGTAGTTTTATGTACTACCCCAATCCTTCCTGGTTCTTCTAGGTTTACATGTTCGCACAGAGATAAACAACGAGGCGGGACCAACTACGCCGCAGGGGGTATCGAGAGTTGGATATGCAATGCAGGAAACACACGCAAAGACACACAAGCACACACACACACACACACACACACACACACACACACACACACACACACACACACACACACACGTACACGGAGATAGAGAGTATGAAGACAGATAAGTCACTTCGGAAGGTCAAGTGCTTTGCAACCCAGCCTACGCCCCAACACGGGCTCGAACGAACAACGCACTGCATACAAATATACTGGGGGCATAAAATGTAAGGCGCCCGTTTCTATCTATAGATATATACCCTTCCTGCGTAGTCAATGATGGAAGGGTTTATAATCGCCGTTCGCTACGCCGACTCGATCACGAATGTTATGTACCCGTGCGTTGAATGGTTAGGCAGTTTTAAGCGAGCGCTAAACGGCCAGTCAGAAATGATTACGCACGTGTCCGGCGGTCGTTCTCGCGGGCGCGCTGAAGCAAGCAGGCGGTTGCCACGGAATAAACGCGAACCCGGGCGCAAAATAATGTTTCTCTCTCTCTCTCTCTCGCTCGCTCTCTATCTTTCTCAGAAGCGCAATCTATACCCTGACGGTGCTGGTTTAAACCTGCTCAAACAATTGCCGACGAAACCCCCGAACCTTGACGTTTCATTTTAATCAAATTGGTCGTACACGTTGGGGCGAACCGAACATAAATTGTCATTAACTGACAGCATCACGCACCCACGGGTCTTAGTTAACAGAAAAAAATAGATCTAAATTAAAATACGATAACGCACTAGATATTAAATGTAAACGCATGCGAATTTCATCACACGTAATAAAGTCTACCTACACCGGCACGGCACCAGAACGAATTGACTGATGTGCAACTAATATTTCGAAATAAAATAGCGCCTATTTCTAGATTACAGCTTGTCTATATTCACGAATATTAAGGAATCATGATAGATTCTTTTTTTTTCATTGAAGGGAGGGGGTTTCAGTTACGTGACAATCCAGCTTTACGTTAGCACATAATGTATTTGGGCTACAGTTCCCGTTTATCACCACCATTTCTTCCTTTATTAGGCTCTATTTTAAATATTTCAACGCATGTGTCGATTGTACGCGATTGTGCGTGGTGTAGCGGCACAAATAACTGGCAATAGTCCCGCCTCAGCCCTACCATTCGTTGGAAGCAGTGCCTCTTACCACGCGCTGCTGCAATTGTTCACAAACGTTGTGTCTCAAGAAAAAGTGACCAACAGAAGTTTTTTTTTTTTTTTTGCTTACCGGATACCACGCGAGATTCGGGGAACATGACGTCTACGAAACTCGTGCATGAAAAGGCTCAATTGCAGACAGCAACTTGCAACTGCACATATTCTTTTCTCTTCAAAACTGCGGGCACACTTACCGCGCGATACGAAATCGTCCGTGCAAGCGATCTCCCTTCCCAAACCACCAAGGGGCGAAGCTCGCATACTGAGCGTATGTATATATGTACACGCTACACCACCTTCTATATACCGGCAATGCCACGTACACCGTGTGTAAACCCCTACGCCTGCGTTCAGCTATCGATTGCGCGTAAATTTCCGAGTCAGTCACCTTTAATAACCGCGCCGTCCTCGAACAGGTCCTGTTCAGGCAGTGACCACCGGTTGAGTCACTCCAAAGCGGCGTGGCACATACACAGCGACGGGGACACTGCAGGGGCGCTGTAAAAATTACTATCCAGGGAATACTGAGATCCGAGACACGGGGGAAGTGGGGGGGGGGGGGGGGGGTTAATAGAAGGCCATGGCCTTCTCGCCAATCGATCGGGTTTTTTCGCGTCGGCCGTGTGTGACGTGTAGAGAGTGAGTGCGGAGCGACAACCTTACCATGTAAGGGAGGGCTGTTCATGCGCGCGGGGGAAGAAATTCAATATAGAGGATAGCGGGGGGGGGGGGGGGGGGGTTCGTCGGTTGCCCTGCCAACGCCCCGCGGGGTCCGGACCGCGAAGAGCCAGAAGCGCGACAACGCCCGGAAGCCTGGCTTCTATGTACGCACCGACCGCGCGTTCTGTATAGGCTCCCCGTAATAGCGTGCGATGCGGTGGGCGTGTGCTTCCGGACTCGCTGAACCCGGTCAGCGCTGAGTCTGGCTTGTACGTGGAACTATACGTCGTAAACGGAAGACGTACACTACCCGATTGATTTGTGGGATTTAACGTCGCAAAACCACCACATGAGTATGAGAGACGCCGTAGTGGAGGGATCCGGAAATTTTGACCACCTGGGGTTATTTAACGTGCACCGAAATCTGAGTACACGGGCCTACAACATTTTCGCCTCCATCGGAAATGCAGCCGCCGCAGCCGGGATTCGAACCCACGACCTGCGGGTCAGCAGCCGAGTACCTTAGCCACTAAACCACCGTGGCGGGGCCGACGTACACTACCCATTTGTCGCTTTCGTTACGGGAGTTTTCATATATAAGAAGTACGTGATATAACGAAATGAAGGCAGAATAGAATGACGATTCGCTATTCTAAGATATGTGTTTGCACGATACACCAGCACGTGATTTCTCCATAAAATCTCGTCTTTTTTTCTGGAAACAAAAACCCTCACGAAGAGTGCAATCGGTCTATATACGAACGCCAAATGAGACTGTCTATAGCTTTGAGGCTGGGCGTGCACATGTATACAGTGTGCTTTGAACACGCTGTTGTAATTCGTGAACGCCGATACCGTTTATACCACCGTCTTAGATGAGAATATTCACGGCAGGTCAACTACTTCGTCTAACGACCCTTCACATAATATGTGCGAGCTCGTGACTTCTCGCAAACTACAAGACGAAATTAAAGAAAAAGTTTATCTCTTGAACAGCCTAAAGACAGCCGGCAACAAAACGACATACTCTGCATACAGAGGTAATTATAGTGCGTATAGGCTTTGCTGCATACTATACCATGCAACATCGCAAGCCCCTGCCGTTTGTCATGCTTAAAAAGCGCCAGGCCTGCGCGTAACGCGCAGAACTCTCAAAGCAAGAGCTGGAAGAGCGGCCTTTCAAAGCCTTTTTAACACTCTTTGGGTAGCTGGTGCAAGCACACTTGCAGGCCATAAACTACGCCATAAATCATTGTGTAGTAGGCAGGCATTCGCGATGATAATGACGCCTTAAATATGACTCATACCCACTCATGGAGATCGGCCAAGAACAAATTGCATGAGTTAGACATTTTTAGGGGCGAAGCTCCTTAGGGCGTGGACTGTGCGTCCCCTGTAGCCTGTATGTAGCCACCTCTAGTTTAGTTCTTGCAGTGTTCACTAGATGGCGGTACCGTCCCCTGTATCTAGCCACCTTTAGTTTAGTTCTTGCAGTGTTCACTAGATGGCGGTACCGTCTCCTGTATGTAGCCACCTCTCGTTTAGTTCTTGTAGTGTTTGCTAGATGGTGGTACTTGTAGCTGATGATGAAAAGATGCAAGATGTTATAAACTAGAAAGCGGTACTTGTAGTTGATGAAAGACGCGAGATCTTATAAAATAGGAATGATGTCACATATGGCGCGTGTCATTGGTTGAAGGCAATCGTTCGATTTAGTGCGGCGACGTACGCTAGGGGGAGCGACGTAATAAAATCGAGTGGGCAAAATGTACAGAGGATTCATGGTTTACCAGGTTTACCTCCGGAGCTTCGCCCACTCATCATCATTCACTTCGTGGATATGGCGGAATTTTTTTTATATCGAATGGGAAATATAATATACGTAAAACGAAAGGAGTACAGTGCCATCCTTCGTCATATTTTCAGAAAAGTGTGGTACCCGCTGCAAACTAGCAAGAAATTTTGTGAATATTTTTTATGCCGTGGCTGACGACGAAGAAGAATTATGCCGAAAGCACTCAGTTCTTGGCCAATCCCCCACAGTAAGTATGCACCACGAGCAATAGGTGAACATGTACATGCGATTTTTTTTTTAATCTCCCACGATCCCCCACACTGGGTATGCGCCACAGTTAATAGACGAACGACACGAAGCTTTTATAACGGCTTGGAGCGATCAACGACCTACTCGTTGCGCAGTTCACATTACGTGACGCCTCGTTGTTCCTTCGCTATTCTAAAAAGGCTTTATTACTCATACTAACGCAATTATTTTCCCGACATCAAGCCTGCCTAAAACCAGTTTGCGACGGTGTTCCAAGCGTCGGCGTGGCTTAGTGGCAGAATACTGGGTTTGGCTCGGAGGAGACCAGGGTTCGAATTCCGTTGTGTTCTTTGTGTTTTTTCATTCACTAAGTTTTTATTACTTCGTCCGATAGTGGCTACAGACTCCGGCGCCGCCGCACGCTACCCTCGTTGTGATCTCATAACAGCTTTCGCTGTAAAACGACTCCTATGCAGTCGGGAAGTTTAGGCCAAAAAACCCCACAATTATCCCGAAAGTTTATTACATTCTACCTTGAAGGCTAACAAAAGTAAAATTGCTTGACGCTAGCATGCATGCCAGATACAATCTACAGCAAACATCAGTTCAACTTTTCTATAGTTGTGCCTATGGGATACGGGTATACTTGTTGATTTATTGATACGTGGGGTTTAACTTCCCAAAACCACCATATGACTATGAGAGACGCCGTAGTGGAGGGCTCCGGAGATTTCGAACCACCTGGGGTTCCTTAACGTGCACCCAAATCTGAGTACATGCACGGGCCTACAACAGCTCCGCCTCCATCAGAAATGCAGCCGCCGCAGCCGGGATTCGAACCCGCGACCTGCGGGTCAGTAGACGAGTACCTTAGCCACTAGACCACCGCGGCGGGGCACGGGTACTTGTCAATCAGGAAGCATCGCATAGCGCCTATTTCTGATTTGGGTTCCCGTTGGCTGCCATTGACTTAAGTAGCGCATGGACGTTCCTATAAGCCGTTTATGACCATCTGGAGCCCAGCCTTACACACGCGTGCACAGATATTGCCAGACTGGAATATACAGGGCTGCTGCTGCTGCTGCTGCTGCTGCTGCTGCTGCTGGCAAACGACACGCCCAGCCTCGCGCATAGCAAATTGAGGCGCACGCTCGAAGATTCAGGTGGCGGTCTGAAGAGTACTGAGATATTGTGGGCGAGGCAGCCAGAGGGCGGTGGAAAAGCACATCGCAGTGAGCGAACAAGAAAAGTGATAGCCGTGACACCCATAGCGTCGTAATGAATTATTGAGTGCCGCCGCCACGGAACCCCACGCGAACGCTGTTGCTGTAATTATTCATGTAAGCTTACAAAAAAAAACGAATAAGAGAAAAGAAGTAGGCTATAGCAATTATTCCCAGGAGAAGGGGCACGACGCCCATCCACTTGAAGAGAATGAAGAGAATAAATAGGGAAGTGAGCAGGAAATCAAAGATAAAGAGACAATCAATCAATCTATCTATCTATCAATTAAGAGGTAAGTGCAGAAGCGGAAACGGAGAGGAAGACGCACAGCAGCACGTCACCAGCGTTACAGAAGAGAGTCCGGACCGGTTCTTGATACGAATTGCAGCAAAGCCTTGCGAACCTCATCTGTTCAGTTGGTATAAAAGATAGTTCAGGAACAAGATCCGACTCAGTTTCAGTTCTTTTCGAGAAACTTCAGTTTTTAATTTTTTTTTTAGCGCTAAGGAAATCTTTCCCGTCATGAGTCTGACCGCGGAATGGTAAAGGGGAAAAAGAGCCGCGATACATTTGTAATCAGAGTTTTGTCTGCAGTGAAGATGAAGTCGTACGCTCACATGGTGCAAGCTGCGCGTGCGTGCACTCCGTGCGCATGCGCCATGGCTCGACTTGGTCCACTGGCAGGCCGCTACGGCAGCGCCGCTTTTCACCGTGCTGCTAATTTTACGTCGTAAGCAACACCGGATTGAGGGGGACTGGATAATGATGATACATACTCTAACTTGGAGGACAGGCACGCATGACAGCATCAAACTACGCGACCACGTTCAGCCGCAGGGTAATCGGCTGCATATTCCATAATCCAGCTTCAAGGCTTCTTTCGCTAGGATGCGCAACGAAACGGTTTGTGATAATTTTAAGCGTAATTTAAAGATATCAATCCTAGCCTCGATGCAAAAAGGAAGCTGAAATGTGTCACTATATTTCACGCTCTTTTCATTTCTATCACGATCTACTCGCACGTTCTGGGCAGTCGTCCGTCTCTTTAAATGGACGATAAAGTGAAACAATGACTTGGTTTATATAGATTCATACACCGATACTCCGAGAACTCTGTCACAAGTTTGACTGTCACAAGTTCATTATTAGCGGAGAAATTAAGATTAAAGTTTCATTTTTAAACTTCGCTCCAAAACCTCGGCACGTGACGTCACTAATTTCAACATATCTTTCTTTGATTGATTGATTGATTGATTTGTGGGCTTTAACGTCCCAAAACCACCATTTGATTATGAGAGACGCCGTAGTGGAGGGCTCCGGAAATTTTGACCACCTGGGGTTCTTTAACGTGCACCCAAATCTGAGTACACGGGCCTACAACATTTTATCTTTCTTTGTAATTTTACGAGACGGGCTCGACTATTTTTTTTTTAATTTGTTATGTCAGGTCTACGGCATCCACAGATGACAATGTGCTTCATTTTTACCGTGTATAAAACAACGTAGGAACCGGTACACGCCTTCAAAATCAATGACGTCACGGAGTTTGGGTCGGCGAATCTCAATGCGGTCCGGGAATCTCAATTTTAGACGGAGGCGAATCGCTACAGGCCCGCGTGCTGAGCGATGCCGCTGCACATTAGAGAACACCAGATGGTATCAACTTGCGGAGCCTTCCCGTATAGCATATTTCATAATCATATCGTGATTCGGACACCTTAGATATTTATTGTGCGCATCGTGTCAACCTCACCCCACCGTGGTGGTCTAGTGGCTAAGGTACTCGGCTGCTGACCCGCAGGTCGCGGGATCAAATCCCGGCTGCGGCGGCTGCATTTCCGATGGAGGCGGAAATGTTGTAGGCCCGTGTGCTCAGATTTGGGTGCACGTTAAAGAACACCAGGTGGTCTAAATTTCCGGAGTCCTCTACTACGGCGTCTCTCATAATCATATGGTGGTTTAGGGACGTTAAACCCCACATATCTATCAAATCGTGTCAACCTTAGCCGGGCACCGAGGGCACACGTGCGTCAAAAACACGCGAAATGTTCCGACTATAGAATGCACGCGCTGCGCACAAAAATGTGTGTTACAGCATACGTAAGCGCATTATGGTAATTAACGCGACCCCGGTCTAACCGAAGCGAGCGTTACTCGAACAGACAGAAAAAAAAAAATCAAGCTACGCTCTAGTGACAAAATACGAAGAAACAGCAAAGAAAGAGGAAAAAAAAACGGGAGCGGAAAGAGCGGCTCATTTGCCTGCAAAAGTTGTTACATAAGGTCAACACAAAGACATAGCCACGCGCGAGAGCGCATTTTGCTTTAAAAAAAATATAAAAGGCGCAGGCGTGCCCATTAAACAATATGTTTAGGCTGCTTTACATTTTGGTTATTAGTTTTTATTTATATATAAATACTTTTAATTTGACACAAAAACGAAACGAAAAGACAACGGAGCGAGCCGGCGATGCGAATCGAGCCGGCCGGCGACCGGTTTCACGCTGACGCCGCAAAGCGAGGCTAGCGGCGCATGGCGGACGCAAGACTCAACTCGCGCAGTCGGTTCAGGGAGAAAAAAAAAAAAAAAACAGTTTCCCGGGCGCGCTCAATTTCACGCCTCATTTAGCGCTCGCGAGTGGGCGGCCGTGAACGAATCAACAGCGCCACCGCTCTGATACACCGGAGACTGCCAAACAGATGAAAAAAAAAAGAAAGAGTGAAGAAACCCGGCGCTATATTATGGGCGAGACAAAAAAAGGAATGAGCCGCCACGTATATGCTCGTAATATGGCGGTAAAGAGACGTCAGTTTAGAAAAACGTAGGTAGACTGCCACGGTAACAAGGTCACGACTTCAGTGAGTCCGCAAGAGACAGCGAGTTATTTAGCTCGAAAAGAATTCGCGTAATTGTTTCTTTTTAGAAATTGTATACGTATTGCCATTCTTCTGGGAAATACTTACGTGATCAGTGAGTTCGTTTTGGCTGCTATGATTTATTGAAAGGCTCCAATGCTGCGCTGCTTCAGCTCTACTATCTATCTATTACTACAATCACATGTGAGCAACTGCTAAAACTGGATGCGTTTGTGTGTTCCCTCCAATCGTCCACTCATTCCCTAGTGTAGGGTAGACAATCGAGTTCAGTTGGTAAGCCTCCTCGTCTCTGTCTTGCCAGTCCTCAATTTTCCTCTCAAACGACGTTAGATTGCGCGCACACACAACAGAGAGAGAAAAGATAGAGAGAGGGAGAGAGAGAGATCGTAGTTCAAACTTGCGGCCGATTTGATGAACTAACCCACGACAGCAAGGTACGGGATAATCCAAAAGGAGAAAGTCTCGAAATTGTCCACGAATGCCCGGACAAAGACAAGGGTTATAAGAATTCAGATCGGACGACAGAATCCCTTCCGGATCCCATGCATAGTACTACACTCAAAGTACGTCGAGAGAAGGGAGACAGATTTCCACAACTGAATGGGCAGCAACAGCATCTGTACGTCCATGTTCTCTTCAACATACCCGTCTTTGTGGCTCCAAATTGCGTAGTACTTAGAAGTGAAATAGTGGCAAACCCTAATTGCGGCACTGGAGCACCTACGGCCTCTTAGAAACGTATACATGGCGGGCATTTCGAGCGTTCCGCGGAAAGCGCCATGTGCGCGCATAATTTGTACGCCCTGTAACCGGCGACCTTCCATCACCGTCATCTGAAAACACTCTCTCCCCTGGTCACTAGACCAGACGTGGGGTACAGCACGCAGGAGACAGAGCTGCACCGACCGATCTTCCTGTCCGGTCCCCTCTCGTCTAGAGACGTGCTATCTTGAGGCCGCGACAGCAACAATGCCGGGACTTGTCTCGGCGGCGTCCGGTTTTAATCGCGAAACTCACGTCCCTGCATTTTCTGGTTAACGAAGCGAGCGAACTGCGATTACATCCGCCCGTTCCGTAGAGAAAGCAAAAGAACGAAGGAAAGGCAAGGGGGTAAACAATACTGTCTAGAGGGATAAT
Organism: Rhipicephalus annulatus; assembly: GCA_013436015.1. Taxonomy (NCBI): domain Eukaryota; kingdom Metazoa; phylum Arthropoda; class Arachnida; order Ixodida; family Ixodidae; genus Rhipicephalus; species Rhipicephalus annulatus. Next base: position 419,469 of record WOVY01010824.1, read on the forward strand.
AAACTGAAAGGAAGCCTGGGAGGTCGACCACAATTACAGCATCCGGTTTGCAGCTGGACCCCAAGGGGAAGGTGAAAGGAAAACAAAGATGGAATGAAAAGCGGAGATAAATGTAGATGCGCGAAAAGGGGTGAAAAAATCAAAAGGAATGTGTAGAGCGAGAACACTACATAAAGCCTATTCGACAGGCCACCGGCACGCAAAATGTTCAGTAAGGCATCGATTGTTGTCGGTTCGAAGACGGTTCGCATCGGCATTCTACAGCACTGACTGTTCCGACGGGAATCTGTTGCCAAGGCGACACTAACAGAGCAGCTAGGGGCTGTCTGTGCACGCCGTACAGCCAGAAAACATAGCTACAAAGAACGTTGTCTACCGTTTCATCGCCGCCGCAGTATAGTCACAAGCAGCCCTGCCTTCGTTGCCGATTCGGGAGGCATGCAGAAGATATGGTGGTGGCAGTCGGTTCACAACGAAAACTATGGCACCGGTCAGGACGTTGCCGGCGGGAAGCGTCGCCGCATCTTTTCCGCGTTTCCCTCGCGTTCTAATTTGATATTCCAAGTATGCAACCACGCCAACTCGCGCCGAGCTCGCAGTGTTTATACTGCGGCGCATTTAAGTCGGTAGCAGGCGTAGGTGGGCAATACCACTCTGTACGGCTCGAAACGAATAAAGATGAAAAAGACGACCATCGCGAAAAAGGAGTGACACAAATCAGGCGCACACACACAGCGGCCCAAACAGCGCCGGCCAAGGACGTGGAACAAAGCTACGTTGTTACGCATCCCATTACTGCTGACCCGGACGGCGGGAGGAAGCGCCACGCGGAGACGATAAAAAAGAACGCAGAATGCCTCGTTAAATAAACAAAGTACACAAAGAACAAATGAGAAAGGAAGAACGTCGTAAAAGAAATACGGAAGGATGAATACTTATTCAACTGACGCTGGCAGTGCGCGCGCAGGCTGACGCAATAATGCTCCATGGTAAATGTTTTGATTATTACTAATAACGTGTTTTTATGCAACGTTTCGTTACAAGCGTGCATGTAGGACGCTTTTTCTTCTTGATTGCTTATTCACGCTGTGCAGTGTTACCACATGCACGTTAAGTTTTGCAATTTAACGTTATTTCAAAGCAAATCTAAACCCACACTTGCAATGAGTTGGAAATAAACGGCAGCACATGTACACAAAGTAAAGGTTATGTGCATGAAACGGTGAAGAGCGGGCACTTCCTTGGAACTTGCGCAACACCAAAAACGTCTCTCCAGTGCAACGCCACTCCTCAAACGACCACCAGTATGGGTAATGTAAATTGGGGTAATGTAAACACTAGCACAGAATTCTATACAGTATACAGTTTATTACACAGTGCGACTTCACAGCAGGAAAGCTGAGGGGGACACCTTGAAACACTTCGTTCTGCCATAAATTGCAATGCTGCAATGAGGCGCTTAAGAACTAGCTTTTCGTCCCTCCGCCACAAGATGCCGCGAGCAGCGAGCTCCCTACGCACAACGTAGACCGACCCAACGGACCGACGCGCTGGACGGCTGCCACTGCGGCGCGGCGCCGGGTCAAGGGGTCACGAAGCCCGTAAGAGCCGCCGGCACCACAACGTGGCGCTGTTTATAAGTGCAGCCATATTGCTCTGGTGCGGCCGTATACGCGCTGCGGTGGGAGGCCCGGAGAACAGGGACAGACAGGCCCGATACCAGAGACGTCGGCCCTCTCTTAATCTCTTTCCCTCTCTCTCTTCACTTGCAGGGGGTCTTGCTTGCGCACTTGACCTCGTTGACGATGATGAGATGGTTGAGAAAGGACGGAGGCAGCTCTACGACATTGAGTTCCACGGTTCCCCCTTCGGCGAGGACGGTAGATACCATGTAGCGAGTGTTTTCTACTTCCTCGACGAGACTTGGATTAGAGGGAGGACGTGGGGGCGCTACGGGGCATGGCTCGCGGCTGTCACATGACAACGGGTCACTAACATTCTAAGCTGAGCGAGTCGGTTAGGTGTTGACCATGAATTTCGTTCAGCGCCCACGAGTAGCAGCTCGACGGACGGAAGCACATGAGACAGGTGCTAACCTTAAAGTGTGCTTCTTCCGTCCATCGTCTGACTCGCGAGCTCTGAGCAAGAATAATCATGAGCGAAGGATCACTCTCCCGGCAACAATTTAAAGCTTGAATTGGACTGAGCCAAGTCTGCCATAAGGTTCGTTAACTCCGAAGCAATGCTGTGTACCCAATTTCATGGATTGCCAGCAAGCTATTGAAGCTGCACTTGCGTCAAGAAAGAGTTTTTAGAAATCATTTGACAACCTGCAATGCTTTTTTTTTGCATATTTAGACCGAGCAACAAATGACCATGCATTGTGTCTAAGAATTTAAAAAAAACGCCATTATATACGGTTGTCAATAGCTTATTCTGGCTTAACGTCTTTTTTTTAGATGCGAAGCATGTTATGCTAAGGCTGTGTCCGTCACGCCCTCCTTCCCTCCAGCGGCGTCCACCGACCACTGCGCAAACGCGACCCCTTTCTTCTTTCCCTTCTCCTACACCCTCCCTCTGTCCACTCCCGCGATATTAATTGATATGTGGGGTTTAACGTCCCAAAATCACCATATGATTATGAGAGACGCCGTAGTGGATGGCTCCGGAAATTTTGACCACCTGGGGTTCTTTAACGTGCACCCAAATCTGTGTCCACTCCCGCGGCATCAACACCTCCACAGCGCATGCGCATCCCTTCCCTCTCTCTCTTCTACGGCTTCCCCTCTCTCCCGAATCGGCGGCGAAGGAAACGAGACGCTTCTCGAGCACACACGATCACTTCCTAGCCGTTGATCGTCGGTCTTTCGGCGTTCCACGTTTCCGTGAGACAGAGCAAGTCTGTTTAATTAGCACGGGGTCGCATTCGATGCATCTGACTTGTGCGTTGAGGAACCGGCTGTTTAGCAGTACTATAGTCATGGTCACTGGCCGCTGTCACCGGCATCAAGCGATGGTCACCAGCAGCGTTAGTCAGGCGAAGGTTCTGAATGTTGATGCACCTGCTGAAGGCGACGTAGACAAGCTTCTGTGGGGAGCCATTCACAATCTCCCCGTCACTTCAAATCCACACATGGTTCCTTTTAGCGGTAGATGTGGTTTTTTTTTTCTTGTCCTCCATGACCTAGTCGCGGAGGCCACGTAACAACAATGAAACCCAAGCACGAGACCCACGGACTTTTACAATTGGCTGATCGAACTTTCTTCGTAGCTTCCGGAGCATTGCAAATGATGTGTGAAAAAGCCGGATAGCTTTACGGCCACAAAATAATACACATCTTTTGGGGCGAAGCTCCTGGGGTGTGTGTCTGCAAACATCTCACTACACCCCATCACTTATCCACTTCAGCGACCATAAAACCAATACTGTTTAGAAGTAGCCAATATGAAATGCAAGATGGCCGTGTACTTGTATCCAGGTGCGCGTTAAAGAACCATAGATTTTCCCACTATGTCCATCCCTCGTTTCCACATGACCGCCTATAGTTCCACCTTTGCAAACTGCCCACTACTTCGCCCTCGCAAACATCGCGCTACGCCCCATCACCGATCCATCACTTCACTGACAGTAAAGCCGTTATAATGAAGGGGGAACGGAAGCGACGGATACCACTTACCAATAATAACTTTTTTGTATAAATATATACAGTGTTTGTCACGTCTTTGACGATGTAGTGGGCGATATTCGCGGATAATTCACAGTTTAGCGATGAAACCCTCCAGCGCTTCGCCCCACTCATCATCCTTCACTTCGTGGATATGCTGCGATTTTTTTCCCCTAATTAACGAACAGGGGAACGAACTCGTATCTTCGAGCGACGAAGACTTTATCACCTGGTGACGCCTTTGGCAGCGTCATATATCAACTTACGCGCAGGTGCACATATACATACAAATATCACACATCACGACCCGAATCACGCGACGTACGCATTCTTCCCGTTTGGCACCATCCGTGCGACTGTTTCCGCTGTCAGCTACACAATAGAAGTGCTTCCATTCACTTTTCGCGGACGTATTAATGCGACAAACGTTACACATCGCAAACGCGCGATGACGATTGATTAACGGGCTTGCACAACCGCATTCGGAGACGGCAGAAAACAAAACAAAAAAAAACATTCAAGGCCCGTCCGGTATGTGGACGCCAGGAGCCGTGCTGCCGTCGTTCGCGAGCCTGCGATTCCAATACAAAACCGCCATTTCAAGGGTATTGTCTCACGTCACGCGCGTATCATTTCCCTATACTCCCTGGCGCTACGCGTGCAGTTCGTCGCATCCGCCATTCACACTAGCGACAAAAGGTGACGCGAAGTGCGACATTAGTCGCGCCACAGTGGCAGATTCGTTTGTGATAACAACGGCAAGCGATGAATGCGCCGCAACGCGAACCGCGCTGTGCGAGGTTCACATCAGGCGCTTCGGGAGGGATCCTATTGGAAGTAGTCAGGATCGTAAAAGCGCCATTTGTTTTTATTTATTTTTTCCGCTACGACGTTGACGTGAAAGGTGCCGTGTTCCGAGACAGGGGAGCGCGCGCTTGTCTCAAGCCCTATACAGAGATAAAAACCATCACTAGACATATACATTATCGCGTGCCAATACCTGTCACACGCAGCCGCCCCCAGTGATGGTATTCCTATAACGAGGCAGCTTTTTTTTTTAGTTTCCTGCGGGCCAAGCACCTTAGTTATATACGCGTGCAAACTGTCTCGTGCTGCTAGCGCATTTCGATGCGTTACTTGATCTCGCGCCACGTCGTCTTCATATTTCATTCAGGCACGTGCGCGCAGGCCAAGCCCTTAATTATCCCACCCGATTCTCGATCGTTAGCGAACCCTCATCGACTAACCAGTAAGTGCAGTCCCGGGTGGATTAACGCACCAGTTACGTGCTGTATAGCTGGGGCGCCAATCAACGCAAAGCTATATAGAAGCGCAGTAACAAGCACTACAGTTATCACGTGTTTCAGTGGTCTTCTCTAACTAAAATCAACAAATCCCGTCGCAAATGGTTCAAAGTCAAATGAAATATAAGCTGGTGAACAACGCAATCAACAAACTCTCAATGACGAGATCACGCTGGCGTGAATGCAGTGGGCAGCGAAAATTAGCCAAACCCTTGACGGCACTCAGCTAATGTAAGGCATCGATGTATGGCCATCCTTCAGCGACATCAATAACATAAGCGACCTACTTTTGCAATATTTCGGCCATATTTAGCGAGCTGTGCCCAGCGTGCACCATGCCAACAATATCAAAATCTTTAAGGCAACAAGGACGCAGTCTTCAAAGGCCGAATGGTGCACATTTATTATAGTAAACAAGTGTGCGCCCGATCATCGGTATGCGATTCCTATGGATGTGTGTTTAGAAAAAGTGGCTAACGATTTTGAGTATACTTAGTACTCTACTATGGGAGAGCATAAAGCTGTACCGTTCATGCTAACATCAATGACGTTACGCCAATATATGTGTGTTTAGAAAAAGTGGTTAACGATTTAGAGTACTAGGTACTCTACTACGAATTTCACCCACTGTGTATGGCCTCTTTTCCCAAACGTTATGATGATACACGGGTCTCTTCAGTTCGTGCGACATAAGTTGGTGGCATTGCTTTCAGAAACCGCAGCACTCCTTATAGTACTACAGAAAAGGAGTGCCATCAAAAAATCACGAGCGATTCAACATCTATATTAACGGACAAAGATGAAGTAAGGTGTACCCGGTGTAAATATATCTCTTACAAGAAAGCGTCACGGCTATGCATTCGAGGTCGTCCGTTCTCCCTAAACATGTTCCTTATTTTCGTTTCACCATATAAAGTCGTTTTTGAAAATGACCCCATCCACCATCCTACAAACGTTTTTCTTTTCATTTGTCGCTCGCTGGAAGTCCCAGGAATCGGGTGTCAAACAAAGCCCGCGCTACTCGAAAGAATGTAGGTTTTGTTTTTCGCGACAGGCATACAATGTTAGACGCGTGCACGCCACGTTATAGTGCACGCATTGTACACTGCGGTCAGCGAAGCATTTCTGACCTGGTATATGCATTTACGACCGGACAAGGTAAGAAATGCAAATGCCTGGGTGACTTCGAAAGCAGACTTAGTCGGCAATCCTCACGGTTATGGAAATAAAAAAAGAGAACAAGGCAGTAGACACACACACACACACACACACACACACACACACATATATATATATATATATATATATATATATATATATATATATATATATATATATATATATATATATATATATATATATATATATATATTATATATATATATATATATATATATATATATATATATATATATATATATATATATATATATATATATGTGTGAAAGTAGATGCGCTTTCACATAACAACTGTTTATTGTGCCGACGTTTCGACAGGAACCCTGTCTTTTTCAAGGCATGCCTTGAAAAAGACAGGGTTCCTGTCGAAACGTCGGCACAATAAACAGTTGTTATGTGAGAGCGCATCTACTTTCATATTTATAACCTTGCAGCAACCGAAGTTATTCTTCTGTATATATATATATATATATATATATATATATATATATATATATATATATATATATATATATATATATATATATATACACCCGCTCAAAGCAGAAACGTCGATCAGAACACCCGTGAAAATCATGGAGCAAGATACATCGATTGTCTATTATGAGAGTGGCCCGGAAATAAAAGTTTCTGCAATCGGATACAGCTTAATAATTAATATTTGTGAATCTAACATCCCAAACCCACGACATGATTACGAGAAACGCCGTGATAGAGGGCTCTGGAAATTCGGACCACATGGGGCTCTCTAACGTGTACGTAAACATAAGCACACGGGTCTAGAACATTTTCGCCTCCAGTGAATATCCTCGCCGCGGTGGTCTAGTGGCTAAGGTACTCGGTTGCCGACCCGCAGGTCGCGGAATCGAACCCCGGCTGCGGCGGCTGCATTTCCGATGGAGGCGGAAGTGTTGTAGGCCCGTGTGCTCAGATTCGGGTGCACGTTACAGAACCCCAGGTGGTCTAAATTTCCGGAGCCCTCCACTACAGCGTCTCTCATAATCATACGGTGCTTTTAAGACCTTAAACCCCCCCCCCCCTACTTATCAATCATCAATCCATCTAAAATTCAGCCGCCGAACCCGGCATTCGATCCCACGACCTGCGGGTCAGCACAGTCGGATAGAACTGAAAGAAATCCCGAGATTCTCCACTCGGATTAACGAAGCACGGCAGTCGATCGCCTCCGCGAGTAAAAGAATAGTTACATCGGTACATTAGGCAACGTTATCCGAAGGCGGAGTCACCAGCCATCCGGCTCATGACGTCAGGCTAGAGTGCTCCCTCATTGGTGCAGGCATCGTGTGCATCCGCCATCGAGGAAGAAAGGCCACTCTTCTGTATAGTTGTATTCGCACAATATAGTTAAGTAGAAATCCCTGAAAACAAGTCAAAGACATACTAAAGCAAACCCCTGTTGTTTCTTTAATGTGAAGGAGCACTTTCCGCATACTAATTCAGATTCCATGTTCAAGTTATTCAAGAACGTGTGGCAGGGCATTTACATGCCCTAAAATAAGTTCGGCAATCTTTTCGCTTCGCCTTTAAGAGTTCAACGCGATATAGATAGTCTGTATCTATAGTGCAATCTGCGTAATGGGTAGCATACTTTAAAGCACGAGCAATTATGCGCGTGAAATGTTTTCGAACTTCCTATGCACCCTCTACGTGCATGGTCTTAAGAGAATACGCGCCGTAACGTGTGCGCCTTTTGTAGTTGGTGGCCGGCTTTTAACGACGATGTAGATATGATCACCCCTCTGACTTGTGATAGCAATGCACGCTTGTACCACGCAATATTACGGCGATATTACATGTAAAGCCTGTATACAGAGAGCGCGTACGTGTTTGTAATGCATTAGTGTTATTTTCACTGCAAGCAGACGATGTTTTGTTCACTGCATTTCCAAGCAGACAATGTTCTTTCCACTGCATTTTCCAGCAGACGATGTTCTTTCCACTGCATTTCCAAGCAGAAGATGTTCTTTTCACTGCATTTCCCAGCAGACGATGTTCTTTTCACTGCATTTCCCAGCAGACGATGTTCTTTTCACTGGATTTCCCAGCAGACGATGTTCTTTTCACTGCATTTTCCAGCAGACGGTGTTCTTTTCACTGCATTTCCAAGCAGACGCGTGGCTGTGCGGTAGAACACTTACTTGCTCGACACGGAGACCGCCCGGGTTCGATCGTCACTCGGGCCTAGAAGCTTTCAATCACTAATTTCATTTGCTTTTTCTAGATTTTTTGGTCACGGACAAGATGATTTCTCGCTCACACCCAACCACGCCAACACCGACGTCGGAATTTCTGCGACACGAACTCTTTAACGCTATCGCGTTAATGTCGTTGACTTTTCTCCTTTAAATACACGCGCAAACCTTGTGGCAACTGTATACTGTAGCGACTCGGTCGTTGGTACACGGGTACAAAAATAGCTCTTTCATATACACGTACGCGTCTCTGTCGGTTGTCCGTTCTCGTCGTCGCATATCACGACTGCAAAGCACCGGAAACCACCGCGCCATTCTCCGTCGTCTCAGCGACATCCTTTTCGGCTCCCGCAAGCAATGCTCCACAAGAAGGAAAAGAACATAAAAAAAAAACCACGATACATACCCCTCTGCACCGAACATGATATACGGAGAATCGAAGGATACACCTAGCCTGTACGTCAACGCCGGACGAAATACGTGTCGGACGGAGAGTTTGGTACAACAGTAGTTCGGTGCAATGCTTTCAAAACACCGGAAGGACATTACATCAAGCGCTCTCCTTGCAAGTGGCTTCAAAGCTGCCTGGCTTCAACTAATAACGAGATCAACCAAGCGAACTTGCAGCCACGTTTTAAATGACGGTTGTAAACAACGAGTAGAAGCCAACATGCCTCTTCTGAAGCGATCAGCGTTGGTCACCTGTACACTAGCGGTGCGATGTTAAATGAGTTGTTATTAGTGCAACAGGTAAAACATCTTAGCAAGCAGTAAACAGTGCGCCAATGCTCTAAGGCCCATATTCACAAACGCTCCTCGACTCGAAACTGGACCTATCCCCGAGTGTTTTCGCTCTACGGAAATCGCAACGCGAAACTGTCCTCAACGATTCCTTGAGGTCGAGTCCAGGGGCGTTTGTGAATACGGTCCTAAAGAACACCAAACAAACCTACACTAATAAAAGTAGTCCTAGAAAGATTCCTTATACAGTTGATTTGGGGACGCTGCGAAACGAGCAAGCGAACGAGCTCTCTGACGCAATGGGGCCATCACACCCCTAGTGTATGTCCTGCTTCCGGCTGGTAGTGTAATCGCTAGACGAGATTCTCTTGCGTCACGCACAAACATAAAGCCACTAAAGGACGCCAAAGGTCACGCGCTGCACAAATTCCAGCGACGACTATAAAGCGATAACGTTATCAATTATCAGCGCGCCAGCACCACTGGCTGCAATATACAGATACAAGCATGTGGGGCGTGTAAGACATGTTTTTTTACGAAGCGCATCAAGGCGTTTGCAAGATCCCGTATCAGCCCGCGATACAAGCCAAATCACAGACGTTGGGAGGACACGTAATGTACACACGCGTTCCGATATGTGGATCGGTGTTGGAACAGCGCCTTGTCGGTACATTGCCTTCGTGATCGCAATACGCTATGCTGTGTGTAGACACCACCAAGGAAACAAGACAGGCAACAGCGTGTCCTGTAAAATTAAACATGACGCTATCGCGCAAGAATTCCACCCGAACGCAGGACACCATGCTGTACCGAACTAAACGGTGGTATACGTACGAAGCACGCACGGTTCATCTGCGGGCGGACAAGAGATTACGCCAGTGGGCGACCGCAGACCGCGCAAACGTGGTAAGTCGCATTCCTCGCAAATACGCGACATGCCAGGAAGCGGCGTGTCCCTGTACAGGAGAGGGATGCGACGGAACAAGAAGCATCTAGATGTCGCAACCGGAACTGGCCCGAGGCTGCCGCTAAAAACCGCGCTGACGCTGGCCGTATCAGCGCCGCAAATCGCTGCTGGACACCGACCACGTCGAGAACGGGGGCGACAATGGTCCTAGGTGACCCGTACTTCCGACCCAACACGGAGGAAAAAAAAAGAAAACAGGAACAAAATGTCTGACAGCACGGACTTGCCCTTCACGCGGAGAGAAAATAATTTGAGCTATAAGATTTGCGATGCGAACGTGGGACTAGCCGGGTGGCATTGGGGTCTCCTCTGCCTCTTTTCTGGACATTAATGTACCCATTCTATTGCTGTCGCTACGATATTGTAACCCTCCTTTCTAGTATTGTGCCGCACCCCTTATATAGAAGTGCCACCATAACTTCTGTACATAGTCTGTTGCCGTTGCCATGTTGTTACCCTTCTTTCAAGTGCCGTGTCATGCCCACCCCTCATGTAATGTCCCTATGGGACCTTTGAGGAATCAATAAATAACAAATAACATGAAGTTTTCATCGTCATCGTAAGGTTCGCATTTTGCCTTTTGGGTTTGCAGGCGCACATGCAACGCATCTGCGCACGCGCATCAAAGGACGATGACACCCAATCTTCTATCACGATTTGTGTTGGCTTGGTTATTACTTGATAATTAACAAACAAGTTCGCGGGACTTTAATATAGAATATCTTTATATGCCCTCAAGATTTTGGCAACACTGGCACGCTATAGAGAGCGGTGACGTAGAGGAGATTCTCGCTGTGCAAGCGGCTGCGTTTCGAGAAACGATGTCGTTCAGTGTTCAGCTACGAGTCCCACCGCGCTTTTAGCTTTGTTCAGCACGTTATTGGAATTGGACTATTTCCAGCGCTGAAACGATACCAACGGGCCGCAGCAGCATGAACACGCTGGCAACGTGCGGTAAAGTGACTGATTCGGTCGCAAACAGCTAAGCTTCACCTATGGCTTCACGCAGAACATGACGTCACACACGCCATCTTTTCAGCTTAGTTTTCATATGTCCATCGGCATATGAGACCATCTAGATGCTTGTACTTCTCACCAAAAAACCAGAAAACTTGTGCGACCACGTCATCGCCCTTTAAAAGGCAGGGGGAACTACGCTTGCGATAGCTCATTCAGGTCTGAGCGCATTACGACTATAAAATAGAGACTTAACTCTGATTTAATGTGCTAGGAACCAAGGTGTGCCTAAGAGACACGCTGACCCCCCCCCCCCCCCGCCCCACGCATGGTAATCGGGAACTATGCGTCTGGAAAGCGATATTTTGTTCATCTCAACAAGTTGTCGAGTCCGAAGTCTTGTGAGGTCAAACGGATGGAGTTTATGCGAACGTTTAAGCCATATATCTACCAAAGTGCTGCAAACCTCCGCCGCAGCCTTTGTCATTCCAGACATGGATATCGCTCGACGATTCAAAGTGGACCATAAAACCACATCAACTGCCGCAGAGCCTGTCGTTATCCGGGAGGCAATAGGATTTATTCCCGGAGAGCGACCTCGAGCCTGGACGATTTTCTGTGATGCCAAACCCGCTTTGCAAACCATTAATTGCATCATGAAGCAAGGTCCATATTACATCTTGGCAATAGAAATCACAGAACTTATTCAGGTTGCTTCAACAAATGGCCATCTTATCACTTCCCAGTGGATTACCATGCATCGCGGTGTGATGGGAAACGAAGAGGCAGACGCTCAAGCTAAAAATGCCTTAAGCAGTGCCCCTGAAGTACGCATTGCGTTTTCACGAGCTGACACGAACGCCCTGCTTCGCTGCGTGATGCGCAGCTACACACTTCAGCACTGGACCAAACCGGAAGGGCGACAACGGCGACTTCACAAATGGGACCCGGAAATGAGGTCCCGCATGCCCCCTAAATTGAAACGACAACTCACAAGTACGATCCACCGCATTCGTCTTTGTGTGGCGTACACCAGACGTTACGCACATATCATCGGTCGCAGTGACACCACTCCTAATTGTGAACACTGTGACGTGCCAGAAATACTTGAGCACTTATTTTGTGTCTGCCCAGCATACGCACGTAAACGAAAAACACTGATTTCTTCTACTGAACAATATCGCAGTAGGTCATTAACTGATGATACCGTGTTGGGCCCTTGGCCAGACACCAACAGTGCAACTGTAGTCATAAGAGCGGTTTTAACCTTTTTAGAAGCAACTGGACTGTATGCGTGGCTATAAAATTTGTCTCAGCTAGAAAGAATTCTACATACTCGCCTCTCTATCTCACAATCGTCATCCATTCGTCTTTCTTCTTCCCCTTTCCCTCCCCCAATGTAGAGTAGCAGGCTAGAGCAAGCTATCGCTCAGGCCGACCTCTCTGCCTTCCTATAAATAAACCTATATCTCTCTCCAAAGTGCTGCAAGGACTACCACGTTCGCAGCTCACGTATATTACGAGCGTCTGATTTCCCCCTCGAAAGGACGAATTGCAGTTACCCTGAAAAAGTTACCCTGAGTACCAAAAAAAAAACACGAGTTCAAGGTTCTATGAACACCAAAACAAACGCGAACACACACACTCTCCCTCACTCACTCACTCGCTCGCCAACTCACTAACTTAAGCTCACTCACTCACTCACTCACTCAAGCTCACCGACTCAATCACTTCACACTATCCTTACATGGTCTGAGGCTCGATAGCGTCAATACACGGTAACAAGGCACCCTAGCCAATCACGGCGTCAAAGTATGCTTACATGCCTCGGCTTCCGTAACGCTGCTATAGCGCAGGCGGGCGAAACGCCACAATAGACCGGCACCACCGTAATCGGAGACGCATCGTGTCGGCGTCCCGGACGAGAGACCCGACCGAATACCGTGGCTCCTCTCCCCTCCATCTCACACCCGGCTTCTATCCAAACCGAGTCCAGACGTAACCTTATCGCGCACCTCGTCGACCAACGGCCATCCATTGTCCACTTCAGCACCGCGCACGACACAGGCGCCCCCAAGCGGCGGCGCCCGGGTGCTCTAATGGCCGACTCCTTTACACTTCCGCCGGAGGGATGTGCCGGTCAGTACACGAAAAAGGAGGGGGGGGGGGGGGTTACACCCAGACACACTACACGTAGCCCTTCCATTGTTTGGGTCCTTTTGTGCGCTGGACAACACATGTAGTATTTGCACTTCCGCCGCTTGCTTTAGAGAAAGACTGACCAACACCTATACGTATAGGGGCAGGCGCAGTAGAAATGTATACAGTGTCCGCAGTAACTTTTCGTCACCTAGCGCCGACCTGTCTCAGTGCTGCGCTACTGGAGTACCTGCCAAGTTTGCCGCGCTACAGGTTGTTGTGAAGCATTGAGCGCTCCAGATTCCTAGTGTCAGGGCATAATTTTACGCTTTGTTCCCACGTAAGTTAAGCAGGAAGGAAGTCTGGGAGACCGGAAGTTGAAATCATCATCCTCATTTATATCCTCCTCCATCCTACTCCTTATTTATAGCAGAGAAGTAATTGTAATAATACGCGATGAACTGCCACATCATGCAAGGTGCCCAATCCCATTGTCTATAGTGAGGGAGAGCATTACCGGTTAATGGTCGCCGGCATGAGCCCCACGCAAGGCCTCTTTATTATGTTGTACGAACACGACCATTCTTTTTAAGCCGGTGGCGAATTACGCGGCACCAGGATTCGAACCACGGACTTATTGCTGGTGATGTATACCTGTACGCAACTGCTGCATCCATGCAGCGATGAGGTACACGATGCCCCAGCAAGCACACGACTGGGTTAACTTGCGGGGCATGAGGGGCCTTCTATAGCCCTGCAGTGGTCGTAGTCAGGCTGATGATAATAATGATGATGATTAATTGTAGCAGTAGTAGTAATGATTAATTGTAGTAGTAGTAGTTGTAGTAGTAGTAGTAGTTAGCAGTAGTAGTTGTCTCAAACGCTAAAGAAAGTCGATTCCAAGTACTGCAGCCACCCCTTCGTCGTCTCGTGGCAACGGATGGTGCCCAATATCGCTTCCCGGCCACGTCTTCCTCTTAGTGGCAGATAAAATCTCCAAGGCTGCGTACTGCGAGCGCCGCAATGAATTAAGTTTTTCATGCCCGCCACCTTCTAGCCATTCCGTAAGCTCAGATGCTGCTTTGAAACGGCAGCAGAGACAAAGCGCGTTCTTAAAAAACTCGATTGCTGCAGAGTTTCACACGTCAAAACCACGATATTACTATTAGGCACACCCTAGTGGGCGAGATCCGTGTCAATTTCGACCACCTGAAGCTCTTTAACGCGTACCTAAATCTGCGTGCACGAGTGTTCGTGCACTTCGCCCCCCATCAAAATGCGGCCACCACAACTGGGATTCGCACCCACACCTTTCTTGGGAAACTTTTACTGCTTTCTTTGCGGAATCACGTTATCGTTCGATGGATGGCCGTTTCTACGTTCATCTTTTTTCCCAATCGTTTAGTTCCTCAAACAGTCAAGGAGGGAGTGGTATCGATTACAACTCAAGCCTACGTGACCAACTCTGACTCACGTCCGTAGAAATCCACACCGATTCGGTCGGCTATTACGACAAGTAAAAAAAAAAAGGAACATCACGCATAGGAGATATGTATACCGTGTATTTACACAAGCAGCGACCCTGACACGGCACACGAAACGCTACGCCCGCGCTACAGGAGTTTATTCACGCACGATCCGGAGGCACGATTGGGCCGCGCCCGACGCAACAACACCAACACCAGCGCGACCTTAGAACCGGTGCTCCGAGCAAAACGAATCGGACGGGATCGGTGGGGGGCGACTGTTGCCACAGCTTTCACAAACGACATCGCTTATCCCGACCTTTCGCGCTCCTGTCGAACAAAAGGCGTTGCCAAGCCTGGCAGCGATGGCAAGCACGCAACATCACACGCGATCACGGAAACACACCGCCTATATCCCGAATTGAACGCGAACACGCGAGAAACGTTTAGGTCGCACGCATTCGCAATGTATCCGGTTGCAAATGAAAAGTACAGTCGTTTCCTTCGAGATTAGGATCGAATACGGCCGGTGGCGCAGAAAAAAAAGGTATTGGGGCGGAGGCCGGACAAGGAGAACGCCCACGGACGCCCGATGCAACGCCCGCGCCCACGAGAATGCACGGTCGGACGGACGGCAGCGGGCTGTGCATCGATGCCTGTCGTATACACAACAATGCCCAGACGCTGTTTCGCATGCGCCACTGGAAGAGCGTGATCCGCGTTTCCTCTTGTGAGCGTGTAAGAGAGGGCGCGAGGGGTCGCTGTATACAGTCCCCGCAGAGCAAGGCTATATATACAGTCTGTGCGAAGCAAAGCAGTTTTTTTTATTTATTTATTCAATACTGCCAGCCACCCTTTGGCAGCCAGGGCAGGAGTGCTACAGTGCAGAGTTTGAACACAAAGTTTACTCGCGACAAGTAACACGGTCCGCGGTATACAGGAAGCAATAATGCAGTAAGCTTACAGATTGTCACGACACACAAGCGCACGCAATCAGTAACACGGCCCACGATTCGCAAAGCAGCAGTAATTCTCGTTACAAATAGCTACATGAATATACAATAAAACCGGCAATGCTAGTCCAATGCAAAACACACAAAGTACACTACGCGCATTGACCAGGAAACGTAAAAAAAAAATTAATCGGATGTCGCCATGTAAAGATAAAAAATATTGCGCAAACAAACAAAAAAAGACAGGCAGTGTGCGTTGTGGCATGGTAACAAGATAACACATGAAATACGTTAGTTCAATAGACAGGGGAACTAGACCAGCACTTCCAATCATACACAATTTTGAATAGGTTCTGAGCCCATATCTGACCCCCGCGGGACGAGTCCATGGTCAACCAAAAAGCCGAACACATACACGCACACTAGCTATACCATAGCACGAGAACATGTATATGCGTGAATACGCGAGACACTGAGAGTTGAGAAGTCGGCAATCTCCTCGATCAAGCCGGTCGAGCTGCAGCAACCACTGGTGTCCTGCTGGAATGGGGAAACCACCCTTGACATTCTCCCCTCCCCCCCCTTTTTTTTCATAAATAAATATGTTGTATCATCATGGAGCGCATTGAAAAATCAGAGCCCATTCACCAAGCGAAGCTTGTTACGAATCGGACATGTCGGTGACGGCGTCATACGAAAAAAAAAAAAAAAACTGGCGCGCCGGCAAGTGTACAGAGAGATACTCTCCCTCGAAGGCGCGCCGCGGCCACACGTGTTCTTATATAAACGCGCACGGTTATCCGGTGGGTGCTCTGTCAATCGCGTGTTTGAAGGCAATCAGCCATTTCTGACACGGCAGTGTTGATATCGCATCGAGGTCACTTCTCATTTCACTTTACCACGTTTCTTTCTTAATTGCGTGGATACGAACACCCGCCTGTCGCCTGTCAATGTTGCCTCGGCAACTGCAGTGCTGCGCTGCTAGGCAGGTAGATGAAGGTCCGATTCCCAACATGGAGAAAGGAAGTTGTCAGGAGAGAGCATTTCGCAGGGGCTAAATAAATAAATAAATAAATAAATAAATAAATAAATAAATAAATAAATAAATAAATAAATAAATGGTAGCTCCACACGTTACCGACAGGGCAGAGTCCTGATTTGTTTTTGTTTTTTTTTTGTTTTTGCTGGAGTTAGCTAAGTGTCCAATTTCCACTATGCTTCCACGCTTGAGAATGCCAGGGATCTAAACCTTTCGTTTTATCCCATCCACCTCATAGGATTCCATCTGTCAATTGTATTTCATCCCGTCCTACAATGATATCACGCATCGCTCTTTAAATTTTGATACGAAAGAAAATCGTTCCATTCCATCCATCTACATAAATCTTACTCGCCATCTCTTCCCCTGTTCACGCTTGTAGAGTAGTAAGCGTTACAAAGCCTCGTTAATGTTCCTTCCAATTCGTTTCGTTCCCTCCTTTTCGACTACTTGTGCGCCTGAGAAAACCAGCAGTTGAAGCACAGTGTATCCCATAGAGTTTCTTAAAGTTAAATAGAGGGGACTCTGGCGCTGCGATCGTTGAGCGACCATGAGAATAATGGGTAGTGCACGGATTTGTCTAGTAATCGTACTTGCGGGCCTCGAATCGCAGTTATGACTTCGTTTATTGCTGTGTTTCGGTTTTGTTTCGAAGGAAAGAACGAACCCTTTTGACCTTCGTGACCGTATTTTATAAGGCAAGAAGTTTAAAAGATTAAAGTGGTGAAGCCCAACTGCTGGAAAATTGCCGATCGTTGTTTCGTGACAAAGCCGCTACACGCAACGCGAAGCAAAAAAAAAAAACGTGAAGTACGAAAACTGGGTAAATTCATGTACTACCCATAATTCCCGACGCTCGCCCAAGCGTCGTGCGTTGCAGCTCCCATAGACACTAGCGTCAAAGTTCCCTTTAGTGTATATATAGGAAACTCTACGGTGTAACCTACTCAGATTAACAGAGAGCGAGTTAAGTAGCATACATAACGACAATCTCCACGTCAGGAACGGGATCTTCTTTGTCATACAAACAGAACACAGAGCGGGAAAAGCTGACCTATGTGATTCCAGCAATCGACAGGAACAAGAAAAAAAAAAGAAGTCTTAACTTCGATCATGATGTAGACATGTTTGCACCCTGCTACGTCTCGTATGACGATTTTATTTGGCAATTTTTTTTTTCGCGCCAACGAAGACGACTTCTAGTTTCAAAATACACTACCGGTTAACCATACTTTCTCCAACGTTTCCAACTTCCGCAAAGCACCAGGGCACAAGTATTCAATTTCGACATCCACACTATTCCGGGCAGTGACGAAATACCGCGTTCTCTACGAAAACGATCCGCGCGAACAAAAAAAAAAAGGAAATGTGGGTCGTTCTGCTTAACAGACCTTATTACTGAACGACAGGATAATCATTCAGGTCGCTGACAACACGAAGAAACAAAACGAGGGAAGAAAAAAACGTACAAACGACAACACCTAAGGCGTTGCTACAGTATAATAACAGCAAAACTAAAGCCAACGCCAGCCGGGAGATGAGGAAACGCCTATTCCTATACCAGCTCTGGAAGGCTCTATTTCTCTCACCTAAAACAATGAAAGTGGCGCATATACAAAGAAACCAACACCGTTGTGGATGAAACGCAGCCGCGCCCAACCCCCATCCTACGAGAACAATCTCCATGGCAACCGCCAGTCACGCCTCGTTATCTGGGTGAAGGCGATTGGGATCAGCCCCTCCTCGTGTATAATTGCTGCAGTCCTGTGTACAGGAGGTGATAAACGTTGCGAAGAGGACCGCGTTGCAGCGTATACGCAGGTTGTAAATCGGTGGATCGTGCAGAGCTCGTGCAGGCGGTCACCAAATCGCGCGTGGCGCTGCAGCCGCGCATGATTAAGCCTCCTGGAGCACCACGCGCTGTACAGTAAATAGAGGGGTACATCCCCCCACATACATAGTACCTCGGTAGTGGTGCTTTCCTGATTGTACATGCACCCTTTGTAGTCGTGAAGCTCGACTTTTTTGTCATGTACTTTATCCTTGGTTGGAAGTCAATAAACTTCTCTGCGTGGCACTGCAGAGATAAGCAATGGGGGCGATCGACGGAGGAGGAACAAGCTATATGCGACAGTTCAAGGAAGGAGCGAGCCTGTACACCCGCGGCAGTTTGTGAGCGGGTCAAATTAGCGCAAGAAAATGACGCGGATGGCACGCTTTCTTGAAGCTTTCTTTCCTCAACGTTTTCGTCAATCTTTCTTTCTGTCCTTTATTCCTTTCGTCCTTTCTTTGGCTTCCTTGGCGTCTTCGCAGAGACGGAATTCGCAGTCGCCGCGTTATCAGACGCATCTTGAGAGTGGTGTACAGCCTGATCTACGTGACGTCAACACACTGCGCATTCGTTCGACGTTCCCGCAAGTACCTATAAAGTATGTTGTATAGACTACTATGCCGAGGACATACGGGCACCGCTATTATGGGTAGTTAAGCTAATGCTTTTGTTTCTCTCGTTTTTCTTAATGCAACAAGGCCACGAAACATCGCACGCACCAAACCAAACGTTTTCATGCCTATGGATCCACCACAAGACTAATCGTAGAGTTGTCAAAGATGCAAAACACCAAGTTTAATAACAGACCCAATATGGCGGCACTCAGACCCACCTGTAAAGTAGTCTAAAGCCGCGCAGACAATTCGTATCCTGTTTTACTGCGGTTTCCTTCAAAAGAGTGAAAAAAAAAAAACATCGTTCGGGCAGGCATCGT
The DNA here is from genome assembly GCA_013436015.1 of Rhipicephalus annulatus. Classification (NCBI taxonomy): domain Eukaryota; kingdom Metazoa; phylum Arthropoda; class Arachnida; order Ixodida; family Ixodidae; genus Rhipicephalus; species Rhipicephalus annulatus. The sequence goes on from WOVY01010824.1 coordinate 438,857, forward strand.
CCTTAAGCATTATGACAACATATTTCGCGAGCATCTCACCATTCACTTCTCTGATAAATCTTAGCTGGTCCATTTTCTGTCATGTTTTTCACAACCCTTTTTCCTTTCATTTAATTTGATTTTGTAAGAAAAGTGATACTGATGTTTTCAAGTTTTGTTGTACTAGAAATTATTCGACTACAAATTATTGACTAGAAAATAAATTAGTTTTGTATTAGAAATCATTTTGCTGTACTTGTCCTTGTTTGTTTTTTATGTTATTCTACAGAGTTCTTACTTCGTATTGACCCCGTCCCCCTTTACACAATGCCTCTGCGAGGCCTGTAAGGTATTGGAAAATAAAATAAATAAATAAATAAATAAAGGTTATCACAATCCGAACGACAACATCCCTGCTGCTTCCGCATGACAAATCACCATTTTTTTTTTGGCAGATAACTGTTGTCACTTAGCGACGCGCGTCGCTTAAACCAACAAAACGCGCCAGATACATATTTCATTCTAATCAGATTACGATGCGATCACCGACTCGTTTCCGACTCGTATTCGCCAGCCCGTTTACTTTCACTTCTTCGATCGTTATCGTGAGGCGCACCGATAATATCAAAAAGAAAGAAAAAAACAGAGGAGAAGGTTACACATATGTGCAGGGCAGAAGGGGTGACGGCATGAGGAGCACGTTCGCGACACGACAAGTCTTTCCGGTTCGCGCGACATTCGCGGCCGTGCATGCAGTGGCCCGCGCCACTCGGGCCTGCCCGGCAACGAGGCGGCAAATGCCGCTGCCCGCGCTTCTCCTGTCCGGGCCGTTGCCCCTCCATGTCCCGAGACGGAATCTGGCAATACCAACCTGACGCGCTTTCGCGAAATTTTGGCTTATTACCGGGCTTCGCGCCGCCTCTACCCGGACCCCGCACGCGGTTTGGAGAAAGCGGACGAACGACTGCTACGCCGCCTGCAGACCTTTATCAGTCCGGCGGTCGCCAGGCACTTTTTGCCGGAATTCAATGGCACCTGCTCGACCTGTCATGTGCTCGCCGACACATATCACGTCGTAGCATCGTGCCCAGTTAATCCCGTCCCTTTCTCATCCCCTTTTCCTATCCCAACTAGAGAGGCTTGGGAGGAGAACCTGCTCGGCTGCACAACGCTCCTTGGTGGAGCGCGCACGGGCAGCTTGCAGCTCCACTGGCGTCCCGGAATAGGGTCTTGCCACTCTAGCACGCCGATCGGCCACGTCGGCACTCTCTAGTAGACTTTTTCTGAAATAGATGTTTTTTACCACCACCTACCACCGCCAGGCTCGCGAGCGTCTCGCCTTTTCGACGCCCTCGAAGCCGTCGTACGGAGGATCCGCCCCGTTTCAACCAAAAAAAGCTAGCACGAAGGATGCCAAGAAGAGAAGGACTTTAGCGCGCGTTAGAGACATACGAATTTGCCACAACATATACTAGCACGCAAAGTACTACGCGCTCAACGGAGGTGTCACCGTTCATCGCATTCGCAAAAGGACAGATGATTAATGGTGGCTGTGTAGATCGATGTACAGTGTCGATTTTCATGAAAGGGAACACGCGAGCGCGTCGGCTGCGCGTTCCGGCGGCTGCTGGCGCAGCGCGTTCAAGCGGGAACGAGAGCAACCACAGTCTCTTTTCGCGTCATCTCGCGGCGAGCAAAACGACGATTCGTTCCTGATATAGATATACCCTCCCAGTTAACTGGAAGACCAGCCGTTTGGTTCCATTACTGAAGCCTGGCAAGTCACCATTGGTGCTCACATCATACCGCCCGATTGCACTGGCTAGTTGCTTGGGCAAAGTGATGGAGAGGATGGTACTTGGACGGCTAGAATGGTTCCTGGAGCATCACAACATCTACCCGGACGCTATGACGGGATTTCGCCGTGGCCAGTCATCAATTGATAGCGTCATAGACCTGGTCACCTACGTGCAACACGAAAAAGGCCGTAAGCGTCTCTGCGCTTCTTTATTTCTTGATGTTAAAGGGGCGTACGATAACGTCACACATGAAGCTGTCCTCACCGCTCTCAAGAAGGTAGGAGTGGGTGGTCGGATGTTTCAGTGGATACGCAGCTATCTATCTGAGCGATCCTTTTTCGTGAGAACCGAGGATGGTGACACTTCGCTACACTACAGCCACCGTGGTGTTCCCCAGGGTGGCATACTTAGCCCTGTACTATTCAACCTGACGCTAATAGCTCTAAATGAGCATCTGCCAAGTACTGTCAGATTGTCAATGTACGCGGACGACATCTGCGTTTGGACGTCTGCAGTAACACGTCTACAGCTGCGAGCGCGAATTCAGAGAGCTGCCACTCAAGTTGCTATTTACCTCCGTCAACGAGGTCTGGAAATTTCCTCTGAGAAATGTGCACTAGTGGCATTTACGCGCAAACCAATGCATAACTACAGCGTTCTGATAAACAGCGAAAGAATACGTCACCTCAGATCATACAAGTTCCTAGGTGTTATAATTGACAGAGACCTCTCATGGAGCTCACATGTATCATACATGAAAAGGCGATTGACAGGCATCTGTCATTTGTTCAAGTTCTTCGCTGGAAAGAACTGGGGAATGTCGACAACTGCTATGTTGCGACTATACAGGTTTCTTTTCCTTGGATTCCTTCGGTACAGCCTACCTGTGTTAACCAACGCAAGTAAAACAAGCATACGAATGCTTCAAAGTGTCCAGGCTCAAGCACTCCGGATATGTTTAGGCTTGCCCCAAAGTGCATCAACAGCGGCGACTATCGCCATCACAAGGGACAACCTCATCAAGACCCACATTAACGTGGAAGTGCTGAGGACACATATACGACACCTTGCTCGAACCCCTCGACATCACCTAGCCTCTCTACCAGTGGTCCGACCATGCACATCTTACTGCAAAACAGTGACCGAACATGGTGAGTCGATCCCAACTTCGTTCTCTCCTGCCGCTAGACCTGTGACTCCGCCATGGTGCCTCGCTCAACCAATAATTAATATTAACATACCTGGCGTCGAGAAAAAGGCCAATTTGTCGTCACCGGCTCTTAAACAGCTCACACTACTTCTCTTGTATGAGAAATATCAAGACTCCACACATATCTACACTGACGGATCGGTTCAGCCGGACAGCTCTACAGGAGCAGTAGTGATACCAAGGTTGGCCACGACAATCAAATTCAAGACATCTCACGCAACAACATCAACGGCAGCAGAATTGGCAGCACTTCGTGCCGCATTGCAATTTGTAGTTGATCAGCCTACGCGCAAGTGGACTATTTTCTGCGACTCGAAGGCGGCACTGCAGTCTCTACTATCAGCCTTACGCCGTGGACCACACGAGCAGTTGGTACTAGAGATAGCAGAGATTATACACCACCTGACTGAGAAAGGGCACCAAATTACATTTCAGTGGTTGCCCAGTCACTGCGGAATCATCGGCAATGAACGGGCCGATCAAGCTGCCCGCTCAGCCCACACAGAAAATCATAAACTGCGACTACCACTTTCTAGGACGGATGCTGCACGAGAGCTCCGCAGACTTGCTCGCCGGCAAACCACATCGCAATGGAATCAGCCGCACTTGAAGCATGCCCGACTGTACTCGCTTGACCCTACGCTAAGTCTTCAAGTCCCGTCGAGGCTTCGCCGAGCAGACCAGACCCTGTTATGTAGGCTGTGGTTGGGCGTTGCATTTACCAACGCCTACGCTTTCCGCATCGGGATGGCCGACACCGCAGCCCGGGGCCACTGTGGCAAGGAAGAAACCATTCAACATGTTCTTTGTGAGTGCCTAGCGTATAGTAGGTGGCGAGTATGCCTTCGCAGGGAACTCAACAAACTAGATGATCAGCCTCTGTCGGAGCAGGAAATTCTGCAGTATCGTCAGGATACGACTTCACAGAAGAGGGCCCTGAAAGCGCTGCTGCACTTTTTGCGATTGACCGGCCTTGCTGAACGGTTGTAGCTGGGACGCCCTTCCAGTGTGTGTTTTCGTTTTTTTTATGAGTGCGCGTGTGTTTTTTTTTTCCTCTCTCTAACCCCTCTTTCTTGCCCCTACTTCCCCACCCCCAGCGCTGGGTAGCAAACCAGATGCCAATATCTGGTTAACCTCCCGGCCTTTCCTTTCTCACTCACTCTCTCTCTCTCTCCTGATATAGAACGGCAAAATTGACCCCCCCCCTTTGAGGCGATTATTGGCTCTCGCGTAATCGCCTTAAAGAGGAGAGGGGGTCGCAGCCTTGCCGCTGGTTCCATATCAGCAACAACGAATGGTTGTTTTGCTCGCCGCGAGATGACGCGAAAAGAGACTGTGGTTGCTATCGTTCCCGCTCGACAACACACACACACACACACACACACACACACACATATATATATATATATATATAGATATATGTGTGTGTGTGTGTGTGGTGTGTGTGTGTGTGTGTGTGTGGTGTGTGTGTGTGTGTGTGTGTGTTTGTGAGAGAGAAATTTAGTGGTGGGGGGGTTGAACCTCCCTCTTCTCACTGGCTAAGCCTATGCTCCAAGGCTTTTGTCAGCTGCTGCAAGAATATATAGCATTGCTCCGGCAATTCCTAGCGCCCGTTGATCAGTTGTAACACTCAGAGTCAAGAAAGCTCAACGTATATATATATATATATATATATATATATATATAGATAGATAGATAGATATATATATATATATATACGCAAAAGCATGTATAAAGCTACAAAGCTTGTTAAAACCCTCGATCCCACCTCTTCCAAAATAAAACAAATCTGGTTACATTCCATCCTTCTAGCTTGAGTGTACTCTGCAGGCCTAATATTGAGTCTGGCTTTCACATACATGCACATTTCCTACAACAACCGATTATGACCGCAGCTAGAACATCGAATCACACCTTTCCCATAAATATAGCACCAAGTCTACCTCTTATTCATAATACTAAAGCACCCCCCCCCCCCCTGTCATCATACAAGTCGCATCACAGCTCCAGCCCCATTATCGCAGTTAGTACAAGGGAGTCGCACCATGTCCACCGATATTCAAGACGGACACTAGCTCGACGCGTACAATGCAAGCGACTAACTTACACGGGCCTCCATAACGCAGTGCTTGCGTAAGGTTTCTTCCTCGTTATAAGGCTAATAATAGCCACATCTTGACTTGAATACGCTGAACGTCCACGACACGTAACCGGCATCCAATGGACATGGCGCGTAGACTACATGTACATACATTTCCGCGACTCTTTATACATGAAGACGCTCGCTCCAAAGAGCACCAGCGTGCAAGGTCCAGTAGAAGGGAGCAAACGAACGTTCCTGCTTTTTTTTTTTTTTGTTCTTTCCTCCTCTTTTAAAATAAGCACAGCCCCACAGCACCCAAGCGAGACGACGCCGCATTGAGTAATGGTATGCCGAGTTTTTCTGACAGCACACACACGATCCGCAGCTAAAGCCAACTTTGCCAGCCGCAGCTTGTTTTGCTCTCTCGATAGTTCGCTGCATGAGGCTTGCTTGTTGGCTTGCTCGAGCGCGAGGATTTGCGCAAACTCTGGGTTTTTTTTTTTTTTCGGATTCGATTCGCCTGCAGTACAGCATCAGCAGAGCACGTTGGAATCGATATACGAAACTTCGTAACTGCACACTGCTCGCATCGGTCGTGTTCGAGAAGAATATTTCCTGTAGCTAACAAAAACTTTGCTTTCGAGAGGGGAGGCCTCGCAGGCAGTTTGCAGCTACGCACACGGATGTATTCGGAAATCTGCGCGAAACGGTAATTCTGAAGGGGCGGTTCCCCCAAATTTTTGGCTTGCGCATTCTTCACTGCAAGCGTTTCTTTTGTTTGATTGATATATGGGGTTTAACGTCCCGAAAACACCACATGATTATGAAAGACGCCGTAGTGGAAGGCTCCGGAAATTTCGACCACCCGGGGTTCTTTAACGTGCACCCAAATCTGAGCGCACGGGCCTACAACACTTCCGCCTCCATCGAAAATGCAGCCGCCGTAGCCGGGATTCGATCCCGCGACCTGCGGGTCAGCAGCCGAGTACCTTAGCCACCAGACCACCGCGGCGGGGTTCAAGCGTTTCTTGTAGTCCTGGGAATCATGATACGCGCACCAAGGTTCACGTGTTCTCGCTAAATATCTTAATATCACCTAACTTACGCGGGCAACTTTCGGTTTCGGTTTCTAGACACCAAGTTGGGAAGTGGCGTAGATGCGTAGTAGGCATGGTCACGTGACCAACCAAGACTGTGACGCACGTCGTGCGATCTGCTCTCACACACAGGTCCGGAGGCCGCTCACGTCACTACGGGTCTGGTGTGACGTCACTACAACTTTCGTTCCACTTCCTATAAAACTAGGTAAGTGTTGGCGCGCTATAGTGATGGGTCTTGATCGAAAGAATGAGAATTTAGGTAAACTTTCGAAGTGAATTAAAATATATTTTCCAAACGTCTGCTGTGTCCGACCGTTGGTGTGGACTGTCCTTGCACACAGAAGAAACTTGCAAGCGGTATTATTGTTATTTTCGAACTTTGGTGGAACCACCCCTTTTTAACATCACGCACCACCCTGCAAGATTACTTTTGGTTTATTTCACTAGTTTCCATTTCAATACAGTACTTAGTTTCAAATACCGATAAACAGGGGAGAGAGATCGCATAAAAGTGACATATTTATATCAATAAAGATACATAATAATAAAGTGGCATATCAATAAAGATGGCTACTCAATAATACATCTACTCAGCTACCTATGGTTAGTCTATTTGAACGGCTGTATGCCCATAATCAGCACCGTAAGATTTATAGATCCAATGCTCATGTTGGCATTAAATATGACACGACGTCATCTGGGCCATTACGCGTCCCTCCCGTCTAACCGAAGTCACGTAAACTAAGAAAAATTGTAATAACACAATGCACACTAGTAGAAAAACCGTCGTTACCCGATGGAAATCATGCGACAATGTGGCATGATTGCTTCTCCAATGCTAACACATACATATATACATAGAACATACATATATGCATACATTAACATACATATATACATACATATGCATACATTATATTGTCACGTGCTTTTCGAAAAGAAAGACAATGACAGTTGTGTTAATGTATGCATACATGCATACATTAACTTTAGTTGAAAACCACATCCGTGATACTTATAGCTGAAATGATGTTTTTTTCTATGCTTTTTTTTTCTCGCTTGTACAGTTCTTGGTTACTTTTTGAATATGTCAGTGTTATCAGTGGATTACGTAGTATAATATTTTCGTGTACATCTGCCAGACATAGGTTGTGCTTCTATACTCTTCATGTATCATCATAGCATATCTGAAGTCGCGCATTTTCGCATGCAAGTGCAAGTGTATGTATTGTGTATTTGGTTGTATATGTATTTCTTGTGTATTTCGTTTGCCCTCCTGCAATAGTCCCCTTTGATACTGGCAGTATGTAAAAATAAACAAACAAATAAATAAAATAATCCTGCTAATAAACACCCCGATACGAAAAAAAATGCAATGTTCATGTGCCACATATTAGAGGCACGAGTAATTGCGTGAGCAAAAAGATAGACTTGGTGGCCCGGAGCTGCAGGTCTAACGTCAAGTCGTAGCAATGGTCGCGATGCATCGTTCAAAGAAAAGCATTCAACACCTCCAGCGAGCGTTCGAGCAAAGAGCTTTAACGCTTGCGGCTACACAGGAACCACGAAATAAAACGCGAGGCAACCCCCGTTGACCTTTAACTTCTTATTGTATTGGGCCCATCAACGCCCCCCCCCCCCCCCTACACAATGTTCCCTTCAGTTACGTCCTCGGTCACGTTCACTTGCCTGGCGCGGAAAACCCGTTCCAACATACAAGTACGGCATATTCATTGTCCTTCGAAGAGCAAGCCACAGAGGTGCAGTGTGTTACGTTCTGTTGAGGTCCGGACATGACTTTAACTGCGGCGTCGTCTACACGATCTGTACAACATCGCAAGCGGAGAAAACGGACAGCGGCTCCGACAGGAACTCTACTCGCTGAACCCATAGACAACGTTTTCTTTAGCGAAACTACAATACCCGGGACCATAAGCGTAGATGACAACGAGATAAGAGTGCCTCAACCTTTCTTCTTATTGTTCTAAGAACAATAACTGTGATGAGTATTGAGCCAACAATCTTTGCTACTTTTTTTAAAATCCTAACAACCAAGAGAGAGAGGGTAGCTTTTGCCGATGAATGGCGACAACTCCATTTATTTTGATTCAATAAAAAGAGAAATAGGAAATACATCTTTCGACTGCGGGTCTCTGCGTCCAGTGCTCTGTCTCTCAATACCCATTAGCAGCGATTGGCATGTTCCAGTAGGAAACACCAATCCACCACTGCGCGATTTGCGCCTCCCCAGGTTTCTCTGCAGGTGCATCTACAAATGATTCTTTTTAGCGGAAGTTCGTCGTCGTCGTCATTTTTGTTGTCGTCGTCGTCGTTTTTGCTGTTGTTGTCGTCGTCATCGTTTCTGCTGTTGTTGCTGTCGTCATCGTTTCTGCTGTTGTTGTCGTTTTTGCTGCTGCTGCTGCTGCTGTTGTTGTCGTTGTTGTTGTCGTTGCTGTTGTTGTCGTTTTTGTCTTGTCTTGTCTTGTCTCCTAGAAGATTTTGGCTCATACCCACATGGGGGATTGGCCACACTGTACCTCATGATAGATAATTTTTATAACGCTTGCTAAAAAAAATAAAGAAAAATTAGATAGAAACAATAATAATGTTCCTTTGAAAAAAAAACGTGATAAAATTGTAGAAGAATGCGATAAACCAGAATATATAAAACAAATTGTCGTTTTTGTTGTCGTTGTCGTTGTTGTTGTCGTCGTCATCATTTTTGCTGTAGTTGTCATCGTTGTTGTTGTTGTTGTTGTGCAGGTGCCGAGTTCCGGTGTGGGTTTTGCGGGGCGTGATGATGACGCTAACTATAGGTCAGTCCAAAGGAGCGTGGCCCCCTATATGCTGGCATCGGCAGTTTTAACCCAACGGACGCACAGAAAAAAGGTCCATTCGTTTCACCTGCACTTCGTGAACCAGTACACGGAGGCCCCGCACTTCGGCATTCGTTTCACGAGTTCAGCATGGCAGCAGCGGAACCGCAAGTATTCGTTTCGAAAAAAAGTGCAGATGTCGTGCAAGGCCAGTTCACGAATTCCCTGCACCTGCTCATGAGGTATACTGCCGAGTCCGTGCAGCACGAGATGGCTGCAGCAGACGACACAGCCGATTGCATTCGTGTCTGTTTTAGCGACGTGCAACAATTACGACAGTGAACATTTTTCCGGCAGACACATGCCAAACAACGTAAGCGGCGCTATCTCTTACGAAGCACAGCCTTCGACAACCCTCAAGAACAGCCGACGAGCAGCATCCGGCGTGCATGACATCTGCACTCTCGTATTCGTTTGCGCGTCTCGTCGCTGCTGCATGCACTTGCTGAAACGTCACCTGTACGAAGAACAAACTCAGACGGCACCACCGTGAACTATAGTTCTGGGAGTGCAGGGTGAATCGAATGGACCTTAAATATCATGGTGCCAGCAGGAATCGAACCCCAGCATTCGCCATGGCAATCAAGTATTCTATACCACAGAGCCACGTCAGGTTTCAGAACTGCTTTTCAAGTAAACTGTAATGTTCGGGAAACGCCAATCGTGGTTGCCAGTGCTGGCTATCTAATCTTATCAACAGTACATACGTTCGCCTATCGTACAGCCGTCACGTTGGGTTAACGACTATTTTAGTGAAGCGCGTTCCACTTAAGCTCATTTGTCTAGCAGTGTCCAGGGGCGCCATCCTCGCTGGCACAAGCGCTGCCATAGCCTCCTAGATTTTCCTTGCCTGTCGGATTATCGGCGGTCACTTGGAAAGCGGCCGTCGTCGAAACTATGGTGGTGGCGCCACATAAGTAGGGGCGTCTTCAAACCAGTTTTTACGTTTTTGGGGCTTACACGCAACAAAAATAACGTAAAAAAAGTTTTAAAAAGGCGTAAACGTAATTATAATTAACCCTACATAAACGACGCTGTCATTCAGCAAGCAACTCCTTCGATACAATCCTTAGCCTCTGAAATTAGTGGCAAACACCACAATTGCCGATCTCAAAGGCCAAGTACAATGACCCTCACCCCTACGTAGGTAGCGCCGCCATAGATGACGGGCGTTTCGCGCTGATCCGGCAGGCAAGGGAAATCTAGGAGGCTATGGCACTGCATATATTCCTACCACTTCTGCTGCTGCCGATATCTGAGTTGCTGTTGGCATCATTACGCAACAGTCAACATGTAACCGTTTAATATATGTCTCTGCATATACAACATTTGTACGCATCTTTAGCGTCGTTTCGTAACGTTTCGCTGAATAAAAAATTGCATCACAGTAGCCTTCCCTCCGCATGCTTCGCATAAAATCGATTCCCACGTTGCGTGGCATCTGCCTAATTGTTGTATTGTTGGTTCTGGTTAAGAGCCCTTCGATAACTTTTTTGTTCACCACATACGTTCAGGTTTGTTCACATGCTACTGTGCTACATCTGCTGTAGACGCCGGACGGCAGATGACAGGCACTGCGCGGTCATAAGGGGCTTCGGCCCATAAAATCTAGTATTTTAGAGATAATTTCTGCCGCGCAACCGTAATCATCATCTGGCTAGCTCGCGTTCCTTGAAAGCCGGGTTCTCGCGACTTTCCCGTCGAGAATGCTCTGCCACGCAGACAGCACGCATGCTGTGCTTGAACGGGAAGTGCCGGGACCGGGGTGATAACGTAAGGAAAGCACGCGAGCTAGACGAAGATTGTATTGTGTGGCGGAGAATGATTCTCAGGCGACATGTACTTTGCAGCAAGATCAGGAGTTTTATGCTCCAAAAATACCGTACGATTATGAGAGACACCACATAGAGCTCCGATAATTTTGACCACCTCGTGTTCTCTAACGCGCACTACAAGGCATAGCACAATAGGCCAGCCCTTAGCATTTCGTTTCCATGGAAACGCCACCGCCGTTGCCGAGGCTGAAGCTGCGACCTTCGGGTTAGTATTCAAGCCCCGTGAACACTGCTGGGCCGAGGAGCAGTCGGTATCGTCGAGCACAGAACCTTTAGATATATATATAACGTCGGCGGTCTTATCGCTCGCTGGATTCCGTGCCGACCAGTTGCGCCCTCGCGATCTCCGACGACAGCGCAGCTCTGGCCAACGGGATTAGCCCTTACGCCATCTCCTGTCACCGACAAGAGCTCTCGCCGAGTGGTGCCCCATCCTTGGACTCCTGTGACCGTGTTTCATCTTTCCCATCTCTCTTCTGCCATCGCTCGCTGTCCCTGCGCATTTCTCTCTCTCTCTCTCTCTCTCTCTCTCTCTCTCTCTATATATATATATATATAGATATATATATATATATATATATATATATATATATATATATATACACTCCTATCCTTTTAATCTCTCCTTACCCCCATCCCTTGTAAGCAACTGTTGAGGTGTCACACCAGATGCAGACAGTTACGGGGCTCACTTTTCCCTTTCATAACCACAATCTCTCTGCTCTCCTCACCCCCTCTCTCTGAGGAGGGTAGCAAACCGGGGCTAAGTCCGACACGTACCGCTTTCTGCACACATCCACGACACCGGGCGCAGACTTGTTTTTTTTTTAAGTTGCCATACCTACCAGGCATGTTTGTAAATCATGCTCCATCGATCACACCACACAAGTATGGAGGCCAAACAGGTTTCACATTAAAGGAAGCCGGTAACTAAGTGATGCATGCGCGCATCGCACGGGCAAGAAAGACGAACACTCCGTCTAGCTCGTTATACAAATCCGAACGGCATTTTTTTTTTCTCAAGTAGATTCACCCGGGCAATCGTATATAGAGAAACGATCGATTAAAATCGACACCCGCGCAACCAGAAACGAACGGACTTGCGTTTCCGTCAAGCTGGTAGCACTCACCAAACTAGGTTTACCGTAAAACCACCGCAGTGCTAACTTCTTCGAAGAAACCCCTGTGCTTGCGACTTTATACCCGTGAACAATATATCACGTACTTTATTTCATGTCTCGCTCCGTTGGCTAGCCAAGAGAGACTTTTTACGGTAGAAGAGCCGAGCAGTCGGCCTGAATCAACTTTTCGACCTCTCGCTTCACATTGGCGAAGGGCAAGTTGATTGATTTATTTGTGGGGTTTAACGTCCCAAAACCACTATCTGATTATGAGAGACGCCGTAGTGGAGGGCTCCGGAAATTTCGACCACCTGGGGTTCTTTAACGTGCGCACAAATCTGAGCACACGGGCCTACAACATTTCCGCCTCCATCGGAAATGCAGCCGCCGCAGCCGGGATTCGAACCCGCGACCGACATCGCGAATCAACAACACCTCAACCATCATCATCAACCATCATCAAACCCCTTAGCCTCTAACCACCGCGGCGGGGCGGCGAAGGGCAAGTGGTGTAGAGAGAGAAAGAGAGGGATGTTTCAATTATGACGACAAAATTTACGGATAACAACGACAGAGCACCTGCGAACCACAAGCACTATACAAGACCGATGGATTCCGTGTTGTCATCCTTGGAATGACCACGGTTACGACGCGCCGAACGTCAATCACATCCAGCCTTGAAGAGAGCCCGCAGCAGCCTATACACCATATGTAGAGCAAAACCGTAAAGAAGCAAGATCTAATCGATATACTTTTGTACACAAGCCTGCCGAGTAAGGCGAATGAAAGGTTCCGTGATCTATCAGAGGAAGATCGATGCCGCAACTGCGAAGACCGTGGAACGTTGGAACGATAACAATCATGAGGCCATGCATTTTCATTGACCAGCTGAAGACTCCTCTTTGGCCTCGTTCGCCTCCGACGCTTATCTTTCGGGGCACCGAGTCTGCTTCGGAGCAAATACAATGCAATACATTACACTAAATTGACACTACAATCACTGCTTTACGACTGCCTCAACACAGCATCCTCTATATAATTGTCGTTTATAACTTAGTTTGTTACTTTTATTAAACTAACGTTTAGCACCCTAATGACGACGCTGTACTGGCTGAATATTGTTTACACCCTTTTTCTGAAATGTGCCGAGAAACTTTTCCCAATTCGCTTCCGTCTTAATTAGCTTAAGCTCGTTGTACCTGAACGCGGTGCGGGCTAACTCCGTGTTATTTTCCTTTGGTTTTCTTTCTTGGGGAACACACACACACACACACACACACACGCACACACGCACACACACGCACACACACACACGCACACGTGCACACACGCACACGTGCACACACGCACACAGACAGACACACACACACACACACACACACACACACACACACACACACACACACACACACACACACACACACACACACACACACACACACACACACACACACACACACACACACACACACCGAACCCTTGCCACGACTGAACGCCGCCAGTGGGAGGGCATCAGCGATGCATGACCCGCTTTCAGAAGCCTTCTTCCCGCGGGCTCCTTAAGAAAATGATGAAGAGCCTATATCACACGCACCGAACAGCCGTCCGAGGCCACGGTCTCCACATGGAGACTATATACTGTGCGATCATCTTTCCAAGCAGACACTGAGCGAAACGGTCGTCGATGACCAGACGGGACAAGGCCAGAGGTTGCCCGTCGTCTATATAGGCACCGCTGGCCATAATATAAGCGGCCGATTTGTATCACAAGCACACGCACGCTTCTGTTAACTTCGTGCGACGTCGACCGACGTCGACCACACGCAATAAAGGCGATGCGAGTCGGTCAGCGATGAATTCGGTTAAAGCGGAAGAAAAATAAGATACAGATAGAAACCGACCCGCACGGGTGCGCGCTTATCGCGGCGTCACTTTCTGCATGCAAGCTCTGGCCCGGAGGAAGAGTATACAGGCTTTTCTCTGCATCTAGCTTCTCCTAATTTCCAGCAGGCAGTACTTCTTCCTGTATAGGACCTTATCTTGACTTGCTTTTGTTTGGTCTTCTGCACTGGTCGTACCATATTTCTTCCTTCTTCTTCAACGAGACGGTGCACGGCGAAGTACGCATTTGAACGTTGCCGACCGTAGGATATATAGCGTAAGGTCGGCAATGTCCAAATGCGTACCACCGCACAACGCTAGAATTCTGGCCGTATTCTTTCGTTTCCTGCTTCCCAAGCGATGCGACATCATACCGGTCGTAAACTTTAGGCATATCGTCGCTCTGCATCGCTGCGCTGATGCGCATGACTCGACAACTCCGTCAAGTTCGTTTCTTTCACTCTCTCGCTCCTTACGTCTTCCTCTTTACAACCCGTACGGAAAGCAAGACGTCGCAACGCCCAATACCTTCGCATCTTTAAACAGGTACATTGTCCATGGGCATAGATACCAATGCGCTGGCAGAGCACTGAAATATGCAGTCGCAATCATACGCGCGTACTTGTAACAATTCATCAAGGCGAAAACTTTAGATGCCTCATCAAACGCAAGAGTTGGTCGACCTTCAGCGCTGTCGGCGTCGACGAGTATGATGCAAGAAAGCACCACGTGATGACTTCACAGATCGCCAAATTTTGTGAAGTTGCCATGACGTCATCACGAGTCGTTGTCACTTGGTCGAAGGCGGACTGATCACGGAGGCAATGCAAGCCCAGGTGACCTGTAAAAAGCTTGCAATGCCTTTGATCCCGGAGGCCACGCGAAACAACGTTAGGTGCAGGATACGTTCGGAAGGGAGGCGGGGAAGTATCAATACTAAGACTGAAAAGAAAAAGAGGAAGATTGCTTTCTTCATTCACTCAGCTACTGTATATCAAAACGTTCAAGCGTTTAACGGGTATTGTACTTTACGGATTACCGCAAACGTAGATACACACAAGCCGCAGCAGCGATGGTAGTCACACCTCGTGGCAGCCTGCCAAACTCCAAATTGCCAGAGTCGTTAGTGCTTTCTGTTGATCTAAAAACATCGCAGAAAAAGAAACTCAAACATCCGTTATTATTGCGCTCGTGTGAATTCGTTTAATGATAATATTAAATTTGGCATATACTGACATTGCAATAGTAAATTAAACGGACTATTTTACACAGCGGGATCGCCAATGGGCTGCTCCCAGAGCCTAAAGACACTGTCGACAAAATAGCAAGAACCTTAAATGCACAAACTATGTAGCAATCGTAGACGTAATAGCACAGAAATATTCATATAAAACTATATAGTCTACGATTATTCCGTGCTGTATGGTGTGCCTTTCTGAGGCTGCAACCCAAGAGTCAAAGAATAATTGATTGATATGTCAAGTTTATAACGTCCCAAAACCACCACATTATTATACGAGACGCCCTAGTGAAGGGCTCCGAAAATTTCGACTACCCGGATATTCTTTAAGGTGCACCCAAATCTGAGCACACGGGCCTACACCATTTCCGCCCCCATCGAAAATGCAGCCGCCGCAGCCGGGATTTGATCCCGCGAATAGTCAAAGTCTGGAGGACTCATTTTTCCATCAGGTCCGAAGGCGAAAGAGAGAACGTTTCATGGAAGAGTAATATGAAGTCCAGCTCGCTGTATGAGTGTTAACTAACTATTATGTGTTGTTTACAAGAAGGATCAACGTTAACCGGAAGTTTAGGTATTCAGCCTTTAAGCTTCTGGTCAGCTGCAGCGCCTGGCAGCTTACACTTTTGCTCTTTTTAAAACGCTTTAACGAAATAAAAATGTATGCTTCAGTTTTTTTTTTTCGTTAATTTGGAGCTCTCACTCAATGACGTACACTGACGCGTATCGTAAACGGTTCCCCGAAGCTGAACCGCCATCATAGGCCAACTCAGTAAGGCGAATAACACAACCTCTCTCGACGTTTATGGCTTTACGTATACGCGGCGCTTGTCAGTTGACGCAACAGATGACAGCGCGCAGCTGAAACTAACGCAGCGATTTCCAGCCTTCCCTCACAGCCGAGAAAAATGAAAAATCAAAAATGAGATGTGAAATTAAAGCGCCAGCTGCTGAAATTACACAGCACGCTTCGACGTGTCCCATGGTCTCGCTTCGACAAAGTGTGCAAGAAAGGTGACTATAAGATAAAAAAAAAATAGAATGCGCGCAGCGCATGTCACAAACACACGCACAGACACACACACACACACACACAAACACGCGCACACACACACGCGCGCGCGCGCACGCACACTAGCACACACACACACACGAACATACTCACAAACACACATACACAACACACACTAGCACACGCACACGAACATACACACACTAGCACACGCACACATACACGCACACACACATACACACGCATACTAGCACACACACGCACAAATACGCACGCACGCATAAACACACACAAAAGCACATACAGCGTTAGCCCACGGGCCAAGTATAATGTGTAGAGCCGGCAAAGAACATGCGATTAAAAATCCGGTGCCTGATTGGGGCTGCTTTTTACCGTGTGAAAGGACAGCAAAAGCAGATTAAGTGGACGAAAGGTTGTCCAGGACACGTTCCATGATGGGTAAACTGGCGATATTTACTGGTTAATTTTTACGTGGTATATATATTTAGTATATGCGAAATTTTATATGAGGATATCAACTTTCGCGTCATGGTGGTCCTGTAAACAGATGTACGTGTTGAGCCAAGATCAAAAGGTTGGAAAAGACAAGCTCAACGACATATATGACGGTCACCATACGAAGACAAAGTATCAATTAATTTACCGGGTGTGATGAAAATCATGCAGGCCACAAAACTTTGGGCTGTCCAGAGGACCCACGATGCGGCGCTATAGGTCTCGGCCTTACTGTCCCGTTGTGGGAGCGGCCCACCGCGTGCTATAGGGCGCACGCCTTCGGACTTTCAAAATAAAGTTGTCTTCCAAACATGACCAAACAACACTGATGCACACATATCCCTCAATTGTAGAATGCATGAGTCGGTGGGCTGAAGCAAACGAAAAACAAAAAAAACAAAAAAACGACACCTGGAACAGCCGTGACTGAAAACACACCCTGCAGCAAACGGAGCGCTTTCACACAAACGTAACGAGTTCACTGTTTCGTTTTTAAAACGATCACAAGATGCGAACACGTGAAATTACACGCGTAATTACAAACAAACAAAAAATTGCGAAGGAACAAAGGCGTTCTGCGCCATCCTTAGACTAACTTCGTCACGCGAGAGTAAAAAAAAGCACGGCTGCTATAGCATTGCGCTATAAGCGCTTGAGAACTATATATTTGAACGTGCATGCTGGGAGTCTTAACGGTTCAAAATTACAAGCCACGGCACGAATACGTTTAGGAACAGGTTATACGCCTCTCGCATGCTCCAGCTATAAAGCCCAGCGCTCGAGGAAAGCGACAGACGTGAATTTACGCGACATTTACACGCCGGTCTCAAGTGCGATTGCGAGCGTCTCCTCGCGTAATGGCGGGCGACAATGAGGCGTTAAGAACGAGCGACGCTATAACTTCGGCGTTATTGAAGGGCTTTCTTCGCGTTAATGTCCAGCGTTAAAAGCAGTTCCACGCGCTTCCCGCACAGCCGCAACGCACGTGCCGGGACCCCTATACCGCACGCAAGCGGGGGACGTATTCACTCTAAAGAAAAATCGAGTAAAAAGGGTGTCTTTGTCCCACAACAATAATCGCCATCAGGCTTGCGTGCGCTTCCTTTCTTGAACTCTCGGCCCTGGCCACTTTCCTATCGAGAATGCAATGCAACCCTGATAATGGGCCTGTCAATCGTGACCGGAATGTACCGGGCGCGGGGCGATAGCATAAGGATAGAATGCAATATAGATGACAATTATTGTTGTGGGACAAAAAGACACCATTTTTACTCGCTCTTTTTTTAGAGTGTAAGCCACTTGGCGACGCTCTTTCACCCTCTGCTTGCGTGCGGCAGGTGTGCCGGCACGTGTGTTGCGGCTGTGCGGCAAGCACGTGGAACGGCCCGAAGAGCGACAGATTATTCGGGCTAAACGCGCACCGCAACGCAAGACCGAGAAAAGAGGGTGCACACTCGTACCACGGCCGCTGTGATATTTAGCGGCCGCGTTCATATACCAAGCGAGTGTTATCATCACAAGGTCCCCTATACAGCGTTTCGAGGACGTGGGAAAGTTGGCGTCACAAAAAATGTGACGGACAGTGGGATGCTATAAAAGACTTCAGAACTTTCAAGCAATTCGCGTCCTTTGCCCGTGGAAAATTACGCTAAAATGTGTTGCTCGCCGTTGTACACTGCAACGAAGGCTGTGAATCCGTATAAAGGAGTGCGTAATAGCTACGTATCTTGGGAAGTTTTAATAAGTCCCGTGTTGTTGATTCTGGGCAAGCCTTAGGCGCCCGCGCCTGAGGGCTCGGACGGCATTATTCTTACACCTCTGATGATGATGAATTAGCGTGATTCGAAGGTGCGCATGTGTGAGCACAACGCTGTGTGATGTGCGAAAATTTATTGTCCATCCAATACCTCACAGACCTCAGAATAGGCACCGAGATTGCGGGGAGAGAGGGGGAGGAGGAGGGTTGTCTAACATAGAAACTTTATTGATCCTCACACTTCATCATTTGAGGTGTTGAGGACCGGTGTCAAAAAGCCTATTCACGGGCTTGATCAGGACTACGACCGCATAAGATTTGGCTGGGGCATGTAATCGTGCAGGACAAAAAAAAAACAATGTACGCAGTGAAAAACAACCTATTTAGTTGAAATCTGATAGCTCATAAGCAGCAATATGCCTCAATAACACATCGCATATACGGCATACGTTCAAGACAGTACGTATCATTCAGTAACAACTGAGGTAGTAAATGCGCTGCATGCTATAATTAATAGCATCTAATTATTAGCAATAACTAGTAGCATTTATTTAGTAGCTTTTTTTGCTCACAGGAAAGCAACGAACCCGGAACACCTTAGGCGCTGAGGGGTATCTAAACAGCCGCAAAGTATCATCATTTTGCCCAAAAATATCCAATGTTCTATGATAGAAGACGCCAGCTCCAAGTGACGGCGTCGAAACTGAGAAAATCAAAAAAAAAAAACAAGGTCCAAGTTCCCATGCAGAGCGAAATTAGGCATTTACAAGATTTGAGACACGTTAACAAAAGTAAAACAGTACTTCATGCAATCCGAGCCCATTGCATTGATTTCTGCAACACCGTTCCCCTTCCCGAATAGCATGCTGCGACCTTATATCATTTTGCACAGCCTCCGTGATCTCTAAAAACTTGACCAATAGACGACGACGAGCAATGACGTAATCATGTGACGTCATTGATGACGTCATGTTAAATTGAGGTCATGCGACGTGGTACGCAGTCTCCAACACACATTTACTTGAGCTTCATGTTACTTATAACCAACTTATTATTTCTTTGCATTATTACTGTTGACTCCAACGCCACCGATAAAATCTTTGCGAAATCTCAGTAAGTTTCGAGAAGTATCGTCAGGTCTCGCGTGATCTGGAAAACTACTCGACTCACGAAACACGAGCGAACGTAAAAATCCTGCCATGAAAACAAGAAAAAAAAAGATGGGGGGGGGGGCGAAGAGGGACTACTCAGTTGGGCATCAGAGCGTAACGATTCCTAAGTGATGCCTGGTTAACGTGCTGTGCCTGGTTTCTACCCGAGTGTAAGAATGCTGTCCGGCCACCGCCGCCGGATGCCGACGACATCCCACCCTTGCCTAAACACGAGCTCTCTTCACCCCGACACACTAGGGGAGAGAGAGAGAAGGAAAGCTGGAGGAAGTTTCCCCGTATACATTACACAGGCTCGAGAGAGGCGCCTACGTTTATTATAAAAAAGTCCCCGCCGAGCAATTCATTAAACCGGCTGCGCGGCTTAATGGCGTACACTCGACGCGCTGCAGGAGACAGGGCTGAAGTCGCGCAATCACTTCGCACTGCGCGGTCACTGAAGCGAGACGCTGTTTGGAGCAGTATTACACGCTCCGAAAAGAAAAAATGCATCAAGGGCGATGCATGCAGGAAGGAGCGCTGCATGCGGAGAAAGTTGTGCGTTGCACGAGCACTGCGCCACCGTCGAATATACATGTGCAAATCCGTAAGAAGTCACGTAGACACACGAAGAAGACGCGCACTCCGTGCAGCTTTCAGAAACCTGTTTGCTGCCCGTGCAGATTCTATCCGAAAGTAGTTTTTTTTTTTTTTACTGAAACGTGACAGAGTCGAGGCACAAGGTTTAGCAAAAGCAATACGCACGTATTGGAGTGTAGAGTGCAGGTAAAGAGAGATATGAGCGCTGATGCATGGGCAGACTGCTGATTTCGTAAGAGGTCACGTGAGAGGTATACAGCTCCGACGCTGATGACTTCGTATGAAAGAATTCATGCATAAGGCAACTCGTGACACCTGAGAAAACGCGCTTACAGCGAAGTTAACTGAAGTGCACCTTATAACCATTGCCGCGGAAGTCGCGTAAGTCCATGCACGCACTGAACTAAGAAGAGCACAAATATGGGTGCGCGGATAAACCGGTGCATTGCGTACGTGGTGAACTCGTCTGTCGACACCTTCCCAAGCCACTTTGGACGGGTACTTCTGGCCATAAACAGACGACAAACATGCATGAAGTCAACGACGCAAGCGCGTTTGTCATTTAAGCGTTTTCAGTCCCATAATGTGCAAGTTGATTACCAGTAGGCCTGTACAGGGTGCACAGGCCTACTGGTGTACATTTCGGTAACATGTCTACTGGTGTGCATTTCGCCAACACGAACAAAGCCTGCGCATCACTCAAACTTCGCAAAAAAAGTGCCAGGCCTGCGCAACACGAGAGCGGTCACAGCGAAAGCCGGAAGAGCGGTCGTTTAGGGCGTTTCTTAAACAGAATTTGGGTAACTGCTACAAGCACGCTTGTAGGGTACCCACTACGCCATTAATCATAATTTTTCAGAGAATCCTTCAGTGAAGCGCGGTACCCGCTACAGACTTTCAAGCAGTTCCGAGCAATTTTGGATGCTGTGGCTGACGAAGGTGAAGAAAAGATATGCCTAATTCTTTTGTAATGAGTTGGAGCATTTGACGACCCACTCGTTGCGCAATTTGCATTGCCCGTCACCTGGTTGTTCCTTCACTGTCTTAAAACGTTTTATTACTCATATGTGACGCGATTGTTTTCCCTGCCTAAGCCCAGTTTGCAACGGAGTTCCGAGAACCGACGTAACTCAGTGGTAAAATACTGGGCTGGCACACAGAAACCCGGGTTCGGAGCCCATTGTATCCTTAGTGTTTTTTTTTTTTTCATTTAGCAAGCTTTTTTTTATTTCGTGCGATAGCGGTTACAGACACCGGCGAACGCGGCGGCGGAAAACTACGGCGCAAGCGACCGTTGTTGTGATCACGTGACAGCCTTCGCTGATAATTGTCGCAGTGGTGACTCTGAACCTAAGAAGTTAGCGACTACAGTCCATCAGATGATGGTGCGCACTTTGTGTACGGGCTCTACATAGGAGCACTTCTTACAAATAATTTGCGATAAACAACTTACAAGTGAAACTTGTAGGTGGTTAATTCAACATGCGCATACGTCCAGGAACTCATATGTCATTAATTATCAACGACGGGCACTGCCCACATTGAACTCGTATTGTCGAAACCGACTGCTAATCCCAAGCCTTATCGTGAACGCTGTCAGAACTTACAAATCACACTTTTTTTTTTCAATAAGGCAACAATTTGGAAGTATACGTGGCGCTGTCTCACACCTATTGCACTGTCTGCAGAGGTAAAAAGAGAAGCCCACAGTTACTTGTTCAAAAGGCACACCCGATTCACTATACCAGCGCATCGGCATCCGAACTCCACCAGCCCAAACGACTTCCACAAAGTCAAACGGAAAGAACGCTTCTCGACGACAAGCACACTGTCACACAACAACCGGACAACAATAAGCTCCCGCAGGAGTTGTGTATACGCGCGGGTGTACGGAAATAACGCCCAGCGCTTTTCGCTGCACACGCGTCGTTGTCCATCGCAACGATGTCGGCGAGCTTGCGCGCACCTATAGACGGACAGGCCCCTGGCAGCGGTACAACAACGTATACAACGCACGCGTCCTAGCTTTCTCGCCACCCTCCGCCACAAACGGGCCTGTCTTTTGTCTCTGGTTCCACCGCGGGTGTCCCACGTCCGTACACGAGGGGAGGTCCACTCACACCCTCACCCTCCACCAACGGCGCCTCATTACGCCTGTAGCTGCTCGCACGTCTTTCACAGTCGCGCACCGCACTCACGGCAACGTGTACGTTGTCCCCAATTCAATACACGACGACAACACACGGCAGAGGCGGGTGACGACAGTGATGACGCCGTCGACTAGAGCGTGTCTGTCAGTCCCTTTGTCGCCCTTGCGTGTCAGGGAGCAAATCAAATTGACAGGTGACAAAAAGGAAAAGGGGGCTCGATGAGACGGGGGGGGGGGGGTGTTCCTTGCGCACAGACGCTGCTAAAAGTGCAACAGCAATAACATCGTAGCAATGCACATACGATAGACATTGCTCAGAGTTTGACAGCGAAAGTTGTTATGAGACCAAAACTCGGGTTACGCGCGGCGCCGTAGTTTTCCGCCGCCATCGCCGGTGTCCGTAACCATTATCACAGAGAGAGAAAGAGAGAGAGAGAAACATTTATTGAATGAAGCTTGTGAGTGAAGGCGAGGGGGGGGGGGGGGTCCCTTATTCCAGGAACCCTCTGGCTGCAGGGCAGGTGTACCAACTGCGCCACAGTTTACACTTCTAAACCGGAAGTCGCTCAAAAGGTTGCTATCGCGTTGGCCCTGACGGATGATCGATACACCGAGATATACAGTGACTAAAAACCAGCCATCAGAGCCTTCAGCAGGGGCAGGATCACACCACAAGCAGTTCGAATTATTAATAGTAAACAGGCCATTGATACACATTACATATATTGGTTCCAAGCGCACCTTGGATCACTCGATGACATTCCCATGAATCCAAATGAATCGGCCAACAGCGTTGCCCGCGAAATTACGGACCGGGACGCTTTTACACGTGGCTTTGATTCTGCTGGTTTCGAAAATCTACAACGGGATACGCCCATGACATATAACGAAATTACTAAACATTACTACCTGAGGAGGAGAGAGTTTGCACCCCCTCACAGTAGACTAAACAGAGCACAAGCGGTCACACTTAGACAAGCACAGACACAGTCTTATTACTCACTGGCACAGGTAAAAGAATGGTACGATATAAAAGATATGGATGTTGTTTGCAAGGCATGTAAGAAAGAAGTATGCACGCTTGATCATATGCTCTGGGAATGTGGGTCGCTTGGCCGTGGCATTTCCCGGGAACGGTTTACAGGAATGATAAAGTCTCGCGACCATATCCCCTGAGTCCTGGCTGTCCAGTACGCCCATGACAGGGCTAGGAGGCTTGACCTGCCAGTCCCAACGTGGGATTAGCCAGGCAGGTGGCTACATTCTGTACAGGACGTATAAATAAAGTTGTTTCCATCCATCCATCCTACTATCCTTAAAGGTACTTGTGTGTGCCTTCTCTAATAAAAAGGCACACATACAAAACATCGAGGTGTTGTTGTGGTGCCTCAGATATGCGCAATAATTGCTTTTCAATCGACAATCGCACAAGTATGAACACTGAAACTTGAGCAATATTGGCGGGCGCTGCGGATGGGGTTGGCCGTTTGGGGTATCGCTTGCTGTTTGGGGTATCGTTAAGGCGGACAAACAGATAAATGTACAGACAGACATGAAAATTTTTGCGTCGAAGTATCCCAAGAAAGTACCCCGGTAGATTGCCATTATCCCTCAAGAGGAAGGTATATAACAACTGTATCTTGCCAGTACTTAGCTACGGAGCAGAAACCTCGAGACTTACAAAGAGGGTTCAGCTTAAATTGAGAACGACGCAGCGAGCAATGAAAAAAAAATGGTAGGTGTAACCTTAAGAGACAAGAAGAGAGCAGAGTGGATTAGGGGACAAACGGGGGTTAAGGATATCATAGTTGAAATAAAGAAGAGGAAATGGACATGGGCCGGGCATGTAGCGCGTAGACAGCATAACCGCTGGTCATTAAGGGTAACTAACTGGATTCCCAGAGAAGGGAAGCGGGTTAGGGGGAGACAGAAGGTTAGGTGGGCAGATGAGATTAAGAAGCTTGCGGGTATAAATTGGCAGCATCAAGCACAGGACCGGGTTAACTGGCGGAACATGGGAGATGCCTTTGTCTTGCAGTATACGCAGTCAGGCTGCTGCTGCTGCTGATGATGATGATGATGATGATCCCAAGAAAGACTATCGTCTTTAATAACACTGCACTACGACCGGTCAAATAGCAATCGGGAAAATCGTTCTTCCACTCTGGATAGCTTAGTGGTCACTTATAAAAGAGCGCGAGCGCCACCTGGGTTAATTTGTCTGGCAGTACGGGTTCTGCAATGCCACGCGACGAGCACCCGCACAGAATAGGCGACGGCTCTTCCGAGCGCGTCCGAAACGCTCCAGGGAGCACGCGTCCCCAATTCGACTCGCAGTAAACAATGGGATCGTCGGGCGGCGGCTGAGGGACGTTGAGCATTCGCCTCCACGAAAGCGCGTCGAAATAGGCCCTGTACTACACACGCTGGGCCGACGTTAATGAAACCCTGGAACGACGCCGTCGTGGCGCGATTTCAGGACGCCGTACTCGGGAGATTAGCGCGGCGTGTGCCACGAACTGGAATGCATACATAAACTACCGTAAGTGAATGAGAACAGACTATGGCTGCAGGGACAGCGTTCGCACCATGTCAGCGTACTACGCTTGAACCAATACGCAAGTCTTCGTTCACGTCAGCTCGACTCGTTCGAATCGGGTCGAGTCGGATGTGGTGGTGAACCCACAACGAACCGGCCAGGCATTTTTAATAATTTTTTTTGCCAAACTGTTAGTGCCGAGCGAACTGCATCCCTTGCGTAAGAAGCCACTGGCCCTTCTCAAGAGGGGGGCAAGTGGCTAAGGGGAGCAAGTGGCTAAAAGAGCCAGTGCCTAGGGGGGGGGGGGGGGGCAAGTGGCTAAAAGGGCCCCTTGCCTCCCTCAGGCCACACTAACACTGCACCCCCTCCTCCGCAAGCTTAACCAACGTCCCCCCCCTCCCTTCACCCAGCTGAGATGGGACAACGGTTCACACCCACCGAGACAAAATCCTATAACGACGTTCGGAAGTCATAATCGGCTATAAGTAATCAAACTGCCAACCGCTCACGTGTTCGGCCGGGAAGACCGACGAATCGCTCTTCTCGAGGTCGGCATTGGGCTCGCGAAAGAGGCGTGCTCCGCGGGCCAGGACACAGCGCGAGTGGCACTCACACACGTCTTGCTAGGCGTCGTACACGGGTGGCAGCTAACACCGCGGAGATCGGTGCCGCAACAGCTGCTGCCGAGACGCGGGGTTGTCCCCAGAGGCGAGCGCGACACCGGGAGGACCGCGCCGGCGTCGCATGCAAACGGCAGCTGCGATCCTGTGTAATTGCGCCGGTATGGCTCGGCTGCCGCCCAAACGCGTCCCGAGCAAAAAAATAAATACAATAAGGAGCGCGGCATCGAAAGACGGCGAAGCGGAAATCGTGAGACGCGCAGCTTCTATGTAACGGCGCGCTATATAGAATGCCAGCGGGAAAGCGATATATCGCGCACCGGGCGAACGAGGTGATTCTGCAGAGGTGATTCTGCAGCACAGGACACAGAGGTGATTCTGCAGCACAGGGGTGATTCTGCAGCACAGGACACAGAGGTGATTCTGCAGCACAGAGGTGATTCTGCAGCACAGGACAAGCGCTTGTCCTTCAAATCGGTGTTCTTTCTTCTTCCTGTGTCGAAACCACGCCAGTATAAGATTATGAGCCAACTAGCTGAGCAATTGAACTTTCTTAAATGTGCTTAAATTGAGCATTATTTTGCGACACTTACAAGATCGAACGAATATTACTGCAGTGTTGAGTATACGATACATCTAGCCTTCTCCGTGGTGCATTACAGGCTATAAGGTATATCCCTGACAGCCAAGTACTCGAGGGCGCAGGTTCGATTCCCGCTCACAGCGGCCGAAATTCGATGAGGTCAAAATGAAATGAAGAAACAGAAAACGTTGCGTGCGCACTACATAAGCCGAAACAGTCAAAATACATCCAGAAATTATCGGTTTCTCGGGAAAGCTCCCTGGGTGGATATGGGCCGGTGACGTAGGACAACGTCGTCATAATAAAATCCGGACTTCCTCAATATGGCACGCGTTAGATTCGGTGGATCTTAAAACTAAAAGATTAACCCAACATTCGTTTTGAAAAAGACAGCAGAACGTACTGAATTATGAGGACTCGAAACAACGCAGGCGCTGATCGTTTCCGCGAGGTTTTCTTGTGGTCCTCCAGGACTGGTTGAGTTTTTTTATAATGTTGCTGAACAAATTGGAAAGTCCCACGTCACAGGCTCGGCGTCAGAAGGCGGCCCCCCGCACCATACACTTTTGTATACAAATAGGTTCCGCAGTCATTAACATTTCTTGCTTTAACTGACATTTAGCTGGAATTCAACGAACATGCAGTACATATGGCGAGCTAGGCGAGTGCCCCGTTAGTGTAGGACATGACCGGGCACGTACCGACGCCGGTCAAGACCGGTGTTTGTACTTCCCCGAAAAGCCGAGTCCACGATCCAGTTCACCAAGTAGAGCAGAACAGCGAGGTACGCTTTGTAACCCATCTCAAGTTGATAATTTAAGTTCAGCCCCATCCTCAAGGAGCGGTCAGCGATACCGCGTTTTGATATATTTCCCAGCCAAGACCGCACCCTTCAAGACAAATGAAACCCGGATCAAGGGAGGCAATATTTACCTTCCAAAGGGAGGCAGCCGCTGACGCAGGCGTCTCTTCAGTGGAAAAAAAAAAAAAAAAACTAGCAAACCACTCGCGAGGTCCCAGACGTGCACAGTACGAAGAAAGCGAATCCGGTCTAGCTGGCCACCCGAAGAAGAAGCAGCAACAGCAGTCGACCGGGCCCCGCTCAAAAGAAAACTCGCCGGGCGAAATAAGCATGCGGCCAGACCGACTTGGGAAGATTTAAAGAACGTCCGCTTCGCAACGGCTTCCACGCAACCCGTCAAGCTCTGTTTGCACGCGACAAACGGGTCTGAGTGCTGGGCGAGGCACGCCGGCCATTCGCTTTCGGCCGTGCTCGACTTGTATACAACCTATAGCGTGCGCCCGTTGTAGAGACACGAACTGCGTCGTATAGCGCTTTCTACTTGGTTCTTCTCACGGTTGAGTGTTGTATAGGCGCTACAGAAACGCTCCCCCCCTGCCCCCCGCGTTCGTGAACGTCAGTGCCTCTTACGCCTCGTCCGGCTATAGTTGCTTCGGCACACGATAAGGGGTTGTAGGAAAACCACTTTGCGAACGCTCGTGTTCGTTAGGGGACCTGCGATAAGGGAAGCCGCTATTTCTAAAGCCCTCACTCGGAACTATAGCGCTCGCAGGTAGCACGATGCTGCATCATGTTACGTACGCTATTGCGCAATTGCCTAACTTAAGCTTCATGCAGAGGCATCATGCAAAGCGGGTATCGAATCACGGATCGATTGAATTCCGAGCACGAGATCTATCACACACGTCCTATAGATGGCGCGTTACTGGCCCGCAGGCGAAGATGATACGCTATACGCTAGTGGTTTTTGCATTCTCGCGGAATGCGTCCGTCGCGGAACAGAATAGAAGCCGAAGCTTCTTCGTAGTTGGCTGACCTATGGGTTCCAAGAAAAGTCAAGCAAGCGCGTATATAGGGGCCAAAAGCCATAAGCCTCTTCGCCCAAAAAAGATGCCCAACAGCGTCTTCGCGACACTTTCGCTACGTCAGCGGCATTCGACGGCACCGCAGCGCCCGAGAAGCAACCCTCCCTTAAATGACCTGTCTGTTTTCTGAACATGGGTACAAACAATTTGCACCTTTCACTTTTTAACGCGACGCGATTTTTCGGCATCTGCGTTTACGCGTCTGCAGTGCCTCGAGGGCAGATATGAGCACCGCTGTTATCAGTCGCGATCTCTACACGGAGTGATACCTATAGCTAACGGAACACCGTTAGAGCAACGCCGCGATAGCGTTGATACTGCCGTGAAAATAAAAATGTGACGGTCATAGTGCACACAAGCGCTTCGCGTGAAAACTGCCAACAATGCGCTACGTGGCAGTGGAAAATTGAAAGGCCAGCGAATAATAACAAGTAGAGCCGTTTCCGGCCTAGCACTGCGGTCGACGGTAGATGGCGCACCGCTCCAGGTGGCGCGGGCAGGCAGTTAGGCCTCAAGTCCCTGTAATTTAGCTGATCCGCGCGCGCGCGTGGTCCACAAACTTTTGTGGTTTACCGCACATAAGCCATTGTGTCAAGAAAGGTGTAAAGTTTCTATTTCATCTCGCGTGTTTTACGTTCTTTCATCACTCCATGAATAGAAGAGCCGTATTAAGTCACGCGCTTCGGATGACGCTATATATATATATATATATATATATATATATATATATATATATATATATATATATATATATATATATATATATATATATATATATATATATAAGGGAAAGAAGTGTATACCTAAGGGCTCGTTTTTCCGTGTTTTGACACAATATTAATGAGATCTAACAGACAGTAATGCCAAGGAATGTACAGCGAAAGTTATTAGAACCAATGGAATGTAAATAAGAAGAAAGAAAAGAGGATGAAAAGATAACCAGCCGTGAGCAGGAATCGAACCTACGACCTTCGAATAACGCGTTCGATGCTCTAACCACTGAGCTACCACAGCGGCTTCCCCCCTTCATTGCCGCCTCCTTTAACCCTGCTGACGTTTGAGAGATGTTGGCACACAAGACGAGTTGCCAACAAAAAGAAAGGACACCATATGGAGGATTAGGCTTTATATAGCACTCAAAAACGCGGCTATTTACAATGACTAAACTACCGCTGGCGTTCAAGATCATTCGTCTAACGTCCACTGAATTTGTCCCACGCTTTGTTCATCGGCTAAGATTGGCTTCGGCTGTAAATTGAGTCTTACAAGCAGACCATCCAGATTACACATTAAATGCCAAACTATAAGCGGAAGTGGAGCGATGACATCGGGAAACGGCTAAATCAGCGGAGCGAAGGCATACGACACTCCCTACACAAACCATCGAGCCATTTGTACAGTACCGTCCACTGTTAAAGGGAACACTACAATGAGCACCGCTCAAATTGTATGACCTCTAGTAGCAAGTGGATACGTAAACAATGCTTATGCTGCAGGCACTAGTCTGTCAAAAGGAGCCAAAACAACCAGTCATCACAAGTTTCGCGTGAATCTAAGCCACTGTGCTTCTGCAAGAGAGTGAAATACAAATGTGCTGCATACGCAAGTGTTCCCCTTAACATTGGACCCGACTATACATATACTGGGCCGTATATGCATACACGCAAACGACGCGTTGGGTGTATTGATGCGTCACCGTGCACACTGAAGCGTCAGCGTGCGTATATGCACGCCATGCACACTCGACGACAAAGGTAGAAAAGACGCGAATCCGAGAGCGCGCGCGCGCGGTGTCTGCACGCGCCGAAACGCACACATTCGATCGCCCCCTAATTGCGGTCCGAAAAAAAGCAAAAAAAAAATACTCCTACAACACAGCGCGCGCTTGTTTCCAGGAAAGGCGCTCACACAAGCAGCACGACTCAACGAGGCGCACGTTTTTTTTTTTTTTATTTTTTTTTCGTCTTACGGGGATTTGCTCACCTAATTCGGCGCAATGGCGAATCCACTCAAGCCGTGTGCAAATCTATGGAACAAAGAACGCGATCTTCCAGTGAGGCTGCCTCGCAGTATATAAAGTGCTCAGCTCCGAACCACGAAGAATCAAGCGTACCAACACGGCCACCTCAAGCTATATATATCGAGACTGTTCCGAACACGCGACAAATCTACTCAGCCACACAGATATGCAGGGATATTGTACACAGCAACGGCACGCATTTTTTGAACTACGCGTCGCATGTACAGACGGGTTCACAGTTAAAGGGAACATTTTCGTGTGCACCATGTCGACATTTCGCTCTCTGGCAAAAGCATATGTGGCTTACATCTGCATAAGACTATACTGCTCGACGACTGTTCTGTGTCCTTTTGATATAGACTAGTGCCATGCACAATTTGTTATGTCTACGTGCAGTTGTGAGGCCCGCAATATGAGAGGTGCTACTCAGAGTGTTCCTTTTAACAGTGGACGGTACTGTACATAAAGAGAGCACGGTCCTTTCAGCACAGGCACCGATTTATTTACATACAGACACGAACGTGTACGCAAGTTCCCACCAACAAAGCGTCGCGCCTCATCGCGTTCGCACGCAAGCGGCCCCAAATTTAGTTTTGCGATCACAACGTCGCCATTTCGTCCTCGTTCACTTCTTCCGCGCCACTTTCACTCCAGTCCCTCTCCCCCATTCTCATCCGATAAGGCGCAAAAATAAGCGAGAAGCGAGTACGATAGAGGGCGTTGGGAAAACCTCCGAAGAACCTGCAATGAAGCGGCTTACAGAATTAGCCGCGGCTACAACAAGTGAGCTGTATCACACCGCGGCCACTCCAGAAGCCAACGACAAGCTCTATTTGTGTCGCGTATCACAAAACACAGCCGCCACCGCGTCCGAGCACAGTGCCCGTGGGAACAGTCCTTCCTTTTCCTCGGCACGGTACGTGTACACGAACGACTCGAGGTGTGCGTGGAAAGGCTTAGCGCTGCAGAGCGCGCGCGCCATCTGCGGCACGTACACGAGCGCCGACCTCTCCCACAGGAAACGGAAGGAAGTGACCGAGTGGCGACGCGCTAATTCGGCCCTCGTGCATCGCGGACATGGTCGCGACGCGCACGCGATGCAAAACCGCGCGCGGTCAGTCTATATAGAAGAGCGTATGTGCATGCACGCGGTCTTTGAAGCTGCTGCATGCTTGCGGAAGTGTAACCTTAAAGAGGCCACTGCGAAGCACGCCAGTGAATCAGTTCGGGCTATAGAGTAAACCGTCCTTTTTTGCCCGTTTGCTGGGAATGTACGTTATTAACGGAGAGAGCAAATGCTTAACTGCGCTGTTTCGCCTAATCTACGTTACCTGCCTAAGGAACAATTTAGGTTTGTGTATTTTCTAAACGTTTCTTCTCTCTCTCTCTCTCTCTCTCTCTCTCTCTCTCTCTCTCTTTCTCTCTCTCTGTTTTGCTTTCTTGAAGGCACTGGGTGTTGTAATAAAAAAATTAGACATCGTGATATTCACGGCCTAAGCACGGGTTGCACGAAAAGTAAGGTTCCATATGAACTACAGTCTCGAGGGAAGGTGCTATATACCTAAATGCGACAACAGTGTCCTGAACACTGCAGTGGCTCAACCTCTCTGGAGAGCACCCGTACGCTATTCGTCACGTGGCTGAGTGTTCGCTTGGCAGCATTGATCGCCGCTCCCGCCAAGTACGAGGTTCAAACTATAATCCGTTTTCTCCACGTACGGAAGTTACGCCCCATGGCGATTCACAGGCATATGACCGAGCTTTGTGGTGAAGAGAGCATGTCCGTTGAGCACGTCCGCAAATGGCGCAGGGAGGCAACATCATCGTGTTGCAAGACGGCAACGAAGTGAAGTTGTTGGACTCTATCGTCACGGGAGACGAAACGTGGGTGTTTCATTACACCCCCGAAACAAAACAACGATGTCGTCAGCGCACTGACAACAGAGCAATGCCTTGGCATCAGGGTGCCATAGTGGTGATTAGAGTGATGCCATGACATCACTCTGGTTCACTACTAGCAACATTAAAGAGCGACGACGAAGTACGACCAGAGAGCACACGCTTATTCGAAGTGTTGGCGGGAGACTTGTTCGACTCGGGAATGCAAAAGCTGCAACACCATCTTCAAAAACGTGTCAAAAAAAACAAACTTTATGTTGAAAAAAAATACACGAGTGTAAAGTTTCAAACGATGTATTATTAACAATTAATGTTTTACATTTGTAAAAGATGTGAAAACCTTACTTTTGGTGGAACCCTCGCGGAACATAAAAAATAGAACACTCACGGAAAATGCGAACGCCGCCAGCTTTCTTGCGTCAAGTCCGTATCCGCAGCACCGGCCTACCGGCGCAGACACTGAAAGAAATGCGCACAATGCGATAAGCCTCACGGGCGTGCATATACATGGTAAAGCAGACGCTGAACAAATGCTACACGGTATTGCTAGCTAGAAAGGATCCGATTCGCTATACTATTCTTCGTGCAAGAGTCACGACACCATGAATAAACATGAGGGTATGTCAAGAAAATACCTTCAGCGCATGCGCAGGTTAGTATGCACTCCAGGTGCTCAGAGCGCATCGCTGAATCCGCTCACGAAGACGCTGCTTCGTTCGCATCCCGCTCAGATTACGCGCTTCCAGTCATTTAAACATGCATTTGTGAGCGCTCTCAGAGAACGCAGTTAACTAGGCTACGCAAAAAGGCAAATAAGTGGCATTCTTCTAACCACCGCGGAGACTTATTCATTCATGTCACAGCAGACAACAATGCAGTAAATACGCGCTTTAGATTAAGTGTGACCTAATGCTTCAGAAAACCCTAATTGGAGCTTCTACAATCACCCCGATACATAGTTGATTTAGTGTTTAGCGTACGTCGTTTACATGATCCCGTTTAACTGGGGTGAAGTACACACAGGTCAGTCCGGAATGTGCATCAATGTTCATCTTAGAAGGCATTATGCATCTTTGAAATCTTCACAAAAGGAGGCCCTAAAACCGCTACTGCACATTTTGGCAGAATGCCCTTCCTGCGTGCGTTTTTGTTTTCTCGTGGGTGCACGTGCGTTTCCCCCCTCTCTCTCCACACCCTCTTTCTTGTCCCCATTTCCCCACACCCAGCACTGGGTAGCAAACCGGATGCCAATATCTGGTTAACCTCCCGGCCTTCATTTCTCTCTCTCTCTCTCTCTCTCTCTCTCTCTCTCTCTCTCTCTCTCTCTCTCTCTCTCTCTCTCTCAGGAGCATATATAGCATCTCGCGGTTCAATGCAGAGAGTGCGGTTGCTATATCCTGTTTTTCAGGACACTGAAGTCGTTTTTCGCAGTAACAATCAACTAACTCGTAAGGAGGTGATTGAAGCACTTCACACAATAAAAAGAGATCAGTGCGTGAGCAAACCTTCGGTGTTGCTAGATGAAAAGCAGTTTGCCCTTCTGGATAATGTTTCCGGATAATCTTTCTGCTTTGATAAATGACTGTTCTTGCGTTGCCATGGTTGTCCTTTTGCCTTCACACGGATGCGGTTATCTTTATTTGGTACATTATTATTCTTTCTTTTTCAATAACTTTTTAGGGGGTTAAGCTCCTCATGGCGTCGCCCGTTCGTCTCCCGTTATCGTTTGTAACCACCAGTGGCACATACCTGAGAGAGCGGGTATGTGTTCCAGGGGGATAGACTTTTAGGAGCGAAGCTCCTTAAGCCGTGGGTCGAGCGTCCTCGATGTATGTAGTAGGTAGCTACCTCTCGTTTAGTTCTTGGTGAATGTCCACTAGACGGCGGTACTTGTATATAATCAATATACGATGAAAGGATGCGAGATGGTGGTACTTGGAGTGTTCACTAGACGGAGGGACATACAGACGGACAGATCGACCCACGGTTGGACGGACGCTTCGCCCCCCTCATCATGATTCAGTCCGTGGATATGCTGCGATGTTTTTTTTTTATTTAGTTGCGAGTAAGCGCTTGTCCAGTGTTCCTCTGTGTCTTTCTTCGTGCGCTTAAGCCACAGCTATACCATGCATTCTAAACAACTAGCCCTAGTGTCCATTCTATTGCAACAAGTTGATCCCCAAAACACACTCAAGAGGCCTGGCGCATCGAGAGCAGCCTACCACTTCGCGTGCACGCACACTTGAACAAGGAAGCCGGGAGTGGTGTCCGAGCAGAGGCTTCTTCGTGAATGCCGACGGCTTAATAGCGAAACGCTCCGTGCACACACCCGATAACTTTCGGATGTGGGACAACCACTGCCTGCTTAGTGCGTGTGTGTGACGCATAATCCGCAAATCCTGCCATTAAATTTCTTTTTATTGCGGTCTAAGTAACGGCTTGCCAACGCGTGGTCCTCGCTAATCCTCTGCATTTATTCTCCCCGTTCCCACTAGCCGAGACCCAGTAGAGGGCGGTCAGCCCCTGCATAAACCACGGGAAAGACGTGGTCACGTCAACGACTAGGCGTACAAGCGGATCTCACCAATCTCGGTCATTGGTGCAGGAAGTCGGAAGCGATGAGCAAAACGGGAAATACTGAGGCACTTCACTCAAACCCAGACCTGCAACAGCGCGAGTAGCCAGCGAAAGGACTGAGGTAAATTATATACACTTCCAGCATGGCTATCTATACATGCACACGGACAGACTTACGGCATCTTCGGCTGGCGGCACCGGTGGCGTTCTCCGTGCACTCGTGCCGTACCGTACGTTCGTGTGGACACCACGAGTGCGGTGCCGCATATTCGGCTGGGCCGGCCACGACACCAGTGCACGCCACGGTGGCACCGCGGAGGTCGACGGTGGAGCGTGGTGCAATCCCATCAGCCCGCGCGCGCTGGCAGACGACGCGGTGACGTTCCATCATTGCAGGCGTAACTTACAGCTGGCGCATAACACGGCCGGACGGGACGAAAAAGCGTGCGTAAGCTTACATCTTCTAACCGTACTCGCACAGTGCTGCTCTTGCTGCCAGGATTCCACTGGACACCGCAGACGATGCGAAAATTACCCTAACCCTCGTCGAGTTGGTACAGAATCGATGCAGCACAACCGCCTGGAGAACACTGCAGATGCGCCCCCACTGGACACGTAGCGTCTCGCAAGTGTCTCTCGTTGTTTGATTTTCTGTTGTTTGCTCTTTTATTACCAGTACAAACGGGACGCTGGAAATTGTCGTCTGCTAAATGACGTCTCTCGCATACAGCGCTGCTGTAGCGGATTCAAATTTTGTGGTTCACACGTTCGGCTTGTATTACGCGAGTATATACAGGATTTTTTTTATCCAGTGGAAATTTCATCGTCATCATGAGTGTCATCATAACGTGATCGAAACTATGCAGAAAGACGACCACGAAGACTTCAAAACGTGATGCCGTGCACATCCGGGACACCTTCGTTGCAGCGCGGACCACTTTTCGTCAGTTTGCACTGTAGCCCCTCGCATCTCCCCTCAACGGCCGGCCACGCGCGTTGTCCCTGTGCAGGGTAGCAAACCGGACTTGCGTCTGGTTAACCTTCCTGCCTTTCCTGCGTCTTTACCTCTCTCTCTTCATCATCATCATCATCAGCCTGACTTCGTCCACTGCAGGACAAAGGCCTCTCCCGTGTTCCACCAGTTAACCCGGTCCTGTGCTTGCTGCTGCCAATTTATACCCGCAAACTTCTTAATCTCATCTGCCCACCTAACCTTCTGTCTCCCCCTAACCCGCTTCCCTTCTTTAGGAATCCAGTTGGTGACCCTTAATGACCAGCGGTTATCCTGTCTACGCTCTACATACCCGGCCCACGTCCCTTTTCTCTTCTTTATTTCAACTATGATATCCTTAACTCCCGTTTGTCCCCTAATCCACTCTGCTCTCTTCTTGTCTCTTAAGGTTGCACCTACCATTTTTCTTTCCATTGCTCGCTGCGTCTCTCCTCTCTCTCTTGTCACCGCACAAACGCCTCCGACGCAAGGCACGACCACAGGACACCATCTCCATCCATGTGGCGACGCGAGACCACCGCAGTCGCGCCGTGTCTTCCCCCCATTCATCATTTTGCCCTATCCAGCCGCCGTCGCGAATCCCGCTCGGTCGCCCCGTCGGTATCGCGCGACAACGTCGACGCCGACCAGCGGCGTCTAGTTCGCGTCCTTGGCCGATCGCCAGTAGGACGCCTCAGCCAGTTAACCGGGAAGCGGTCACGTCTCGCCGCCCAAGCAGCGAGGGGCTATCGTTCGCCCAATCAAGGGTCACCAACTCACCATCGCCCTGCAGTCTTTCGCTTCTCTCGCTACTTCTTCGCCGTTCCAAGGATGCGCCAGCCGTCGGAGCTAGCGGCGATGAGAAACTGCGACGCTCGCGCACGCCCTCTGGCGCTCGGCGGCGCCCAGTGATACTGATGACACCCTCCAAAGCGGCACCGCGGCGAGAAGAAAGACATTTGAGCTGTACCGACCCTCGTCGTTAACAAAGTATCTTGCGCTTGCGCAAGTTCGCGCAATAATTAACGCCGAACAAGGGGGCCGCGGGTTTTATGCCAAGAAGCATTCCGATAGCATCTTTATTGTCGACACCATAAATCTGGCCACGCGCAGAAACATGGCAAGGTTCCAAATGTCAGCGGCCCCACTCCGATAGAGTTTCACCATTTGGATACCTTTAGTTCAAAGATCTATTGCATTGTTCCCATAGAGATATTGCGTGTGATGTTTCTAGATTCAGGTACGGTGTTGAAACGGTTCAAAATGGTGGTGTTGATACGCTGATGAAACAGTTCAAAGATCACCAAACTGGTCTAACTAAAGGAATGCTGATAATGTGTGTATGTGTGTGTATGTGTGTGTGTATGTGTGTGTATGTGTGTATGTGTGTGTGCGAGTGAGTGTGTGTGTGTGTGCGAGTGAGTGAGTGAGTGAGTGAGTGTGTGTGTGTGTGCGAGTGAGTGAGTGAGTGAGTGAGTGAGTGTGTGTGTGTGTGTGTGTGTGTGTGAGAGAGAGAGAGAGAGAGAGAATGGATATAGTTGACTTGGTAGGACTGACAATTACGTCCACTTACTCGAGATATAGAGCGCGCCCAGCAGTGGTAGCGAACAAGAACGTTGGAAACCGGACTGGTAATGATACGAGGGCTTTCACTAGCAAAAACAAAAGAATAATGAGGCGAAGCGTACAGGTGGGAGTTCCGGAAATTGAGGCCATCTGGTGTTCTTCACGTGCAGCGACATCGCACACTACACGGGAATTCAACTACACCGCTGAAAGTTTGAGCGGATTGGTACGGTTGCTACGGACAAGAAGATGGCGTGCTTACGCGTGCCCGGGAGATCATAACAATACAAAACGCCGACTAACGACCAAGAAAGCACACAGCGGCAGAACAAAAACTATAAACACAAACTTATATGCGCACGCCGGCACGCAGCGCCACCTGTCAATCCGGCACGCACGTGCGGGTTGGCGTTTGCGTTAATTAGGCTAAGAAAAAAAAAAACACGCGAGACAAACAAACCGACGAACGAGAACAAGGAGAAGGCATGCACAGCACGCCAGTTAATTACACGGGTATACATATGCAAAAGCGCGAATCTTTCAAAAGGTTGCGTGACAATTATATATAATCAGCGACGAATTCCCAAGCCACGAAATTCCAGTCCTGTTCAATCAAGATACGATGTGCACTACTTTCCGATCCGGCCGCGAGGAGAGCAGGGCGAGGGAGAAGGACGACGAGGCCGAACATCGCTGCACGCTTTTCTCAGCGCGCGGATAATTTACGCGCCCTCGTTTTGCCCCGGGAGCCCGCTAGGCGGCGCACGGTATCGCACTGGATTTCTCGCTTCTTGCGTCGCATTTCCATCCATCACCGTACAAGCGCCGTGGTGGCGCCCCGCGCGCTAATTCGAAACGGGAAGGCGAGCGAGCTGGCGATGCGTTACACTTACAAACTGCGTGACACTGAGATGGCCACTGGGGGTGTATACGCTCAGTCTCACAAATTCCGTGCAGTGCACCGAAAACTATGCGGAACTTCGCTTTTCAATTCGCTTTTCAAACGAAGCGCTTATGAAAAAGTGCTTTGGTACGTCGTGGCATACAAAGCGAAAAATGACCATTTCAAGGGGGTTCTTCCCCCCACCCTCTCGAAAAAAAAATTCTCCCTGCGTCCCTACCTTCTCCTGTGTAGATCGAATAGCCAACTGGACGTAATTTAGTTGACCTCCCTTTCTTTGTCCTTCTTTCTTCACTTCTTTCTTTGTCCCACAGCCTGTATTTGCAGGCTGATGCAAGCCCGCTAAGCTTCCGTGTACTGCACGAATTCGCTCAGGCGGCTGTGTAAATGGCAGTGAAAACTGCGGAACCACAGAGCGGTTCATCATGCGGACGCCGAAACAACGAACGTGGTAGCGAACGAAGAACCGTTTAAGCGAAAAGGAAGGAAGGAGGGAGGGAGAGGGTGGGGGGGGGGGGCACTTTTAAGATCACCACGCCAACAACCTCGTCAACTACTTTCGCGCCAGCACCACGCGTTCGACCTCTCGGAGATATGAAAAAGGAAGAAGATCAGTCGGCGGAGAAGAGAGACCCAGTTATATACGAGTACGCCAGCGGTCAGCCTAGATTTGTTTGTTTTGTTTTTGTTTTGTTTCCCCCCCCCCCCCTGGACGCCCGCCAACGGCAGAGGAAAGGAAGTCACGGCGCAAAATGTGCTCTATGGGCTGGCTGCGAGCGCCTTTGCGTCCGACGCGGAGGAAGAGCAGAACGATTCACCGCATCTTCGCGCTGCTATGAAGGACGACGACGAGGTAATGAAGTTAAAACCTTTGAATCTTAAAAAAAAAACGTTAACAAAAAAGAGCAGATAACGGTAGACGAAACAAAAGTGAAAACGAAAGAATGAAACACTCGCCGTATCAGGAAAATGCTTGCCACTTTCTGGCTTACATAGCGAAGATCTATAACGCAACGCAAAGCACAGAAAATAGGCACAGGGAAGATCACCACATTTAAGTCGTCAGTTTTCTTGGTCTTGCATAGCGTTATTCACTTACGCACCGCATGAACCAATCAGCCTAACGATGTTTTTTTTTTTTAAGTTCGCTTGCTTTGCTTCTATTGAAAACCGTTTCCTATACTCGGCGGAAACAAAACAGTTCGTATTTGCCATTTGCGTGGCGTGAGGGCGTACCTTAGCAATTCGCATCCAGTCTAACGGCCGAAGTTCCGGTTCCGGTCATGCGTTCATGTCCAGGCAATAATAAAATGTATATACAGCAACGCGAAATGGCAAGTAACCTTGATCAAAGATCAAACTGATCCGCAATGGCTGACTACCTACAAGGCCACCATCAAAATAGCATCAGATATTGGAAAACGGCTAATACGAATACGCGTCTGACCGCGGCGCTCCTCGGAAGGCCGTATTTCAGTCCCCAGCAGGAGCCGGGTTTTTTCGCGTACATTTCAAAGCAGCGCGCAAGTACCTTCGGTTCGCATTACAGCCCGGATATGGTCTAGCTACGGCGCTCCTAAACCTTCCGGTGCTGGTTAACCTTCTATAGCCTGCCAGGCTCAGTTAGGTCAGCACGAATAGCGCAATAAACGTTATCTCTGTAGTACCTATAGGTTTATCTTAGATGGCTGGACTGGTAAACCATCACTGTGCAGGAGTTCACGATTCTCACGAACGCACTACTTCAGCTTTTGCGAACAAGCCTGCTCAAAATACTGCAGTACTCTCAAACTGAGCGTCATCCTGCGTTGTGAACGGCACTGACTGCGTGCACGTGCTCTCTGCATCTCCTTCTCTTCTCATCTCTCAATACTTTTTTTCTTCTTTTTTTTCTATCTGGAGTTTATGAAACGCTTATCAAAGGCACACGCTGATTACCCTTCGATCATTCCTTTTAAGGCACTTACCTACGGTTATCGAATCAAGAGGTGCACGTCTTTCAGTGAACATTAGGAAATAGTGTAGACGACTCAACTGTTAAGCCAGGCCTACCAGAGACTTACCAACGGCGGCGTCCCGTATGGTCCCCAATATCCGGTCTACATAGACCAATTCCACGTTTGCAAACAGCGGTAGGCGCCGTCGACATATTGAGGCGCTTGCAGCGACGTCGGGGCGCGTGCCGCCCAGCACTGATCTCGGAGGCAGCTCCGCAGCTGCTGTGCCAGTCGTCAAGGGATCATATAAGACGGTGGCGAACATTTGGCTGGGCGAAGCCTACGTGCACTGCTGCGTCACTATACAACCGCCTCACCCCCGTATTCTAGAAACGTCCCTTCACTCAACGCTTCACCTTCACTTGAGAAAGGCGATGGGAGCGCCGTCTCTAGGCACGGCAGGTCACTGCATATCAGCGATAATCTGCTGCGATTATCGAGTAGCGCAGCGTCATTTTTGAGCAGAGCTGTGGTGCAGTGCTCAACTCTGTCATGCGAAGGATGAAAGCCAAGTCTAGGAGCGTTTATGAATACGGGGGTCAGTGCGTCGACGGCACCTACGGCTGCACAAACATGGAATATGTACCACGCCGTATCATATATTCGCTCAAACGAACGACAGGTTTACAGCGCAAGGGCGACCACCGCATAACACGATGACGTATGCGCTTAATACGCAGAGAAGAGGTCTTGTAAACGGGCCGCAATAGACGTCAACTGGACGCCCACTACCTGCCCACCACTGCACAACCGGCGCGGAAGCCCTTCACTGAAAGACAAACAAAGGCGATCGCTCAGTCACGCCAAGTGTTCACTCGGGAAGAACGCGACAAGGGGCGACGTGCAGACGCCGTTCGAAGCTGCAAGCGGCGCCGGGCGCGCCTCGTCGTCGTTCTGCACGGCTGCCCGCCGCGACACGCTCTGCACAGCTCCCGACGCAGCACAAAACAGTGCAGCTATTCGCTCGAACAAGCGCGAAAACGTCACCACGCCCTTACGACAGCGCACAGAACAGGGTGGGGGCGAGACGACGCCCGTCGCAAGTCAAGCTTTAAAAGAGAACGTTCAAACGGAGAAAGTTAAAAGCGGAAGGAAGTCGCGAGGACGTGTGTCTACTCATCTGCGTGGGCCTTACGGCACGGTTGCTTGCAGCCAATGCGGCCATTGTTCGCATAAGCACTATATGTCAGGCTGACGTCAGGCTGAAGTTCATGTGCTGAAGTTTAGGCGCAAAATTGCAATTGTGCGATTTTGACCTTCACTTCCACTTTTATTAGTCAACCCAGGATGGCCAAATACAGTAGAGTTCTAAAAGAAGAAGTTATCTATCTAAACAGATTTATTATTTGACTTAAGTGCCATTTCGAGTCCCCACCCAGAGTACGAAAAGGAAGTAGATTTCTTTCTCACCCTTTCCCCTTTCCTACAAGCGTTACATCTTCCTCGCCATTTATAAAACACGACGACAATGTCATCACAAGCGCCGAGTCAATCGGGATTTCGCGCTTTCGAGCTACACGCCATTGTCTCCGCTCGACTCGAAAGCTCATGACGGGGGTGAAATCAGCCGATCGCCCACCATAGTCGTGCTAGATAAGGCCGACGCGAGCACAGTGACGTCACACGGCGCACAGCTAGCGCGCCGGAGAAGGCCTGGAAGCTTCTGGAGCTGACCATTGACTCGAGTGAGCTGCCTCGCTAATCCATCCATCAATTCGTCCGTAGCTCATCCTACGTATATCCTGGCCTAACCAAGCTAAGCCACTACTCAGTTGTCTTCATGTCTTTCAGAAACTGTTTAGGGGCCCTTTAGAAAGCGGTAGGAAATAATGGGAAGTCACGAAGACGTAGGCCTACACATCTGCGCGGGTCCTTGGAACTAACGCGCAAGTGGACGGGCTGCTTGAACGCGTTTGTTGCATACTTCTCCGAAGTGTGACGCGAGCGTAATGTAACCATTCCGGGGCGATTAAAACGCACGAATACAAACGAGGAAGGCCAAAGCGGTTCTCTACGTGCGAAGCCAGCAGCAAGCCACGAGGTTATTCTATTTTTTTTTTTTTTTGAAAAGCACCGCGGACGTTTTGAACTAACCGCTGATTGGCCGGGGTGGCGTCTTTAGAGTCGGTGTATAGCCATCCGTTTGTTTGAACAAGGTTACAGTTAAGGATTCCCTCTCCTCCAGTAGGTATATTTAAAAGCGCTGTGTCGGCCTGCTGCATAAATACT
This sequence comes from Rhipicephalus annulatus, assembly GCA_013436015.1. Taxonomy (NCBI): domain Eukaryota; kingdom Metazoa; phylum Arthropoda; class Arachnida; order Ixodida; family Ixodidae; genus Rhipicephalus; species Rhipicephalus annulatus. Next base: position 480,971 of record WOVY01010824.1, read on the forward strand.
CGTCCTCTCTCTTGAGAGACCTCGACAAAAAAACACCACCAAGGAGTTCGTTATATCAAGTAGTTCGTTACGAAAAAAAAGAGGGGGGGTCAAGTGAATGTCCAGCTGCACTATTTACACGTAATTGCTAAGTGTTCGCTAAACCGAGCTGTATAGGGTAACTGTTTCGGTTTCGTTATATCGAAGTATGCAACACCACGTAGCCATATATTCGGTACATCGAAGTGATGCAACACCATGTAGCCGCATATTCGTTATGTCGAAGCATGCAACACCACGTAGCCATGTACTCGGTATATCGAAAGAAAGAAAGAAAGAAAGAAAGAAAGAAAGAAAGAAAGAAAGAAAGGAAGAAAGAAAGAAAGAAAGAAAGAAAGAAAGAAAAGAAAGAAAGAAAGACCGAGTACAGGACGTCGTCAAATTAAGTCGGTTCCCGCGGGAGGGCAATCTCGTGACACGACTTGACAACGGTAACGAATCGATCGGAATATAGCGCGACCGGCAATTTTCACCCGGGCGACGTGACACAGCAGAGGGGGGAAAAATCAAGAAACCACCACCGAACGGCAAATAACGCAGGCCAGCCAACGGGTTAATACCTTCAGTTCGCGAGAAGTCGCAAGTTCCCGACATAAAAGAAACTCTGCGACCCCTGGGGGCCCCGCTGAACGGAAACTACACTATTGGCGTGCTTCGCGCGCAGTATATAAGATCCAACAGGCACACGGAGAATCTGTCTTACCATTTCCCTACAGCGCGTCAGAAGTTCAGGTAATCAACCAACTGCAGTCTCCGAGGGAGGAAGTTTAGCGGAAATGGAATAGTCCGAAAGACGCGCGGCGACCGATTTGTCAACGCATATAGCGAGACCTTTGCCTTCAGAAAGTGAAAATTGAATCGACGCTTTCTTTTGTGGGCTTCTATAGCAAGTGCACGTACGTGGACGTCTATGCGGCCAGTGGCGGCGGCACGGGTCGCGAGGTTGGCCGGCGACAATTGCGGGGACCGCGGAAGGTCGCTTTGAGAAGAAAGTCAGCGCGCGGTCCCATTTTCACGTCGAATGCAGAGCGAGCGCGCAAACACAGAACAGTGTTTGACACTTGGCATCCCGTTTATTTTCTTCTGAATCCCACAGCAGGAAGCGGCGCGTCTTGTTTATTTCCTGTTCGGAAGACCGCAACGAAGGCGGCAGCAAGCGGGCTGCTTTAAATAGCGATTAGCCCTGTCGGACGAGGAAGAGTCGGCGTTGGTTTTAACCAGCGCAGACGAAAGGTAATGGATTATGTTAACGCGCAGATCTTCAGGCCACCAGCCGACCAGTCGTAGCAGCACATTTTCTTGGGCGAAGGTTCTCGCATACCCTCTAGCTGCATCCATCGATTGCGCCGAGCCTATGCGAGCCCCACATATACACTGCAGCTCCCAGTCATCTGGCCAGTCAGGTCTAATGGAAGCAAACGACGAAGCTGATTAGTGAATTGTTGGTAACCAGGTCCTATCACACTTGAGTACGAGATGCAACTGTACACCCGTATTTCACAGCAGTAACCCAGCCCATGGAGTTTTGTTACCTGTAATCAAGTTTTCGCTAAACGAAACCAGCAATTCCGGCTACAGACTTCTAAGCCGTCATATTGGCGGTTCAAAACTGGAGGTTCAAAGTTAGCGAAGTGAACACGGTATGCTTGATTCCACGATGCATCACAGCTGTAAGAGTGGGCGCACTGTTCTACGTGTCGGGTCACGTGATGCGTAAAGCACGATAAAGCAGGCCCAATGGTCTCCCCTGAACTCGTTGCTGTCGTCATCTTATAGCGTATTATGCGTACTAAACCGCACCGTGACATATGCGGAGTAAAAACTTAAGATCATGAACTCCGTCACGGGCGTAGCCAGAAATGTGTTTTGCGGTAGGGGAGGATGTGTCACCCCCACTTTATGCATGGCGTGCGTGTATAAGTACACATGCAAATTGAAATATTTCAAATGTCACCAGAGACACCAATTTAAATATTTAAGACACCACAACTTAAATATTTCAGCCGTCACCTGAGACACCGCCATCATGATCGACGGAGGGCGGGAGAGGACAGGGGTTATAATCCCCTATTCCCACCGCCTCACCCGAACGAAACTACCAGACTTTAAATAAAGTTTGTTTATTCGTTCACTAAGAAGATCCTAAAGGGTCATCCCTCTCTCCCAATGACTGCGCCAATGGTCGTCATGTTTTTGGGCAAGGATGTTGAGACGCTTATAGCCTGTCACGTCATGCGCAAACTATGAATGGACATCCAGCATCGATGCGTCACTAACCCCCGTATTCACAAACGCTGCCCGACTCGACTTTCACCCTTCACTTGACAGAGTTGAAGACAACGCCCCCGCTCGGCGTAAAATGACGCTGTGCTGCTCAAGAATCGCAGCAGATTATCGCGGGTATACAGCGTTTGCCGTGCCTAGAGACGGCGCTTCCATCGGCTTTCTTAAGTGAAGCGTTGAGTGAAGGGACGTTCTAGAATACGGGGGTAAGATTAGGGAGAATCGTACCAGCGGGAAAACAACACGGCTCCCAGACTCGTGGCCACGGACAGCCACTATACAGAATTACTTTCGTATAGAGCCACGGACAGTCAGATAAAGATCTCGCCACAACCAATCGCCATTGGCCACCGTACATACGCAGTACTTTCCACCGCTAAAGATACCAAGGCCAGTCGGTGCTATATATTTACTATCAGTACGCGCAATCGACGAATGCGCGCTTACGCGATTCGCAAATCCCGCAATTTTAATGCAGGATAGGCGAATATCGCTTGAAGCGAAACCCACTCACCGCGTCCATATCGGTTCTCGCTCTCAGTACGCTCGCGAAAAGGTCACGTGACATCTGTGACGTACAGGTCGGTCCACTGCTATAGAGGGAACATGCGAGCGCGCGTGGCCTACACTCTGTAGCGGCTATACCTACAGCACCATCAGCCGACAGCTAAGGTAAACACGCTCGCTTTCGGCGGCGTCTGTTGCCAGCCAAGATAACGATTCATGGCCGGTTGAGAAACGCTGCTATAGATTACTACACTGCCTCACCGCCCGCGCAAGTAGCGGTGTTGAGCAATGCCTGCAGCTTGCTCCGTGCTCGCACACAACGATAGATTTGTTGGCAGCAGACGACGCACTGCGGGCATCGCCCTTTGCGCGAGCGGACAGGAAGCGTAACCTAGCGGCGCTTCGTGAATCGTCATCTTGGCCCGCAACAGACGCCGCCGAAAGCGAACGCGTTTTCTTCAACTGTCGATAGACGGTGCTGTATAGGCAGCCGGCCGCCGCAGAGTGCAGGCCCCGTACTCGTTCGCGTGTTCCCTAGCTCTATAGCAGTTGACCGACCTGCACATGTGACACCACACCGGCGGGAAACTGCCCCCTGCCCATATACTCGCCCTGAAGCTTTACCGCACTGCAAGTGGTGTCGAACTAAACCCCCATACTGGCCCGTCTTGAATAAAGCGACGACGTCAGGCGATGACATAGTGGTGACGTAAATACGCTGCAAATCGCGCGATCCGCCACGTAAAGAGTGACGTCACGCGGTGATTTCGTAGCACGTCGTTTTTTGACTACACACACAGCTCGCTATAGGAGAACATCACGTGCTTCTTCGACCAAGTTTAATAATAATGTGTGAGTTTTTACGTGCCCAAAATCACTATATTATTATGAGAGAGACCGTAGTGGAAATCTCCGGCAATTTCAACCATTCGGTGCTCTTCAGCGTGCACCCACATTGCACAGTACACTGGTCTACCACTTCACCTCCGTCGAAATCCGACCGTCGCTGCCGGAATCGAACCCACGACCTTCGGGTAAGCAGCCAAGTATAGCTTAGCAGCTGATCCACCAGGGCGGACTCTTTGTGAAACTTTCTTTCGCTGGCGTTGTTTCACTCTCAATATCACCACGCAACAAGACATCGTTTTTCGCAGTTGAACAAAAAAAAAAGAAGGGGGAGGGGGGGGGTGAAGAACGTACTCTGAGCTTTCCATAAACGTGCGTCACTGGGGAACGTTAGACCGCGACGAACAATTACATCGAAATTACCGTTCACATTCGATCGACAAATCGTTGTCGATGCTGGAGACCACGCTCAAAAGGCACGACGATTATAACTAGATCGGTTGTGCTCACTAGCCTTACCGAGCCCTTAATTCCACATGCCATTGTCTTCGTGAATGCGAAGGGCAATCTGTCCAGAGCACTTACGACCGGCCGTCAAAGCGAGGCATAACGGTGCGCCGATTTCCAACGCATGATACGACGTCCGACACTGCGAGCCGGCTAGCCTGGCACGAGAGCGGCGAGATACAGATCTCCGTGTGCAGCCGCCAACCGCTGCCGCCTTTGCGGGACCGCCCACAGCTTAAGTGCGGCGACGCGCAAGCTCGTGCAAACGCACGCTGCGCTACAGTCGCGGTCTTATCTCTAAACTATCTGCTGCTCCGATGGCCGAGAAAGATAAGGACCGTCCAGCACGAGCCGAATCGATTGGCGATATCATGCGAAGGGGGGGGGGGGGGAGAGAGAGAAGAAAGCGAAAGTCGGAAAACTTGCGCATATAATGCGTTTTCAATATTCACCTTCAGCCAGCCGTCCGCGTAATCCAGCTTGCTAATGCAGATCGTTCTTAAAGCGAGGAAAATAAATGAAAGGGTACCGAACTTATACGCAAGCTGGTTTGCTATATACCTTGCAGGCGCAATGGCCTTTATAGCGTCTACGGTTTCACAATTCATATTTTACTGCTATTGTGCCTTATCTATCAAGCGATCGCCGGTGCCTTCGGAGACGGATATAGTGGAGCCCTCGTGGAAAATAAAAGCTGGTGCACAGAAAAGTACACCAGTGTAACGGCAATGGATGAATACGCGGTTTCTCGGAGTTTTCCAGACGTATGCTGTCCTTAGCTTTAACGTTTGCTTAAGCTTTTCCACGTGAAAAGCTCTGTTTAACCCTTCAGATACCACTAAAAACAAAAAAAAATTGTATCGACTTTACTGAAAAAAAATTATTCACTCAATTTATAAGCTTTTTCTCAACAGAATGAAACGGTACCATTCCTTCAATTAAGTGGGTCACCTTATTCCACAAGTAGCGCAAAAAGGAAAATAACTCTTGAGGTGGCATCGCCGCACAGTTATACAGTGAAAGATGGAGACTTGTTGATAGAGACCCTTCTATAGTATACTCGCGCACACGAATGTGTACAGCCGCGGCCACGTTTGTGTATAGAGCACGCCAGGAGCCGGTTTTCGCTCTGCGGGGCGAAACTTCGACGCAGTTTCGGGCTCTGAAGTGCTGTATCAGAAGCATGGGCGGTTTATAGCTGTCAGGCTGACCACATTAGAGCACGAAACTGCCTCGAGTTTTCCCCCCGCGGAGCGAAGACCAGCTCCTCTCGCGCTCTATACACAAACGTGGCCGCGGCTGTACACAAGTTCTCCACACTATAGTTTACCTGCAATAACCTCTCCTCGTCAACATCTATATATATATATATATATATATATATATATATATATATATATATATATATATATATATATATATATATCGCATATGAATGCGTGCGAAGCATCCGTTTGCAAGGACTTCCCTTCACAAAAGCTGTTCCCGATTAGCTGGAGCATTCACTATATACATCGCGACCGTAGGGCAAATTGACTATACCCTTTCAATGTGACTGCCATATGACGCGATTTCCTGTATTCCACGCCTGACAGACAAATGCCGGTTTACGCTTGAATCCAAAGCACATACGACAGCTCCGTCGAACAGCCAGCCAAGGCCTCACGTGCGCGCCAACTTGTACAACGGCTGAAGGAGTGCCCGCGGAGCTCATCAGCGACTTTCTAAAGAGCCTGTTCATAAAGAATCAAGAGCCCCCCCCCTTCCCCCCCCCCGTTTTAACTCCCGTCAAGCAGCTCAATCACGTCAACCGTTCTTTCAGGCGGGTCTGGGAAACGTCCCAGTTATGCAGGGTCTCTCCCAAAAGCGTACCGCGCCAAGTTTTGCTGCGCCAAAGCGGTGCTAATGAGGAATCCGTTCTGAATACACGCATGGTAGCGGAGCCGTTTTTTTTTTTTTGGGGGGGGGGGGGGAGTAGCTGTTAGGACGTAATTAACGCAGCGACAAACAACACTCCGCAAGGAAACTGCAAGCCAATTAACGCTTGTACAATGACAATGAAATACACAAACCATGCGCCGTTCGCAACTAGAAGCCCCGGGAATTCACGCTCCCACACGCACTGAACCCGAGCCTCTTCCAGAAGAAACAAACTACTTATTAACTAACGAATCCGACTGATTGGTTCACCTTTCGTAAACGGAACGAAACTGTTCGTGATGCACACACCTACACATACAATCCGCAGCCGATTCCCAGGAGAGAAGGACGTATATACAGTCACGCTCAACGTAAGTTGTAACTGCACCTCAACCCTCAAGAATGACACCGACAAACGTAAAACTGGTTATGAAGGTACCGCTAATCGACGGAATTCAATTCAGCAATTTATTTGCTAAGTACAGGTGCAGCCACATTGCAGTGTTGGCGCCAGTTTGAATACAGACGGCGCGTTGCGACCCCTATCGAGCGCTACTGGACGTAAACAGTGCGACACAGAAAATGCATACATCTCTGCCAAGAATGGGTACATACGTACTTCGGCTGTACGCAGGCGCGGACGCTTGGGTTTCCACCGGGAGGCCCGGGAGCTGACGGTTCATGAAGAAGAATCCGTTCAAACGGCACGTCATTCGAAGGAGGAGAAAAAGACGCGTGCAGCGAGCGCTTCGAGTGGCGGTGCGCCAAGGCGGCTCTCCCTCCTTCTCCCCGCTTGCCGAGCCGCGCACAAGCTAAGCCAGCAACGCAAAAAAAAAAAATCACGGGAAACCCGCGCTGCAGCCATTCATTAGGCGAGACAGTCGGCATGGACACATTGTGCTTGACGCGAGGAAGAGATATTTATGCGAGTCGAGCGGGCAAATATATAGTGTTCATGCATATATATACTCACTTTCCCCCATTCCTATTCTTTCTCCTCGGCATTGTGTTTCGGGAGACAAAAACCAAAGAGCGCCAAGCGGCTCCGCCGACTCTACTATAATACCACCGAGAGTTGCTGCTCTTAACGACGCCAAACGAAGAAGAAGAAGAGGGGAAACGTGACGCGCTGTTACGAGAGTCCGCACGCCGCGGCGGGCGGGAGCGGAAATGGCGCGAAAAACAACCCCCCTGCAGAAAGCGACGCGACAACGAAGTTATGGTGTGTACTTTTCGGCTGCGAAATGGCGTGTAACGCCCGAAGAAAACTAGTAGTTTAGGCTTGAAATGATACTGGCAGCCTCGGTCCACGAGTAGTGTGTGTCGAGCGTGGGCGAAGTGAAGACGCTGTGGAAATCAACGAAGAAAGAAAAAAAAATGTTTCCGAGAAAAGTGACGCTTCAAACGATGCTCGACGTAATTACTCATATTACGACTTGGTGAAGTTAAGCCCTGCAGTCTGACTATAATTATTTTCTCGGGCTAGCGTTTGATTAGGCCACGATGCGTCAGGACTGTTTATAGTTGCCGCGCGGTGACCATATAGAGTTTCCTAAAATTAACTAAAGGTCACTCTGGCGCTGCGATCGTTCAGCGACCATGGGAATGATATAGCACACACATTTGCCTAGTGTTCGTACTTGCGGGCGGCGAATCGTACTCGCGGCTTCGTTTATTGCTGTGTTTCGGTTGTGTTTTGAAAGAAAAATTCAACCCTTTTGAACTTGGTCACCCGATTTGGAAAGGTAAGTCTAAAAGAATAAGAGGTGGTGAAGCGCAACCGCTGAACATTCGCTGATTTTTGTTTCGTGAGGAAACAGCTCCAAGCCACACGAACACACTCGGAGCCAAAAGCAGGCCAGAAGTAAAAAGATTAGACAAATGTGTGTACTACCCATCATTCCCATGCTCGCTGAATCACCGTGCGTTGCAGCTCCCTTAGACACTAGCGCCAGAGTTCCCTCTAGCGTATATTAGGAAACTCTACGGCAGTGACCACCTTTCCTAAAGCTAAGAATGGGCATCGTCGTGTGCTTACCACTGAACGCTTTCACATGCGGCATACGAGCTAAACGTAGCCAACGAAACAGAGGTTTTGCGCCCTCTAAACAAAGCCAGTCTCGAAACATGACGTAACTACGTCCGCATTTTCCGTATTTCGTGAGAGTGTATAACCTCGCTGTGCAAGTTTCAGAAGCTGCCAAAGGCACTGTACCACATGATCCGGCATGTAACACTAACGAGAATACACAAACAACAGCTATCCAATCACCTATACAGAGTAGTCGCCACGACTGACAAGCCCACATGCCAAGGACCAGTTACAACTGCTGTACACTCAAGTTGATTGATTGATTTGTGGGGTTTAACGTCCCAAAACCACCGTATGATTATGAGAGACGCCGTAGTGGAGGGCTCCGGAAATTTCGACCACCTGGGGTTCTTTAACGTGCACCCAAATCTGAGCACACGGGCCTACATTTCCGCCTCCATCGGAAATGCAGCCGCCGCAGCCGGGAATCGAACCCGCGACCTGCGGGTCAGCAGCCGAGTACCTTAGCCACTAGACCACCGCGGCAGGGCGAGTATGTACACTCAAGCTAGCTATATACTTGGACTGGTGTGGTGGCTGATAACCTCCTGGAAAAATACTCTGGTGAAAATAAAAATAAAAATTAATTATCTCTCTCGCAAAGAGCTTAAGAGCATCTGTTAAAACGTCTACGCATACTTTGTGTTCATTCGTCGTCCGCCTTCGCATAATGAACAACTAGTCGAGATAATTACCCACGATGACGACTCAGTTTGGCGGTCCCAGCCAGTGATGTACCCGCGCACACCTTCAACGCAATGCGATATTGCATCAGAAAAAAAAACACTAAAAAGTCTACTGAGCGTGCAGAGAAGGAACTTCAGCGACGGAGCTATGCTAAATGAACACGGAAACCTTCAACTTCAGGGTCAGTACCGCACGCGTGCACGGCACATTCGAGACGTCAAAACACAGCACGTCAAAACACAGCAACCAGAAACAGTATAGCGTCACGTCGGAACGGAATATGCCGGGAAAACGCCAAGGTGCGGCGCACCGACGAGACGCCGCGGGTTCGAATTACGTCAGGGTCAACGTACGGTGCTCTATGCGCCCCCTACATGTGTAGCTCCGAAGCAATAACGCAGCGAGTGACGGCAAGCAGACGCACGAGCGGAAGAGGAAACCAAGCGATACAGAAAGGAAGGAAGGAAGTAAATTAACGAGGCTCGTCGCTGGAGCGTCGTTCGCTATAGCTTGGCATGCCTCAGAACGAAGCGAGGCGTTGGCAAAAGCTTGATTGCGTTATCAAGAGCCTCACCTTACGTTTACAGCGCGTCGGAAAGAAAAAAAAAATAGCAAAAGCGTGCTGTCAGCCGTAACTACACAAAACACGGAGGGGCACCCCGCAAGGCACTTCATTCGCGTGGAGTGGCGTGGTTTTTTGGCGTGTCAAAACGAGCCTCCTCTACACAACTTTGTTTAGTTACGCTCTCACATAATTTTACTTTTCCTTTTTGTTTCCTTCTTCACGTCTTCATCACCGTTTCCTGTTCCTCTCAAAAAAAAAAAAAAACAGGGCAAGACACGGAAAACAAAAATAATGTAAAGAGTCAGTTGACAGAAACGAGTGACAAGGAATTCCGAAAAAGAAACCCACTCGGAAGCGCACTTCGCGAGCACGGCCCAGCAATTTCGCTTCTTTCTTTCTCATCGCCCGACGGCTGCGGCGGCGACAGGGAATACATTACGCAGCGCGCGGTAAAGAGGAAGACCGCAGCAACAACAGAAAAGATGCCAGTGGCGCGTCCCTCAACCGGCCAACAAAGTTGTGGAGGGGCGCGCGTTACGTCAGATGTGGCCCCCTTTTTCACTACCCCCTCCCCCCCCCCCCACCCACACACACTTCCAACCTGACACGCTATCCGTACGGGAACTGAGATCTTCGTGAACAACCCGGACACTCTGAGACATCCCGGGGTAAAAAGGTCACCGCTATGCGGATGAAGGCGATACGCCCGGGCTCTTGAGAAGGAGTAAAATTATTAATAAGGGGCTGGGGAGGGGGGAGTGGCGTGGTTGCTTATGTAATAGAGAATTGCTTATATACACATCGCCAGATTGCTTTTAAGTTATCTCGTTCGCCGCTGCTTACAAGGCACTTTTTTTTCGTTATTCTTCTGATATTCTCGACGGAGACGCTCCCAAACAACTTTCGGGGCATTACACGCCCCCTCCCCCCTCGCCGCATATGCACACGCGCATTCCCCGAATAGTGATGAGCGACAGCGATGTCTTCTCCGGCAGTGGTGCAAGATGGACATCGTATGGTGCGCACGAGTAGGATGGGGAAGCGCCCTTAACGTATTCTTCTGCATGCACGCTGTCTTATTAAACTTGGAAATGTATTTTCAAAGGATGCGTGTAAAAATAAATTAAAATAAGAGGGAAGCGTACGAGGCAGGGACGTTATCTGAATCCCAAGCGCAGGAGTCGGTGAGAAACATGCCCCTAATTACGTGTTCGCGCTATCAGTTGAAGCGAGAACGCAAAAGGATTAAAAACACCAGACACGTTTTAACTAAACGAAAACCGAAACCAATATTACCCGAAATCAGTGCTATAGCTACTGCCTTCAACAAGCAAGTAAGGTGGGTCTGGTGACAACTATACTCATCGGTCGTAGAGACATGGCGCCGGTTCAATTCTGACCGCCTGCGGTCGTTGCATTTCGTCCGCACAGTAATGCAGCCGGAAGTCAAACCCCCGTCCTATCATGCTTAACAGGAAAACACTTTAACTTCTCAACGACGAAGACAGGATATTTACCGTGCAGAGCAGTCAAAGCATTCTCTTGTTAAACGATATGACAGGCAGAGAGCGATTTAGATAGTCGTTCCTTTACCTTTCCCTAGAACTATATATACATAAAGCTTTTTCTGGATTAGTTTTTCACCCACCCACCGATGCCTATGTCTTTATTCATATATCATCTATCTATCGCATGTGACGTCATGGACGCACAAGATTGCTCTAACATGGCAATATGACGTCCAGGCAGAGTATAATCACGCGGTGATTAGCCCGGTTTCCGTGTGGTAACCGACGCCACTGAAACGTTATTGGGCCTCTGCGCACGAACAGTGAAGGAACCAGCGTGCGACGTACGGATAGCACTAACGTGACATCACAAAGTCCGCGTCCCCCCCTATTGGTGCTCGCTCCAACGTGGCTGTTCCTGTGACGCAAGTGCAAGCCGTCTATACGTACTTATCTGCAGTGATCGCTAGACAACTATACTTCGCTACGTCTGCACGCGGAACCAGCGTCCCATAAACTTTCGAGACTGACTGCAGATGCAATCGGCGCGCACCCAAGCGGACCGCCGGCGTGCAGGAAATGACCGTGAAAGACATTTTAGCGAGGAAGCGCGCGCGGCGGAGCGAACGGTCAAACGAAGGCAATTACCGAGCGTACGCGCATGCAAGCGCGGTCTCAACACACGCAAGCTGCAGCCGCGGACGGACTGGCGGCCGTGGCGTTTTCGTGCAAATACTTCCGCCACGTCCGTCGACACCGCGGTCAGTGGGTGGCGAGCGTGCGCGCGGGCGGCCGGAGAAGCGTGCCTGCCGCCTGTCATATCCGCCCACGCCAAATCACTCGCCTTTCCCGCGGCTCGCTCATTTGGCATTACACTGCGCACAGGCGATTGTAATGAGCCTGTCGAACATGAGTGAGGGGCGTCGACGTGGACGCCTATAGTGCTGTGTCTTGATTGAACGGGCGGTTTTACCAAATCGTAGCACGAAGCCGCCACTTTGATAGCCCGGTTTCAGCAACAGCGTGTAAAGTTTCATGTAAACGAACCGGAATTTAACATCAAGGTGGAAACACGAGAGAGAGAGAGAGAAAGAAAGAGAGAGAGAGGGAGAGAGAGAGAGGCAAAGATGTTTTATAAAAGTCCGTTAAGTTGGGCCAATTGGTACACCGTTACTTGTACTCAGGCTCCTCCAGGACGGCGCATCCAGGACGGGACAGAGAAGAAGACACAGAACACATACACGGCACTAACTTTAGCGCCGTGTATGTGTTCCGTGCCTTCTCTGTCCCGTCCTGGATGCGCTATACCTCGAACAACATGAATAACCAACAAGCCCACCGTGCGACCTTAGTCAGGAGTACAGCCGCGGCCACGTCTGTGTAGAGCGCTCGAGCAGCCGGTTTTTGCTTTGCGGGCCGAAACCTCGAGGCAGTTTCGGGCTCTGAAGTGGCGTATCAGGAGCATGCACGGCCTGTAGTTGTCAGGCTGACCACGCCAGAGCCCGATACTGGCCCGAGGTTTCGCCCCGCATAGCGAAAACCGGCTGTTCGCGTGCTCTACACAGACGCCACGGATGTGCGTCCACTTGGTCACTTATGCTTCTTGCCGTGCTATTAAGAAGTTTATCGGTTGGCGCTCTTTCTGCCTTTTCTCGTTTCTTCTAGCGTGCCCGACGCTAGTGTCTCGCTTTAATCCCCCTACCCCTTCCCCCTTTATGCCGGATCGTCAATAAAGTTGTTTCACTCACTCACTCTCGTTTCTTCTCGGTTCTAACATTGCGTCACGCCTTTAAAGCCGGGATGCTTACCAATCTAGAATAACTGGTGTGCCACCCTGCACTGTAGAAAAGGGAATGGTTTAAACGCCGTAGTTACACGGGCACGCGAATTTCAGACGACAAACCTCAGTTAGCCGTATATATACTTGCAGTTGGCAACCTGTTACAGGGGAAAACCCGTCCTCAGTGGGGGGGGGGGGGGGGGGGGCATACTTTACTTCGCAAACGAAAACAAAGCTTCTGTAGCGTTTCGCAAGTACAGTGGTAAACAAAATGTATACTTAAAAGAACTTCATCCTCATGCATCTGCAGTACGAGAGCGTGTAGCTTGGACTGCTTGACGTCCGGCTATTTTGAAAGCTTTTACACCGGGTAAAAGTTGTCTTTGCTTGCCTGATTCATATCTGGACCATGAAAAAAAAGCCCTTATTCCACTGTAATATCGATGCATTGATTGGTTGATTGATTGATTGTAGATTGATGGTAGATTGATTGTAGATTGATTGTAGATTGATTGTAGATTGATTGTAGATTGATTGAGTGAAATGCAACAGTAAAAGCCGGTGAATTGCCTCGCCGCGGTGGTTTAGTGGCTAAGGTACTCGGCTACTTACCCGCAGGTCGCGCGATCGAATCGCGGCTGCGGCGGCTGTATTTCCGATGGAGGAAATCTCAGCAAATCTGAGCACAAGAGCCTATGTTGTAGGCCCGCGTGCACAGATTTGGGTGCACGTTAAAGAACTCCAGGTGGTCGAAATTTCCGGAGCCCTCCACTACGACGTCTTTCATAATCATGTGGTGGTTTTGGGACGTTCAACTCCACATATTAATCAATCAAAGCCGGTGAATTGAATGTATGACAAATTACCTCGACAAAAAAAAAACGCACGGCCATGCGTACCAGAAACGGCTGACCGCGCAGACAAGCCAACGATCGAAGATCCATCAGTTATTGAAAAACGGTGCATGCAAACACGCATGCGACTGAAGCACCTTCAATGGCAAAATTTCTTGGCATTCGCGGGGTCGCCGGCTTTATTGGCGTACATCAACGCCGCCACCAAAAATATGGAACTCGTAACATGCTTCGCTTGAAAAAAAAGTGTGCAGTGGGTCATTACTCGACTATGTCAGGATATGCGGATATATGTCAGGATAACGCACACATATTCTGAGGTCTAGCGAACGAGCTCACGGGAGTCTAACGCCAGAACAATAGCGACACGTCCCTCCAGGACCTTCCGGACCTTCTACGGCGAGCTAACTGTGCGCCATGTGACGTCACAGCTCCATGAGTAGCTCGGCTCTCGATAAGCTGGCCACGCGAAACTGCTCAACCTCGGCCAGTGTAGCTTACGCTACAAAAGAAACCAAGCCCGATACGTTCGAGAATAAGCGGTACACCGGCTTACAACAAGCAAGCAAGACGGCCGGCAGAAACACTCGTGTGCCGCGTTGGCTATATCTTGCCGACCACTCGTTCACGATCGGTTGGCGGTCCATCAGCATCGAACGGGCTTTTCCCCTTCCACGGTGTACTCCACGTCGTAACGAACAGCCGGCCACACATCAGGCTTCGCGAGCCCCTCGCGAGATTCGCGACAACCGCAAGTGGCCGCATAGCAAAACCAAACAGGAGAAGAACGAGCAGCGCAAACTCCTTTCTAGGTAGTATAGGCAACGATGGCCCACAACTACAATGAGTTCTCGTTCTCGCAAGCGCATGCCAGCAGTGCTAAGCGTATGACTAATCTACTACGAGCGTAAATTCTTAACAAATGAAAGGATGATACTTGGTTCATAGCAAACCGCTTTGTGGGCTGTGGACGACGTTGGCCGAGAACTTGTAGAGGTTCCATGTTTGTAAGTAGTGACAATGCGAGTCGCTTGAGAAACAGTTTGGTGGCGGCGGTGGCGGCGCCGTACGCTAGAAAACACGACGCCGACAAGCCTACGGAAATGCGTTAGGCGGTACGCGCTCTTGTATATGTGCGCGGTTTTTTGTGTCCACTGGATTGTGGGCTTCGGCGATCGCCCGTTTCTGATACGTCAGTGTGATATCTTGTTCACGTCACATGCCATTTCACGCTGTCACATTTGACTGTTGCCTCAGTATAAACGAACAACAACGACAATAATAATAATAATAATAATAATAATAATAATAATAATAATAATAATAATAATAATAATAATAATAATAATAATAATAATAATACCCGGGGTTTTACATCTCAAAACCATACGACGATGAGGGACGCCGCAGAGGGCTCCGGAAATTTCGACCACCCGGGGTTCCTTGGGAGCCGTCAACATCGCACAGTAGCGAGTAACAACTTTATCAGATGCGAGCGCCACGGCCGGGATCCAACCAGCGACTTTTTGGTCGAGAGTCGAGCACCGCGTATCCACTGATGCACCGCGGCGCATTCAACACGAACGCAGGATTGTCGGCAATTGTTGTCTGCAGCAACCGTTGCGCTGATAAGCACGTGTATGGGGGTATACCACTCGCCGCATGGAATAATGAAACAGGATGGAACGTTGCACAATGAGAAAGATTGATAATTGATATGTGGGGTTTAACGTCCCAAAACTAGCATATGATTACGAGAGACGCCGTAGTGGAGGGGCTCCAGAAATTTCGACCACCTGGGGTTCTTTAACGGACACCGAAATCTAGGCACACGGGCTTATACAGCACTTTCGCCTCCGTCGAAAATGCAGCCGCCACAGCCGGGATTCGATCCCGCGACCTGCGGGTCGGCAGCCGAGTACCTTAACCACTAGACCACCACGGCAGGGCACACAATGAGAAAGAAACAAAGAAAGCAAAGAATGAAAGAAAGAAATAAAGAAAGAAAGAAAGAAAGACAGAAATAAAGAGAGAAAGAAAGAAAGAAACAAAGAAAGCAAGAAAGAAAGAAAGCAAGAAAGAAAGAAAGAAAGAAGAAAGAAAGAAAGAAAGAAGAAAAGAAAGGAAGAAAGAAAGAACGAAAGAAAGAGCCGAAGTTAGTCACGCCAAGCATCACTGTCATTTCCCTGTTTTCCCGATATGCAAGGGCATTTGCATTTATTTTTTTTATTGCTCTATTCAGCTACCGCCCCCCCCTCGGCCCACTTTGTTACGTAACGCGTCACTGTCACCACTGTTAGGTAACGCGCGTCTCAGCTCGCAGCTGCTTCCGCGCAGAGCAGATAGACGGAGAGGACAATGCGACGGTGAATTAAGGCAACATTTATGTACAGCATTAATAAAGGCGTTACATATTCGGCACTGGGGCCGACAGCTTAAGGAGCTCGAAGAGCCGGGATGTCTTCGGACGCTCTGACACTATCGTCTGCTGCTTGTCGCGCCGCTTGGTTCCCTTATAGGCCCTTGCGATCGCTTACGTCAGCAGCCTCCAATCGGGAACCGCCGCTCCCCTTGCGTCAACAGCCTCCAATCGGGAACCGCCGATGGATTGCACCCATGGGCGAGTGGTATTGCCACGCGTCCTGCCCCGAAAGACAGGATGGACAGTGGTAAACGCTCATTCCAATACGTTATCGGGAAAACAGACACGCGACACTATAGGTACGACGCCCTCACGCTGACCTCACTGACCCTATCTCCAAACAACCGCGCAAAATCCGAGTGTGAAGGCACGAACACGACGTGCAAAAAGCTACCACTCTTCCGATAATTGAAGGCGGGCTCCAGCTGCCCCTCAAAAAATAATCGAATATAAATAGTCTCTGCCCTCCCTGGGAATTCGACCGCACAGTACGCGCGAACAGGCGGCGACCGCGGGGATTCACATAAACGCCCCAAGCGCGTACAAGCACGCAGGCGCGTTGAAGACGGGCGCTCAATGCACCAACGCACGGCGGCCAGCAGCGGACAGCCGGCGAAGGCGTTCCTGTTTGAATTGCCCGCCGGATTCTATTGACCCGCTGAACTAAAAAAAGGGGGGAGGGGTGAGCGCACTCACCGGCAGGTGCTGCGAGGAGATGGCGGTAAAAACAAATAAAAGAACGTCGGGTTTCGGTATTTGCATGTGCCCGAAGCGCAACCCTTAATTGATTGCAATAACCACACGAAAGAGACAGATGTACGGCTATAAGGTGGTGTCGCCATTGCATTGAATGATTGAATGGTCGATTCGTTCTTTGATGTGTAGCGCAGGAGGAATCCGACGTGAAAAAAACAAAGGGGGGAGGGGAGGGGTGAATACACACAAAGCGCCAATTGCCAACAGTCACACTTTTTCACAGTTTGAGCTGTGTGTGCCGACTATAGTGTGTGACAGTTTCGTCTGAGCTGTATACAGCACGATAATCGTGAACCACAAAGCCCGAATTTCCAAACTCTTCAATAACAGGCTCACTCTCGCGAGATTCACCGCACTGCAGCCGCGATGAGGCTCTGCGACCGACGCAACTCGCAAAACAAAACCAACGCCCTCGTGCCCAGCAACACCGCGGCATGCTCACTGCTATTGACTTCAGTTTGAGCAAAACCGCTCAACGTGAGCGTTTCCTCACAACTCACTACTGTCGGAAATTACACGTGACAAAATTTAAGGAGATGATACACGCAACGTCTGCCGCGGTAGTACAGTGCTCGCGGCTGCTGATCCCATAGGTCGCGGGTTCGACCTGTAACCCGGCCATGATGAATTTTGATGGAGGCGAAACGCTAGCAGCCCATGTACTCTGCGACGGCAGCGCACCATGAAAGAACACTATAGATGGTAGGACATTTCCAAAGCCCTGCGGTTATACGGCGTGCCTGAATTATATAGCGGTTTATGCGCACAAAACCCCTATTATAATTATTATTATTAATTTAGATGCAGCAGGTCTGAAACAGATACACGACTTTTCATTCGTACGCACATATCGCGTCTACTTTTCGACGACGAATGCCAACTGACGCGATCCATCGCGCAGCGACTTAGCTCTACACGTCCACGTGTATGACCATTTAAAAGAAGCTACTGCGCAGACAAACGGACACAAAAGAGAAGAAGACGCAAGACACGTGATTATTGTATATATAATAATGATCATCATTGTATATATCATGATTGTATGTATAATAATCATCCCCCGGCACCTGGAGAACCTTGTCAAGCAAAGAGTCAGGCTAACATCTCCAGCTTTTATTTAACCCGTTTCTCTCTCCCATGGCGCTGCGCCATCAGGGGGGTACGGGGGGACAGTAGCCTCCACGCTCCAGAATTCATGCCCCCCCCCCCTCCACTCCGATGAACGAACTATCATAACGCCTGTGCTTCCCTGCCCCTTTCGAAACGACTGGCTTGTAATGGCTGCCCCTCACTCCCCTCTCCGACCATGAAATCCAGGCACCGCGCATTGTAACGTTTAAGATGCAATACCAAAGCCCGCCAAGCCATTCACGTGAAGATGCATGGCCGGTAGCGCGAGTAGTATACGCGGTAGCGTTAAACTGTGGGGGCCGGCAGTGGTATCCGCTAAAACACTATAATCATAACCGTGCGGCGCGAGGCAACCGCTGCTTTGATTTATCCGGAGAGGCAGTGGTGTCGTACCCTAGAAGGCAGTAGAACAAGAGGGAAAAAAATATGAACACTTCTCCCCGAAGGGAACTCTGATGGGACGCGAAGCAACAGCGGTGCGCACGGCGCTGAGCAGGTGTAAACGGACGTTGACGCGGGCTCTGGAACAAAGGTATGAAGCGAAACTCTGTATAGCATTTACTCGAGTAAATGTTCGTTCAAAACGCAGACACGAAAGGCGGGTTGGGTTTCGCGTAAATTTCCTCGCAGATAAACGAGCAAAAAGAGTATTTCCACTCGACATGCAATCGAGTGTTGCGGGCGGTGGAGGGGGTGAAGCAACAGAGAAGTATGTTGCGAGCGGGCAGAGGAGCCAGCAGCTGCGTGCGCTGTGGCGAATGTGATGCGGGTGAGGAAGAAAGAGTGACGTCAGCGCGCACCTGTAAAGAAGGCGTGCGAGGGGCGCGTGACGTCAACGCGCAGTTGCGGCGTGACCTACTTAGCACCGCTCCAACACCTGCGGCGATAGGGTGCCTCGATGTGCGCGCGCCTTATCGAGGCACCCTATGAGGCGAAGGGAAAGCGTTGCGGCGCGTTCTTACGGACGCACGTACGTTCGGCGTTACACACGTGAGTCAAAGAGCTGCATGGCATCTAAAAAAGTTCCGTTCTCGAAGAACGACGCATGGAACGGCGGACCAGAGCCGACCAGTTCCTACCCAGCGCCTACTTTAGAGTATCATTATTGTTATTACGCGCGGAACCCTCCTCCATTCGTGAGATTTTTTTATTCCTACCCTCGCAACGACCGCGGCAAGAAGCCTCTTTTTTTTTTTCCTCGCCGACTGGTGGCGGGCCTCCTCCGCTTGTAGAAAAGTACGTGCGTCGTTCTACGTTGACTTCCCATCGGCGGGGGTCGAGGTAAATAGAAGACAGGGTCAGGAGAGCGACGCCAGACGACGTAGACAACAACAACCATCTTTACGACAACAACGACGACGACGACGTAAACAACGTCCACACTAGCACCACGACAGCAACAATGCCAACACTAAACTCGCACAGTCCTCAACGTATTTGTCGGAGACGAACAGCAAGGAGAAAGCCATCATTCTTGAGTCTCAATCGATTGTACCGATTCCCTCCCGCACTGTCGGAAGACCTATATCCGCACAAAACGTGATTTTACAACACCTATTTTCCCACCCCTACGAAGGGTAGCAAACCAGTTACTTCTACCATGTTAACGCATGCCTCGCATTGCCTCCGAGATCTCACCTTGCGATGACGTCATCACGTGACGTCATGTTACGCAGTGTCATGGTGAAGTAACAAAGCTCTGTGGTATGTGACGTCACGATGACGTAGTATTGCCACACCCACTATTTCGTTTCTACTTTTTTCATGTTACCATTCCAATGCAATGTAACCACTGCCTTGCGCGAAGCGCACCGAATGATCGGGAACTATCTAGATAACGTTATAACCTTCCGATCATATTACGTCCTCAACGCGAACGTCAGAGTTAGTTCTGGAAATTACATGGCCGCTAGCGATAACGCTTGAATTTTCGATAATGTATGTAAGCCGACGCACTTGATTGCTTGTCGGTTCAGCGGAACAGTGCATGCACTAACAGTACCGTCCACTGTTAAAGGGAACACTCGAATGCACACCATCAATAATCCTGGCCCTCTAACAGCAAGTAGTTAAGAAAACAATCCGCGTGCACATCACCCGTATGTCAAGAGGAGTCAGAACCTTGAGCCACCAGTAGTCTTATGCATATCTAAGCTACTATACTTCCGTAAGATAGCAAAATTTAAACACGCTGTGCACTCAGGTGTTCCCTTTGACAGCGGACGCGTCTGTTCATCGTGCATTTCTTCCATTTGCTTGCTGTAATTTGAGCTCCCGTTTCGCGGCCACAAGTTCGGCCACATAAACAGTTTCACCTTGAAGAAGCCTACTGCTGTCTTCGTCCACGTCACGACATCGTGACAGTAAACTGGCTTCATGACGCCATTATATTTCGCGTCACTCGGACTGATGCTGAAGGTCACTTTTCGAGTTTGACGAGAAGAAACGTTTAAAAAGAAACGATCAGAAGCCATTACCGGCGATTGCCAGGATATATCTTTTGTACGAAAAGAGAGAGGATCTCATTTTTTGAATGTGGCACGGAAGTACAAAGGCTTACGCACGCTGACAGCGCTATCGCGGCAGCGCAATTTTTTTTTTTGGGGGGGGGGGGAGTGGGGGGGGGGAGCGTCACGCATACATACCAAAGCCAAGACTGGATTATGGCGGCACCTCAAAAAAGCGTATACATGAACAGCCTAACGCTGGAAATAAAATAAAAAAGGGGGGAGGGGCGTACAGTTCAATCTTAGGAGAGTTTGAAGGAAGATGCTGTGGATAGCCTACCATGGTAAACGTAAGCCAACGTTGGAGCTCATTTATCCAACGTTAGCCAAAGTTCAGCTAGCAATGCAAACGATTATATAGCCAACATTGCAAAGTACTCGTATTTTAGCAAAAAATAAGGTAGATAACTAAGGATGGACTCGATACAAATTTATGTTCAACGACAAAACGTCGCACACTTATTGTCGCGGACATGGAAAATCAGTGGAAGAGCACCGGAAACACAATGCAGTTCAATGGATATTGAAGTGTGTATCCTTTCCTTCGCTATATCTATTTTGGCCCCTTTATCACTTCTGTAAGAGGCGCTAGAAGACGGCCATGGACGCCCATTGTACCGGTTGTCCCAATCACGAACGGCTTGAGATAACCAGCATTTTGTGGGCGCTACAGATAAGCGATATCTATGAGGCAGCCGCGTGATTAAAAAAAAACGTTTCCACCGGCCTTATACCTGCATGAACCGTAAACAACGCACTCTCAGGGAGGGTACATAGGTAATATATATGGCAACGTTAATTAAAGCCGAACGAGCTGCCATAACATAAGTGGCTCAATGCCGACCATACTCAAGCCACCACGTATAGGGCACAAGCATCGTGATGTGCTGTCGTGGAGGCCCGATACAAACTGGACGATAGCCGATAGTTATAACCCCGCCGCGGTGGTCTAGTGGCTAAGGTACTCGGCTGCTGACCCGCAGGGCGCGGGTTCGAATCCCGGCTGCGGCGGCTGCATTTCCGATGGAGGCGGAAATGTTGTAGGCCCGTGTGCTCAGATTTGGGTGCACGTTAAAGAACCCCAGGTGGTCGAAATTTCCGGAGCCCTCCACTACGGCATCTCTCATAATCATAGAGTGGTTTTGGGACGTTAAACCCCACATATCAATCAGCCGATAGTTATAGCGCGAGAACAGAACGACGACAAAGAGACAAGAAGGACACGAAGGACACGATTGTTCGTGTCCTTCTTGTCTCTTTGTCGTTTTTCTGTTCTCGCGCTATAACTATCATCATGTCATACCAACTAACCCAAGCTGCCACACTTCTATGGACGATAGCATTACGTCTCGCAGCCATACGCGTGGCAACCAAACTTCCGTGAAATCGCATATAATAATTATTTCTGTGCTCAATCGTTTCATGTTACGCCTTATTATCAAGCAACTTCTGTAACCACCCTTGCCATGTCTTGCAAATGAGTCCGCACTATATGTAAATAATTTATGCCATCCGTACTTTCCTCTCGCAGTATCGACACGACACGTGACCTCTAAGACGTGGCGTGCTGGTTCAACGAACTCCCGTGACAACGAATCAAACCGATTGGACAAGCCGAGCGTGCTGTAGCAAACGAACCACCACAAAAGGCGAGGCAGGCGCGTTTTGTGGCACGAGACAGTACACGACGGCAGTCCACGACGGCATCTTAGAAGAGAAGAATTTCACGAGAAACTCTTCTCGACCATGCAAAATGATATTGAATTCTGCACCTCGACACAGCAAGCAAGAAAGCATGAATCTTCCTTGTTATTGAAAGCGGTACTCGCGACATATGACATAGACAAACGAGGGAACATCACCTGTATAAGCAGAAGTCCCGAAATGGGATTTTAGGAAGTTACGGAAATGCGGAACGCATATTATATATATATATATATATATATATATATATATATATATATATATATATATATATATATATATATATATATACACACACGGTGGACCTGCATCTTACTTTTCCGCTGGTGACTTCGCTAGCGAGGAGGACACTCCTACCCCTCAAAAAAAATTTTTGTTCCAAAATTACTCCGGACCTCTCCCGCCTGATCGTTGCTTGTCAGCCTACGCGCACTCTTATCGAGGAACATGTGGTTCGAAGAGACACACTGTCACTGTAACTGGGAACGGTTTAAGCACAACAAACTGAAATGGAGGTTCACCATACCGTACCGCCTTACCACATTTGCGCATCGTATTACCGTTAATCGCTAAAAGACTACTGACGCAGACAAACACGACCCACGTATAGGAGGTTTCCACACGCGGTAATTACTGTACACGCTTGCGGTAACTGCATCAAGATGTTACGCAAATGAAATCTATCCTATAAACACTAATATATCAATGACTAACATAAGCTCATTAGCGAACAACACGTTTCCGCAAAACACACTAACGCACACCTGCCATCATATCGGCGGCCCTCGAATAGATCTCCCCAGCAGGTGGTGAACCAGTCATATTTGCAAGATGTTTCAGCGCGCGAACGAAGGATTTTTAAAAGGACAGGGTAGACAGACAGGGTTGTTCGCACGCTCAAACATCTTGCAAATATGACTACGCACCAACTAGCCCAAGCTTCCACTCTTGTGAACCAGTCGTAATTTAGTTTTTTTTTCCTCCAGGTGCTACCATTTGAGCGATAACCATCTGCGGCTGGTACAAGCCACTCCCTAACCACGGTTAACGAGTCAACCAGTCGATAACCGGCTTAGCGAGCGAAAAAAAAAACCAAATCGATCAGTCACGTATAGATTTGTGTATTTATCTATAAGAGGCCCGCCAAACTTCAGTACCAGATGAATACCTCCCCGAAGCAATAGCTGCCTGGCTAATCATCGGCCGCGGTTCCTAGTGATGTATTATGCAAGGCCGATGACCGCGGCGCAATGTATACCGCCGACGCGATCCCGCGAGACTTTTTTTTTTTTCGTCGTTGAGAAGAAGCACGGCGTGGGGCCGGCGGTGGGTCGAAATTGAGCAATGATTAACGCGCACGTCGTTAATTGCGCTGCGCGCGAAGCCCACGTCGACGCGCTCAAACCACTCTCTCCCTCTCCTGCTCAACATCATCTCCCTCTCCACCACTCAATTCGTAACAGAGGTACATCCAGACAAGCGTCAGCTTCACGAAGCCGTGGCAGAGAAAAAAAGAAAGAAGGAAAGGAAGAAAGAGAAAAGGAAGTAGTAAAGAATGAAATAAGCTATACTTTATTCATCGAGGTGTGCTCCGAATCAGCTCCTTCAAAATAAAACAAGAAAAAAATTGAAGAAAACCATAAAATTCAGTTTCCCGAACAGTTCGACCCACTAGGGACATCGTCACTGAGTAAAACAACCAATTAGCAACCGTATCAATAATCCCATCCTCCTCTCTCCTTTTCCCTATACGCAACCTCACGAACTATCGTGCTTGTAAGGGCTATACGTAAAGTTGCAGAGGTCGAACCCGCGCGCGCATGCGTAATCTCGCACAATCCCGCCGACAGGCGGCGCTTTCAACGCGCACGACGGAGCACGACATGCGTGCGAAGGGTCGCGACCTCCGCTATAGACGACCACGTACCACACACGGGTTTAGCGACAGCCCCAAAATCCGGACGAAGTTTATTAAGCTCGTCAGTAACGCGTGGGTTGTTCGGTTCAAGTTGACCTGTACGCAAGGCACGCGACGTTTGGCCCGTCGAAATAAAGAGCCTTTAAGTTCTTTACGTTTCAACGTTCCCGCGTGTTAAAAAGCTACTCCCCTGTCAAGTGACGTGCCTCCTTGGTTCAAGGTTATTCAAAGTCACACAAACGAGGCTTCTAGGTCTAGTCAAGCTGACCCTAACTAAACGTAAAGCAGCTCGTATAACTCTAACGGTCGACTGCAATCCAGGAATCGGTCGATACTTTTCGTTTGGTTGGTGTCTCTGTTAGCATGCGGTTTCACACTTCGCGACAGCTTTTTTTTTTCGAAATACTGCTTCGTGGTGTTCGCCTGAATTGATTCAACACCGCAGTACTCATTTTGCAGCGTTGGAGCGACGGGAATTTCTGTAAACGATTGTTCCTGTACAACGTTAACCACGGCCACACAGTTGATTCATAATAGTTAGGTGGAATGTAACGTGCGTCCAGTTTATCGCTATACATGGGCGTTAGTATAAAACAGATAGATCAAGAAATTATCAAGAAGGGTTAGTTGATTATATGTGGGGTTTAACGTCCCCAAACCACCATATGATTAACCACCACATGATTATGAGAGACGCCGTAGTGGAAGACTCCGGAAATTTCGACCACCCGGGGGGTTCTTTAATGTGCACCCAAATCTGAGCAGACGGGCCTACAACATTTCCGCCTCTATCGGAAATGCAGCTGCCGCAGCCGGGATTCGATCCCGCGACCTGCGGATCAGCAGCCGAGTACCTTAGCCACTAGACCGCCGCGGCGGGGGCAAGAAGGGTTAGTAAACGTTAGTACTTAAAAAACTGAGATGATCGATCATCTAAACCCTTTCCTCTAAAACCGTAACTATACGTCGGCCTCGGTGAGACAGAGGCTAAGGTAAACTCGGCTGCTGGTTCGAAGGTCGCGGGTTCGATTCCGGTCGTGGCGGTCGAATTTCGATGGAGGCGGAAATGGTAGAGGCCCGTGTGCTGCGCAGTGTCAGTGCACGTTAAAAAAAAAACACCAGATGGTAAAAATTTCCGGAGCCCTCCACTACGTCATGTCTCATCATCACCTCGTTGTTTTGGGACGTAAAACTCCAGATAACGTTGAAACCGTAGGTATAAGGTGCACGAGACGTCAATGCACGCCATTTTGTTGCGAAATTCGCAGCTACACTTCACTTTTACTTTATTTCCTTAAAGACCCCACAGGGGGGGGGGGGGTGTTACATAAGGGGTGGGTTGTACAACAAAGATACAAAAGCCACAGGTTAACATTGCAGATGCATTGACACACTTTGAATAAAACGTGATGGACAGGTGATTGAAACAACATCGTGGGGAAGGTCACAGCTACACTGTTCTGGAGATAAGCAGATGTAGATAGGAAACGGCGCATTTCGCGCAGTGCTGGGTGTACAACAAAATGGTGACCGCAATGGCGCCAGTGCATACTCCCGATAGGTGGCTTGCACTGACGTCACTCAAACCGCCATTTGAGTGCACGATCATGGCGAGACGCCAGGCGGGTGGTGTCAAGTTGACGATATCAGTACATAGCATGCATGTTCCATCGCTATTCCATTACAGAGGCCAATATGGTTGAACTTTGAATCAGGGTAGCTAGCCACAAGGTAACGCTGCTTTGGAGTAATTAAAAGCCGTTATGCTGGAGCACCAACACGTTTGGAACGTGCGTCCAGAGGCGACGTCCAAGCTATCAATTTGATTACCTTGAATTTTCTCACAGTTTCTCTTCTAGGAAAACCTGGTTATACTCTATATGAAATACTTTATTCGGTTCATGATCAATTTCATAGCAAATTTTTTATTCATTCTTTGTTTTACGCACATTGCTTCATAGCCGCTTGCGTATCAAAACGAGGAGAGAGAGAGAGAAACGAGAAATAAGGAAGGCAAGCAGGTTAACCAGATGCTAGTATCCGGTATGCTACCCTACACTGGGGTTGGGGAATAGGGGGTTGAAAGAGAAAGGGAGAGTAAAAAATAAAAAAACGAGGAATCGTCCGTTAATACTACGGGCGTAGCCCACAAGGAGCTGGTTAACCGCTTGCCCCCGTACATTCGTTAAATTTAACATGTAAGCTCAAAAAAAAAAAACATTTATTAGAATATATTTTGCCAGATAAGAGAAGGACACTGCAGAAAATCAGCGGGGCTGTGTTATAAAGCTCTTGTTGTCCACCGATGCTATTAAGGCACATCATTGGACGGAACCGGATGTCATCAAGGGCCTGTGTTTGTACACCTTGAAAGGGTCTATACTCGTGAACGCCAAACTTCTGTATGACGCATACAGTGCCTCGCAGCGGCGCTAAAAGCGAGCTTACGTACACCATATACCATACGTGTCGACGGAACGTGTCTCACAGGTTGTGTGCGTGTGGCGCTCCGAACGCCCATCAAGCAACAGCTGCTTCGTTTGACGCGCTCTGTAAACGTTCGAACGAAAGGAAGCCCCCCGAAGACCCATCGCATAGACTTACGAGTACGCCAGGAACGGCGAGCAAAACCAACAAACAGAGCCAAGAAGCGTGTCTTCACGCACCTGCCTCGCAGAGAAGCTTGAGACGGTAAAACACGCCACCGTAGGCTATAGCGATCAGTGAATGCATACCCCCTCGTCGCATCGGCAAATCTTCACCTGTTGCTCATCTCTCTCTCGGGAGTTCGTGCAACATCTACGGGTGATAGGGGCAGGAGAAAGAGAGAGAGAGAGAGGTTTGGCGGGCCACTATTTATAAGCGACCACCGAAGAAGCATGTTCGCCGACCGCAGAACAGGTTTCCAGCCACAAATTTTTCTTTGCGCTTTCACGACCCTGTGCGGCACGGATACGAATCTCGCATAGTTTTTACAGGCGTGCGGAAACCGCAGAGGACAAATTCAAATTTTTTTTTTCTTCGACTCACTAAAGGCGAAAGTTTTAGACGTCACATAAAAAAAAAAACGAAATCCACGCATCTCCACGAAGTGAACGACGACGAGTGGACGAAGCTATGTCCTAAGGTCCATGATACCCACGTTGAAGTCGTCGACCGGTGTAAAGGACGAACAGACACATGGACGGAAAAACTAACAGCTCAAGGTGGCCATGCATGTGCTGTGTTGGCATTTACCTGATTGGTGTACACACGAACTGCATTTTTAACGCATAATTTTTAGTTTATCGTTGTGCAGGTGTTAAGTTTCGGTTTTGTAGAGCGTGACAGAGGCGGACGGCAACAGGGCCCGACGCTAAAGGAGCTGCGCCCCTAAACAGAGCAGCGACCATCAGGAGCGGCTTCGACACGAGCGACGCAAAACGTCGAGATCACGCGAAGACGCAACAGTATGACACCACTGTGACGTCCACAACACGACGTCGCGTGATGACTTCATCGTCCGATGTTGCCTCAAAGGTGCGCCATTCTCGGGGGCCCTGTAAAACGGCGTGGCATGCAGAAAGCTTCCAATGTCTTCGATCTCGGAGGCAGTGCCACATCCAGAAAACTTTAAGATCAACACAATCGATGAAAGAAAAAGGAAAAAAAAAGAACAGTAGATGGCATTCACCTTCATGTCAGTTAAGGCAAACACACCAGGGGACCTGACTTCCGCAACATGATAGTGCAGGTATAGAAAGCAGTTCCAATCGGATTGATTGATTGATTGATTTGTAGGGTTTAACGTCCCAAAACCACCATATGATTATGAGAGACGCCGTAGTAGAGGGCTCCGGAAATTTTGACCACCTGGGTTCTTTAACGTGCACCCAAATCTGAGTACACGGGCCTACAACATTTCCGCCTCCACTTCCAATCGGAAACTGATACACAAAAAATTGCTCATACATGCCTACACCATATCTTCATGTCAGCGTCACAAAACAAACTAAACCGCCAAGGACTATTTCGACTGAGCAAGGGCTTCTGCGGCTGCAGCAAATATTATACAATGCGTCCCAGTTACCACGCAACGCGATTAAAAAAAAATAACCGTGTTACGCGAAGCAAAGCCAATGCACATTGTGCCCAGTGTACTGCAGTCGCCGCTACTAATTCTTCGTTAATAACAATAAATTAGCCATATTCATATTTGTAACTCAAAATGTACTCACCTAATCACCGAAATGTCAGTGAGGCAAAATGTCATGTACGCATGTTGAAACGACATCTTTCTGTGGTATACTTTTAACCAACAACGTACTAATTGCGTGCTCGTATATTTTCCTGTTAATAAAGAAAGCCCACAAGATACGAACGATTACACGTGACCAGACCGCTGCGCACATCGGAAAGAAGCGCCCTCAAATAAGCTGGCTTCGAGATAGCCAGCAGCAATGAATGAAATGTAAGAAGAAAAAAAATACGGATCGCGAAATCTGCCACTTTGTCAGAAGAAACGCGCCGCCTTGAATCGTACACAGTCACGCTGTAATCACTCTAATCCGAACAGTGGTCCCGCCACGTTATCGATGAGAACCATTGATCGTGAGACATGAATGATGATAGCCACGTATACGTACAACCAAGCCGAAGGAATCCCTGCAAAACTGCGACACAAGTTGTTGCCACCCGAACTACATGCACCTTTGCCCACATGCAAAACGCTGTCTCTGGCAAAGAGGCAGGGCGGTTGCTTTCAGTAAATTTATTTGAGGGTGCTGCTTTCTTTTGCGGGTGTTAGCGCAGTCACGTGTCATCTTTCATACTTCGCAAGCTTTCTTTATTCACAAGAAAACATGAGCACGCCTTCAATACGTTGTTGGACGTAGCACAGACAGATGTCATTTCAGCATCTGCCTCATCGACATTTTGATTATTAGGCTAGCAATTTTTGAGTTAGAAAATATTTAGACCAATTAGCTAATTGATTGATTTGTGTGGTTTAACGTCCCAAAAACCACGATACGATTATGAGGGGCACCGTAGTGGAGGGCTCCGGAAATTTCGACCACTTGAGGTTCTTTAACGTGCACCCATATCTGAGCACACGGGCTTACAACATTTCCGCCTCCATCGGAAATGCGGCCGCCGCAGCCGGGATTCGATCCCGCGACCTGCGGGTCAGCAGCCGAGTACCTTAGCCACTAGACCAGCGCGGCGGGGCACCAATTAGCTAATGGCCATTAACAAAAACATTAGGGGCCACTTCACGTAGAAGGATACTCGCGAGTTGGTCGAGTTGGTGGATGTTCATCGTGAAATATTTTACAGCGCAACGGCTTAGATACGAACAGAGAAGGGAGTTCAGCGCTGTGTTCCTTCTCTGTCCGTATCTAACCCGTTGCGCAGTAGAATATTCCACGACGAGCACTTCATGTATCCCGGGAACTCGATGCAGCAGCTTTGCTTCTCGTAACACCGTTCCTCTTTATTCAAATCGTGATGCGCGATAATAGGGACGCCCAGTACAGTTCCTTCATTTTCAAGAACATCTTTGTGATCATTTGCCAAACGCGCGCCGATAGTCACCCCTGATGTAGAACCTGTGCGGTATGTAGGGTGAAGCGTCAGGGTCTCTC
Source organism: Rhipicephalus annulatus (assembly GCA_013436015.1). Taxonomy (NCBI): domain Eukaryota; kingdom Metazoa; phylum Arthropoda; class Arachnida; order Ixodida; family Ixodidae; genus Rhipicephalus; species Rhipicephalus annulatus. Next base: position 510,621 of record WOVY01010824.1, read on the forward strand.
GGTGTGTGTAACAGTTCACGGAATGATTTGAACTATATATATAAAAAAAACTCTCGTTAAGCTCAGCTCGCTATGGTATACGGCGAACACGCCATGCAAACAGGTACAGCGTGCTAGAAATTCGGCTTCGACGTAACAGTTCGCGTAATGATATAAACTATTAAAAAAAAGCTCCCGTTAAGCTCAGCTCGCTGTGGTATACGGCGAACACGCCATGCAAACAGGTACTGCGAGCTATAAATTCGGCTTCGACGTAACAGTTCGCGGAATGATTTAAACTATTAAAAAAGAAAGCTCCCGTTAAGCTCAGCTCGCTGTGGTGAGGTGACCGTATAATCCCGTGGAGGAATCAAACGCGCATATTTGACCTCAAGCGCATCGACGTCGCATAACCGAAGGGCTCAATTAGTTGTCGCATACCATTCCTCTGACTCTGGCGCGCGCTCACACCGCAAAGAGCATTGCAAGGGCTATCGATGTCACAATCAAGGTGCCTTCCAGCACCAAGCGCACAGGTGTAGACTTGTAGACGCGACGTGCATATTGATGGAATGCCAATCTGATATGCAGATGGGTATGCCAAGCATCGGCATACCGATAGCTGTTATGTGCCGAGCCCGCAGCTCTGGCAGAATAAGCACGATGGTTAAGATCACTCGCAGTGCGATACTTCCACTGTGGTAGCTTAGCGAAAGGTGTTGCCCTGGTAAGCATTTCGATGAGACGAAGTACAGTGACACCCGTGTACAGAGAGCCTAGGCGGTGGAAGCCCGAGTGGTCCAAGTTAACCAGGGGGTTACGCGAGGACGCGCTACGAGATACGTAGCAGCGCACTTGAAGTTGTAGAGGAGTACGTCAACCGCGGAGCCGAACCACAAGATAGAAGTTACTATAGAAAAATAAGAATGGGGTGGAACACATTCGGCAAGCATTCTCAAATCATGACCCGCAGATTCCCACTATCCCTCACGAGGAAGGTACATAACAGCTGCATCTGACCGGTACTTACCTACGGAGCAGAAGCTTGGAGGATCACAAGGAACGTTCAACTTAAGTTGACGACGACGAAGCGAACAATAGAAAGCAAAAAAAAAAAATGATAGGTGTAACCGTAAGGTACGTGATGAGAGCAGAGTTTATCACGGAACAAACGGGCGTTAAGGACATCATAATCGAAATGAAGAAGATATGGTCATGAGCAGGGCACGTAGCGCGAAAGAAAGGGATTCAAACAGAAGACAAGTGGGTGGGTGGGGGGGGAGCCATAAAGATAGGCGGGCCGATGAGATTAGGACGTTTGAGGGTATAATGTGGCAGCCGCAAGGCCAGGACGGAGTTGAACGACGGAACATCGGACAGGCATTTGCCCTGCAGTGGACGTAGTCAGGCTGATAATAATGATGATGACACGAGCACGGCGTGCCTCATAATCATGTCGCAATTACGGCACGTAGAGCCCCAGATTTCTTGTAACAGAGAGCCACTAATACGTTAAAGACGCCCGCGCAATTCAAAGAAGGCAAGGCGCTAAACAAGACAATGGCATACAAGAAACGAAAGGCTACAGCGAGCGACTGGTCACGACAAGCGATCTACCGAAGAATACGCTCTTTTCTGAGCGCGCCCTCGTTCCTTAACTATTGCGACTACGCGGAACAACTCTTCAAACAGATACCATCAAGGCCACAACCACTCACACAGACGCCTATATCTGCAGCGCGAACAAAATTCCAAATCCCGTGTATTCTCGAGCGGCAAAACGTGAGTTAGACTAAACAACGAGACAAGAGAAAAGTTAGGGGACCCACAAAACGAGAGACGCGCCCGGTATATTTTGAGCGAATGCCCCATCACCCCCAAATGCACCGAGGAGACAATGGGGCTCGGCCAGGATCGTCGCGTGATGCGGCCAGACGCCGCACGAAATGTTGGCCGCCCGGTGTAGTAATAGTACACGTGGAGGGAAGCCACGCAGATGCAGGTTAGGTAGGCAGGCCGAGCAAAGAGAGGCTGCTCCTTTTTTTTTTTTTCGTAGGTCGCGGCACGCTGCCCCGTGGTCCATGCAGCGAGGTGAGCGAAGGAAGGAATGACCGGCGCGACGGCGGCGGAGCGAGATGATGCCAGTGGAATTAGCGCGCGCGGCAATTACGAAAGCAGCAATTCCACCCCCCCTCCTCTTCTTACCTCTCTTAGGTCTTCTCAGGTGGAGCTAAAGCAGGTTGCACGTAACTTATTCTCGATACCGATGGCCGCGAAGCTTGCGGGACACGCCACGCAACACGAATCACGGTTGTGCTATACGGCGTGTCGTGCGCGAATGGTTGCCACTACGACAACCACAAATGACTATATAGTATAAAGAGAGAGAGAGAGAAAAAAAGCGCGCAAGGTGAAGGGGGTACATGGCCTATGAAGCAGGCCATGTAAGGCCACGTCCCCTCCCCCTCCTTTTGACGCCCCAACGTCACGCGCTATAAAGGATGTGCAGTGTACACGTAACACGCCATAAGCAAGTCGACATCTAAGACTCGTGAAAGAAGCGTAACTGTTGCCCATGGTAGTAGATGTGCCGATATTAACAACTGTAATATATACAGCTGCAGTCGTTCTGAAATTGTGGCGGCCTCGATTACACACCACCTAATAACACCGAAACCACGCCCACTACCGTAGCGATTATTGCCAACTTCATCAACAACATCGTTGCCGCCATATTGGCATAGTCGTACTCACGGTTCAGAAGTCGAGCGATGTACGCCCGCGCAGACGCTGTTATACGCCTATGCATTGCAAACGAAGTAAACGTGTGCGCCTCTGTGCGCCGGCGACATGTGTAGCATCGCGTATGGTAGTCAGGAAGACACCTAACGAGATCGATTTCTTATCGATGGGATCATGCATGGCCGTAATTCCACTTCTCAATTCACGCGCGCGTGTGTGTGTGCGTGTGCGTGTGCATGTGTCGGCCATCTTGTACTTTCTTTGCGAGCATATCCGAAGCTGGGGTAAGCGTGTTGACCTGATCATAGTCGTATAGATGCGTATTATGGCTGTGTATGGAGTCGATAAAAACTTTGACGGCCATTTTCTGATGATCTCGGGCTGCTAGCCGCCGGAGAAGGAGGAGTCCGAACCTTTTGCCTCCCCTTCAAAACTTCTCAAACTTCGCACATCTCATGTTTTAATTTTACGCGCACATTCAGAAGCGCGTACGGTCGTTCTTCGCCTGCACACAAAGTGTGCTTGAATCTCCTTCCCTCTCCCTCAAAAAAAAAACGAGAGAGAGAAAATCTAGCTACACCATTTGAGGGCATGTAAGCGTGTGTAAGTAAGTCAGATAGCGAGAGAGCAATACAAGAGGGCCATATAGACAACGTAAATGCAACAACAAATCGCAAGATGCAGTAGAGGAACCTGATATCGCCGGACAGTGCAACCGGAAGGCGCGCTATAAGCACTCAAAAGGTGCCGGGCAAGCGGAAGCCATAAGGCGTTATGTGTCGGCGAAGCGATATCAAAGACGCCGCAACTCCTTTCATGGCGCACAATGGGAGCCCTCCCAACGCATGTTTGCTGAGGCGATGACGCGTATATTAACATCCAAGATAAGAAAGAAAGAAAGAAAGAAGAAAGGAAGGAAGAAGAGAAAGAAAGAAAGAAAGAAGAACGAAAGAACGAAGAAGGAAGGAAAGAAAGACGAAAGTATAAAACGAATGAAAGAAAGACGAAAAAAGAAAGGAAGACGAAAAAAGAAAGAAGATCGAAAAAGAAAGAAAGACGAAAGAAAGAAAGACGAAAGAAACGAAAAGACGAAAGAAAGAAAGAAAGAAAGAAAGAAAGAAAGAAGAGAGCATAAGAAGAAAGAAAGAAAAAGAAAGAAAGAAAGCAGAGGAGTGACGACGCGGGTCGGCGTACTCGAATATGAGAATATGATGGCAATACATACCCCCGTATTCTAGAACGCCTCTTCACTCAACGCTCCACCTTCACTTGAAAAAGCCGATTGAAGCGCCATCTTTAGGCAGGGCAAGTCACTGCATATCAGTGATAATTTGCCGCTATTCTTGAGTAGCGCAGCTGTCATTTTCAGCCGAGCAGCGGCGCAGTGCTCAATTCTGTCAAGTGAAGGGTGAAAGTCGAGTCGAGGAGCGTTTGTGAATACGGAGGATAGACGCGGCCTCGTGCGCACCGCGTGCGACGATTTGAAGTTGATAGACCTACAACGGTCGAGTGGCCAGACCCAAATAAAAACTTTCCGAACACCGCGGCGCTCTTTTTTGTTTTTTTGTTTTTTTTTAGAAACGATGCAAAATCGGCCGACCTGCAGCTTTCGCTCGCTGTTCATCGCCGATCCACGCGCTGCAGTCGACGCAATTATGGACGCCGGTGTCTGCAAGAACAGGAGGTCAGGTGTGGTTGTACGTACCATTAAATACTTCCGTTACCACTTCAGCAGTAGCTTAACCAAACCACACCTAACCTTACGACTTTCAAATATCGAAGGTTGCTTTCACGAACACACGACAGAAGATAGAAGAAGAGTGTGTTAAATAGTTGGACTGTGCTTGCATTTTATAGAGACTGAAGAGCGAATGACGCGGAAGAAATTGGTGAATAAACAGCACAAAACGCAAGATATAGTGATTAAGAAAGGTTCAGATTATGCGTAATAAGTAACAAAAAACTGTGGAAAACGAGATATAATATAAAAATTAGGAGCAGTTCACCCACGGGGAAGACGAGGACAAGCTATGCTTACTGTGCTGTGTGCATTCCCCGGGCTTTCCCTCGCCTAATTATCGCCTATGTTGTCCTTGGTCTAATGATTGTGTTGGATTAGTTTGGCTGTGTCTAACAAAAAATACGTACCACGAAAAATACCCGTTGTACACTCTCTCTCTCTCTCTCTCTCTCTCTCTCTCTCTCTCTCAACTCATTTAGCTTACAACTTGTGTGAAACGACCGCTTGTATACACCTTTTCACAGGAAGGAAAAAAAACACCACCATGATGGGCTGTGCGTGGGAGTACAAAGGCTAAGGGCGCAGCGTCGTCAATGCATTTTCGAGGGGACGCGCCAATTTGCACAGCCCAAGGAGGGCTATGGCGATGCCCAGGGAGGCGTTTATGAAAAGGTGATCCGAATATCTGCATGCTTGGAAGAAGGAGCTGAACGCGGGGACGACGAAGAGGAACACATGGTGACATTTAGCTCCGTTCTGTTTTTTTTTCTTTTCTGGGCACAGGCCAATTTCAGCGGCCAACAAGATCCAACTGTCACGAGCGGCATGGACGCTGTAAGAGTAATTTACCGTTTCTTCAGGAATCGGATAAAGAGTAAAAAAAAACTATTCATTGTCAGTGCAGCTTTTCGTGGAATGTGTCGCAGCGTGTCTTTTTTTTTTTTTTCAGGCTGTACTTCTCGGATGACACGCTCACTTTGGCATTGAAGAGTACGTACGCCTTCTGCTACATGCGCCGCAGCTGGCGTTTACACGGAAGACGCCAGACTTTTTTTTTTTTTCGCGCAGGCGTTCATGTATATCCGTAACAGCTGCAAGGTAATTCCCCGTCACGTTCGTTGACGTTACCAACTCCGACTACTTGCGGGCACTCGCGAATCCTTCGAAACTCTATAGAGTTTCGAAGGATTCGCGAAGTTCTCGAAGGATTTTCGAAGTTTCGAAGGATATAGAGTTTCGAAAGATGTGCACGTATACGTGCACATCTTCCGGCGCCTGTCGAATAATCCCACGTCAAAAGCAGCACAGCGCTTTACACATTCGCCAAAGAAGATTCGGACGCAGAAACAACGATCTCTCCATCATTAAAGGAGCCATGACGCCCAATCTTCGATCATAATCTGTGTTACGTGTGTTAATCATTTCGCCTTCACAAAAACTGGCGAAGTATTGCAGCGCATTTGGGAAGGCTGACAGTCGGGCAACACTGGTACACTCGCTAGTCGTGACGTAACGTATCCTCCTCCGCCAAAATAGGCTGAGAAAAGATATATGGCCTTCACCTTCGAGTCATCGTGAAGAAACGCGTTAGTGACCGCGCGACTTCCTTTCCTCGCGTTGTTTTCGGTTACTGATACATACTGACGCAGACTGTAACCTGAAACTAGAAGCATGTGTAGGCTTGCCCCTTCATGGGGGGGGGGAGAGGTTTGTTGCAGCACCCCTCTCCCCTGTTATAACCATGTATGCGACTGACTTGGCACCCCCCAATGATATATCTAAAAAGTAAGTAAAAAAAACTTTACTGATCTTTGTGGTAAAGCATTAAATGTCTTCAGCGGGCCATGAACGTAGAGCGGATGTGGAAAAATTGCAGAAATCAGTGAAATTTCTTCTTTGCAAAAATTTCACGTCAAGCTCAGGTTTTCAAAGTCCTCCTGAGGCGGCTATTACATATCTTTAAAAAAAAGGAATGGTGGTGGTGGTAGTGGTTAGAAGATGAGAAAAGGCACCTAATTTTTGCAACCCAGTCGGAAGCACGGCGCAGTAGGCACGTATGGGTACGCCATCTAGCGGATGGTCAGACCCTTTCTTACTCGGCCACAAAAAGACTCGAGTGGCCACTCTCTATATGGTATATTCCTCTATGCGCAAGCTCTCTTCAGCCGCCGTACACGCGTCCTCCATCGGCACTGCTTGGCAGGCAGACGTGGTCGGTGTTGCCTTAAGTGTTGCTCGATGCGTACTACCACCTTATCTACCGTATACTTGTCACAGTAGCGAGACAATCACAGGTTGAAGGGGGTGGGGGGGGGGGGTGGAGGTCGATAACGGCTACTCGTTCGTCCAAGGAAACCGGTCACAAGTGCTTGCCGACAAAAGAGCGGGGAGGACAGACAGAAGGCACTAATTTCCGCAAGAGGGAGCAAGAGGGAGCAACTTCGTACAACGTGGCAAAGCATAAAGGCGGCGTGTGGCGCACTTATCGCGACCGGGCGTACAAATTCGCGTTCCCAATCGGCGCACTGTGAAGAGAGAAAACGGCGGGACACACACACACACAAAGGATCTGTAAAAACAAGAGGAATACGCCTTACGGTTGGGCACAGCCGCGAATACCACCTTTCACCCTCTATCCATGGACATGCTAGGCGCAAAGGCAACTCGCCTTAACGAAAGCGCTCGCGTATACACGCACGCTCAAAAGAGGGCGTGAAACGTCAACGCCCCGTACTCGAAACTGTCAAGAGACAAGCGAGAGTTCGCAGACCGTTCAACTAACTGGCGCTGCAGACATAAGGCCAATGGAGTTTAATCCGCAGCTATTTCAGTTGTACAAATATCATAGGCATGAAGAAGACTGGAAGTGCGTCTGAATTGTATGTAATTATTATTATTATTATTATTATTATTATTATTATTATTATTATTATTATTATTATTATTATTATTATTATTATTATTATTATTGGCCGGACTAGATAGACGGAAGGGCACAATGGGAACAGGTAACGTCGCGACACCGCCAAGTGAAAACAAAATTTTTGGCAGCTGAACATGTAACAAGGCACACCGACACGACATAGCAGCCACAAAGCCACAAGATACCGATTCCCAAGTACGCATTGGCTGAGATACCATCGCCATTGCTCAACCGACATGTCCAAAGGCGCTTACACGATTGTAAAATTGAAAGCAAGTCTGTAGGGTTTACAGCCCGGCAAGGCAACGCTTGCCTTTATTCGTGTCCCCTATATGACTTTTTTTTCTATTTTATATTAAAAAACACACGAAAAAAAGACTTTCCGTGGTGAATACGTATACGAGCGTTAAAGCAAACAAACTTACGTAGACAGCACGTGGCTGAAAGTAAAGAAATATTTTTTCAATATTTTTTTTTCTCAAGCCACTTTCATGTGTGTCCACAATACACCGCTTCCCGCACAACAATGCAACGCACACAGAGCCCATAAAATCATTACGCGCTTACCAAGATCAGCAGGCTCGCGTTGGCCGTTTAGGTCATGAAGTCATGATCGTGACGTCATCGAATAAAATCTCTTCGTCGTTCTGCATGTAGTACAATCGATGCTCACCACGTTATTGGCGTATCACGCCACCTGACTCATATACCACCGCGAAAGACAAGACTGGACTATGACTGAGTGTGCGCGCGTGTGCTGCCGAATGTGCTGCGTTTATCTGTCTTCCCTCTCTGCTCTATCTTTCATCTCCCCCATCGCCATCCCATACACAGGGTAGCAAACCGACTGCCTATAGGCTGGTTAACCTCCCTGCCGTTCTTTTCCTCCTACTTTCCTTCCCTTCCTGACTCATATACAGTTCAAGGCCCATACACCATCACGTGTACACACCAGCCGCCCTCGCCATCCAATCGCACCAACTCGCTCGCATGGATCGCGCCAACGTCGCACCTCGGACGCGCAAGATGGCTAATAAAAGCTGTCGATAAGTATCGTGTTACGAGCAGCCCCAGTCCTTGGCAGAAACTAGGAGGACTTCTGTGAGCCAATTTCTCTTCATAACTCAATATTCTCGATTCCTTGATGGATGATGCCACCAGCACAAGGCCACTGTTCTTTACGGTACAGTCGTTCCGGCCGGGCATTGTTAGCGCGCCCCTCGGACACAGACGCTGCCAGGGAGAGCGGCAAACCCTTTCGCGCCGCAGGACGGCCACGTCATAAGGAGGGGGTTGCATCGAAGCCGGTTCCGCATACACGTGTGTACATACACGTCGCGGGCGAGCAGATCCGGTCCGCGTCACTTTCGGCTTAGCGTGGAGACGCGTCACAGTTGCGCGAGCAAAGATAATTGCAACACTGCACGGCGGGCGACGCAGAAGGAAAAGTAGTAGAGAGTTTTAGTACTGCGTACGCTGCGTACGTGGCGGCGTTGCGTACGAAAGGACGCCACGTTCTGCGTAGTGCGCATGCGCAGACCGCAACGCGCACGTATCGCGTTACGTACGCAGCCACTACGTACGCACGCATGAGATGCGTGCGTACGTACGTATGAGGTGATCGCGCCGCTGTCGAACAAGTTCGCGACAGCGCGAGACTTCGTTTTGCAAAATGGTGGCATCGAAGGCAAGCACCGACCGGCTCTGTGGCTTAAAATATGGCCATAATCTGGCTATAACACTTGGATTGGCTCACATTGGCTGTCAACAACACGTGCTTCTATTTTGATCTACCAGATGACGCAACACGCTTCACGCTCGTTACGTACGCGCGTACTACGGCGTACTATATAAAAGCCGATTAGTGGCAAAGGACGCCACGTAACGCAAGGCGCTTGCGTGATGCGTACGTAGCACCATTCCGCAATACTAAAACTCTCTAGTGTCTCGCCGAGACGTGAGCGCGCGTCGGTGCACGCAAAGATCGCAGAATGCCGCCGTCAGCTTAGCGGCAGGGTTGTATCGGTTTGTATATATATATATATATATACGCTTGGAACAATGTGGCATCAATTATATCCTAAGGCTGCACGGCGGGCTTGTTGGTTATTCGCGTTGTTCGAGGTATAGCGCATCCAGGACGGGACAGAGAAGAAGACACAGAACACACACACACGCGGCGCTGACTTTCAACAATGCGGTTTAATCCGAGAAACACCAATACCTATGCCAAAACATGGCGCGTCGCAACCACGTGCTAGAACCAGAAAATTGTGATCTACTGCAACTCATGCAGCATCCAAATAATGCAATTCTTTCAATGATAACGATACCGATGGCTTGCTTATACATGCGTCCCCAAACTTAGCAATGAATTTCGCTTCTACAATGAGCCTTGTCATTTGTTTAGTGCTTCTTCCGATTATGCTGGTGCGATTGAAGAGGGGTTGGCACCCGCATTGTTTGCAGTGAATTGCAAGAAAACCCTCAGGCTGTGCCTTGGCCACGTTATTCTTGTGTTAGTTCAGCCTATCCATCTACCGGTCTGGCCTGTTTAGCATGCACCACACGTTAGTGGGATCCGGTAGATGACTCCTGTGATGCACGCGACAAATCTAATGCCGTGTATATGTTCTGTGTCTTCTCTCTCCCGTCCTGGATGCGCCTATACCTCGAACAATATCCTAACATTTCTTGACGTCTACAGAAAGGGAGAGGGGGGGGGGAGAGAAATGAAAAGGTAAACGCACGGAGGGTAACCGGTAGCTGTTTTTATAGGCTATTTCACTTATAAGGCATGTGGACACCACCATCTTGGGCTATTAAAGCTGTCGTCTTGTTTTTGCATAGTGCCACGCTAACATGGCCACGAAACAGCGTACGCGTTAACTCGACCGTTTTCATGCGTATTCGTCTATCGTATCACTGTATTTGTCAAATGTACAAAACAAAAAAGATGGCGGCACTGAAACCCGTGTGTAAAACAGTTTATGGCGTGTTACCTATACACGGGAGGTGTGGGTGGGGAAGAGAAGACAAGATAAAGGAAACGAGTATTATAAAAGAAAAAAAACTGAAAGAGAAGTCAGCCCCTAGTGTGATATCAAATTACTACACGCGATTACCAATCGATAAATGAATCACCACTACGTGCACAATAATTATCAACGACTACGAGCACAATCATCAGTCAACCGCAGGTTAAACGCGTCTTCCACATATCTGAAATTAACCCAGCCACGTGCAGTGGATGACGGCAAATTGTCCCTCCGAGCTTCTCAATCTCATCTGCTCCCCCCCCCCCCCCCATAACTTTTTGCCGCCCCAGCAAACGCTTCTTATTGATACACCTCGTCTGACCTAGCACCAGCGTTTAGCGATCTTTAGACCGCAGAAAACGGGGCAAATGTAAGCCTAACACAGCAAATCTTAAGTAGGCACTGAACTAAGAACAGGACATGCGATACATACTCGAAGAGTGCCTGTACCAGAGGGAAGCACTGCCACTGCTTGCACTCTATACCCAGGCTCTGGCGGTCTCGAGCTCAGCGCGATGAAACTTCCGAAGTCGTGAGCGTTAATGTGCATTGAAATCTCACCTCACAACCACCTCAAACTGCTTCAAGTGTGTATGTAATGGCCCGCCCATGGTGATTCCCATGGCGAAGCACCGCATACTTGGGCAGATAATGAAGTGATCATCAAATACACTGTTCTCTCTATGATCAACACGGATAATAGTGTACAACTCACCAACGAATTTCTCTCGGAAAGAAGAGACATCGATTACGGTACGATTTATGTCTACGTCAAAAGAAATTATCTTCTTGTTAAACGCTTTCTACACCGTAGCGTAACACGGGGTGGACGCAGGTTATTTGCATAATCCTACGTATTGCGCAATAAACTTGAGCGTCCCTGAGATTCAGCGAGTGCCTACTTACGCAAAAAATATGTGTTACGATACCTAGCGGTATTACATCGATATTACTCGAGGAAGGAGGCCGCAAACTACGTTATGAGGAACGACCAGGCGAAGTAGCAAACAAAATGTGTTTAAACGAACCCAATCAGCAAGACAAAAGTGTGTCACATCGAAGAACGGGAACAACAGAATTGGCCTTAACTATTATAGCGGCGACGCGCGCTCCACAATTACGAGGAAGCGAGCTGGGGCACATAACGCCGGTGACCTCGAAGCGGTCATCGATTGTCCGGCCGAGATACCGCCTACTTCCCCGTAACGCAACACAAGTTCCATTATACATACGCGGCATCGCCTATTTAGGCGCTATTAGTAAGGGTCTTACGTCATAAACGCACGTCATAGCCTCGTCCAAGGGAGCAACACCCCGTCTTTCGAAGATGCGGAGCCACTCTACTCCCGTCTCGCCAAATATGTGCAGCGCTGTTAAGAGTTTTGCACGTAATTGCGGCTTGGTGCGCAGAAACGCCACACTGCCACCGCCACATTCAATATGTAATTTCACACAGAATCCAGTAGAAACAAAACAGGCGATGCCGACACATAGGCGCAGGCAAACACACAATTTTAATTTATTTTTAAGTTGGTTTAAACCGGTTGTAACTCAGAGTGGAGCGTTAACCCTGCCCGCCGTACTTTTTTTTTCATTTCTCCTTTGCTTCTTTTGACACACACACACACACACACACACACACACACACACACACACACACACACGCACACACTTCGAAAACAACACACGGTGTTCCTACGGCGCTCATCCAATCACATCCCCTTGGGTAATCTGATCATGTTTACTGTATCTTCAAGTTTTACACGCAACTTACACCATGCGTCTGCGCATAGTCTGCGCAATGTTTCCGGCAGGAGAAAGTTGCGTACGCAAACGATTTTTTTATTTATTTTTTGCACCATATTTGCAAACCCTATCAGTGGTAGATCAATGCCACCATAAGCACACGGCGCACTGTATAGATTGAAATCGATAAGGGCGAAACGTGTCGCAACGAACAACACGACTCGCTATCATGAACATAGAAGCTCGCATCTTCTCCGATCAGTCTTCGCAACAAACGAAGTCCTATACTGCGCTATACACGCAACCTCTTGGAGCTACGGTGGCACGAATTCACCTGTAGGGTTCGTTTCATTCGATCGGGTCACGACACCTACCCACGCAGCTTCCGCAGCACTGCCGACATACGTAGAGAAACGAGGGAAGACCAAGTTCGACGGTTACGAAACAAGGCGACGGGGGCGACACAGGCGCAGGCACGTTGCACGTTCGGCTATAGGCCGCGTGACAAGGCTGCAGCGCCAACGAAAGCGAAGGTCGATAGGAAAACGATCGCTCAACTATATGCATGCAGGGCGAGGAGGAGGAAGGATTGGGGGGAGGGGGGGGGGGGAATCACTGCACCACCGCTGCCGTCGACTGCGAGAATCCAACGCAGTGAGTTTCGCCCCGCGGCGTAGCTTACAGCGCCGAAGGAGCGCCGCTTGAACGAAGCTTGGTGGTAAACATTTATTAAAAACAGAGAGGTTGCCGGGGGAAAACCAGACCGAGGAAGCAAGGTCTGCAAGAGCACTGTGCGGGACCATTGGACGATAGAGTTTCCTCATATACACTGGCGCTAGTGAACTCTGGCGCTAGTGTCTGTGGTAGCTGCAACGCACGGCGCTTCAGCGAGCATGGGAATGATGGGTAGTACGCACATGTCTAATCTTCGTACTTCTGGCCTGCTTTTGGCTTTAGTGTGTGTTCGTGTGGCTTGGAGCTGTTTTCTCACGAAACAAAAATCAGCAAATGTTCAGCGGTTGCGCTTCACCATCTTATTCTTTTATACTTACCTTTCCAAATCGGGTTACGAAGTTCAAAACTTGGGTTGAATCTTTCAAAACACAACCGAAACACAGCAATAAACGAAGCCTCAAGTACGATTCGCCATCTGCAAGTACGAAGACTAGGTAAATGTGTGTACTACCCATCATTCTCACGGTCGCTGAACGATCGCAGCGCCCCCTCTAGTTAATTTTAGGAAACTCTATGCATTGGACGGATCATGATGGGAAGGGTCGAACCGACAAGTCTACATGCAGGAAGCCGGAGCGCACGAGCTTCACTACAGAAAGTGACGAAGGCGCAGCTGAAGTTTGTGAGCGCAATCCACCTGGTTGACCGACTGTGACTCACGTATCTGTTTGCATTTCCTACTGTCTCTGTGTGTATATAACATCCTTCCATCTCCCCTTATCGCTTACAATGTGCAAGGTAGCAATCTGGATGCTCATCTTCCGGTTCCACGGCATATCATTCTGCGCATAAGTATTCTTCAAATCATTTGTCCCTCAGACCTGTATCGAACTGATAGGGCACCCAAATGGCAAGTTTCCATCGGGCTCCATCAACGTGCCACAGGTCGGAGAAAGCAGCCCGACACCGTCCGAAAATGGCCGTCACAGTTTAGTTTTAAACGACTCCCGCACACAGCCATAATGGGCATCTATATGACTATCATCAGGTCAACACGCTTAGCCCAGCTTCGGATAAGCTCGCAAAGAATGTACAAGATGGCCGATGGCCGACACACAAACACACACAGACACATGTAAGAAAAAGCGTGAAAGCTGGAGTAAAGACCTTTCGGAAGCTCGTGGCAAACTTTCTTGGGGCGGCAAGCGTCAACTACAGGTACTGTTGCAAGGTAACGCCTACGCCACGCATGATAACTCTGCGAAGTCGGGAACCACCCACCATTCATGTGCACATTGTTGTGCACATTGTTAGAGCTGTGGCTGATGATGAACTATGCCTGCGCCCTTTTGTAATGTGTCAGAAGTAGGCTAATATACGAAAATTTCGAATAACGAATCGAATAGCATCCTATTTGATTTGGTACTCGAATCGAATAAAGCATATTCAAAATAACGAATATGTTTCGAATATTTTTCGAATAATCAGCAACGACGAGAAACGCTCGAAAGAACGACACCTTAGAATTGCGAGGGGGGGGGGGGGTAACTTTTGTTTTCTTCATCGAAATACCCAGACACATGCAGTCGATGCACTTGCAAACCTATCGACAGTACACATGGTCACAGGACAAAGGCGTTTTTCGCCTTCGTCCTGTGACAATCTCTATGGCGAACGTACATAACTTTAATTTAAATTTTGACTTCCTTACAGCAAACTTTTGCCGATTTGTTAAGTCACGACAGACGGTGCACGACAACTCGCCAACACGAGTCCACCCCCCATCGGCTGAGACGATGCCAAGGAGCTATTTCAGGACGTGTTCGGTGTATACGTGTCAAAGTACGCGGACTTCACGATTATTGGCAAGTTGTACGCGATTTGTTCAACGTAAAAGAAACTATACAGGGCTCGTTCGACGGCAAAGACACGCAAGGCGAAAGAAGAGGTCGAGACCGCGGAAATTGAGCTTCGAGAAGATCGACGCCATCTGCCCATTCATGTATGCTATAAGAGGTCACAGAGGAGGAAAAAAAAAGTAAGTTCCAGCCGAACTTTACAGTCCTCGCTCCTTCGAGCGTGTATATCAACACGATTCCTTAACTCGAGTGTGTTAAACGGTATATGGCATGACATCCGGAGCTCGTACATCACGCTGTCGCATACACTACTGGGAAGAGTTCGATTCCGGGGGCCAAAAGAGGCAACATTCCATGAAAGCCTCAAGCAAGAAGCGTCATGTGTACACGCGTGAGAAAACTTTCCGGGTACACAGCAGCGGTCAGCAGCAATCATTTTACAAAGCTTCTTTTTCTATATACCGTACGCCTTGTACACACACACACACACACAAGCACCCGAGGAGGTCCACACGCAGTCTCCGCCATTCCTCTTCTTCGGGTGCACCGTTTCCTACAGTGTCAAAAACAACGCCACGAAGTTCCGTCTTCGACGTGACGTGCGAACAAGCGCGTCGTCACACTTTCCCGCCACTTTCCGCGTTGTTTGACCAACGCGCCTGGGCGCTAAGTCGATGCACATAGCTGCCAACCGCGCGCTTATAAGACACCACTGGACGTTATGTAGGCGTGTGCGTACAGAGGTAGATTGGGCGGAGGGAGGGGGGGTCAGACACGATCTGGCTTCTTACGGGCCGTTCTTCTGTCGTCCCATAGATATATACCACGAGTGATCTCGTGGAAGAGTACGTACGTGTACGTCGCGTCTCATCGCCATACCCCCCAATCTTTCTCTATGTGTAACAAACATAGAACACCACAGCACTCATCAACGCGCGCGACCACAACGAGAATACTACAAGAGGAAATCCAAGAAGGGACGGAAACAAAAATAGCCTGCAGTGACACGCGCACGTTGGGTATCCCCTTACACGCCACTTTCGTTCAATCGCCGCTGACGCCGTCAAGGCGCGAAGAAACGCTGTCGTCAAAGGCTAGAAGCGCGTTATATTACAGAGCCCGGTAGATGGACGGGGGGGGGGGGGGGGATGTTGTTCGATACCTCTTGGTATCTTGTTCGGATCTCCCCTATTTCCAGTCCTTCCGCGCACCTCCCTTCAAATGTCCGTCTATACAACATTCGTGATAAGACGAGACGCACAGTCTGATATTATCCGCCGAGCGCGAGACAACACCATCCACCCCTGTGGAATACGAAGAACGAGTCGCTGTGTATTCTTGCTGTTGCCTATTGAATTGAACGTTGAATAGAAGCGATTGCATTACATTTTTTTATCGCTTATGCCGCGGTATAGGTATGCGTCTCGACGTCTCGAAGAACACGCACGCAAAGGTGTGCATGTAGTGAGCTGTAGTGAGCTACGAAAATCAGTAGGTACCCTGTATGAGGCAAGCCATATGCGCGCGAACACCCGAGAAAAAAAAAGTAGGGAAAAGCGAGTGGGTTTATTTTTGAACACACGCAAGTCCAAAATGGAGTATAAGGAGTGAATATACTATAGACTACACACCAACTTCGAATACTGTCACGGCAACGTATAGAAGGAAACAAATAGATCAGCCAAAATAAGAGGTTTATAGGCACTCGTGCGTGCCTATATACCGAGGGGACTCGAGAAAAATTTAGACCTCTATATGCCTTTTGAAACGACTGCTGCCAAGGATGACACGATTTATAGCCTTTCTCTGTTTGGTAATATTTTACTATTTGCATCTGTGCTAGTTAGAATAAACATGCAAGTCACGTTCGCCTTACACAATCGCTTCATTTTTAGCTGGGACGGGTATATCCCTTTGGCGCTAACCAAAACTGATGGCACCCCGGATTCGATCGAACCGTCGTGACGGTGGGATCGGGTGTCACTCAGAGAAGTTCAAATGAGCCAGAGTGAGCGACGTACAAACAAATAGGTCCAAAAAAATTTTTTTTTTCTTGAAACCTTATTGCGTAAAACTATAGCGGTGGGGTCTCATTTCGGTGTCCATACAATAGGATGTGAAACGAAGTGAAGCTGCAGATAAAAGGAGTTGGAACCCACCGCTTCTTTATAAATGAAGTACCTGCGAAGAAACCGGTCCACTTTCCTCGTCCAACCAATGTGAAAGGAAAACAAATCTTGTCACACCAAAATAACGACCTGATAACGAGGTACGCCGTGGTTCGAAACGCCGATATAATTGTGACCACCTGGATACGAGATAGTGTAACACTGCGCAGCGCAGGCGCGATACAAGAATAAACGCGTACCCACTGCGGCGCAAAATTAACTATACTTTTATTTCTGTGTTACCGTGTAAATAGAACATCACAACATATCCACGATGTGAGCTTGATGACGAGTGGGGCGAAGCGGACGGACGGACGCTTAACCCCCACTCATCATCATTCGCTCTGTGGATATGCTGGAACACCGTTTTTTATTGACATGCAATGCAATCCAACTGGTTACTACGACTACTAACTACGACTACTACGACTACGACGACTACGACGACACAAAAAGGCAGCGAAGAACACATAATATAGCTACACTCGAAAACTCCGAATGTGACTGAGCTTTCGGAAAGCGCGGCGTTCACACTAACCCCCCCCCCCCCCAAAAAAAAAAAGAAAGCGTTTCATTGCTCGCCACCCCACGTTCAGTCGTCGTTCTTATGTGGACAATAAAACAGCGCGCGTCGTTTTTTTCGACTTCGATCGCGTCTTTGCGAAGCTTCGAGTCACATTAAACACGACACGAGGAACAGCCGTATGTGCCAACACAGACAACTGATATCATCGATTTCTCATCGACAGCATCTCTGGCACTCCATTTATTCCCTATACATGCTGAAAAAAGCACGTGTTTTTGTTTTGTTTTTTTTGGGGGGAAAAAACGAGACCACACGGGCCACGCCACGCTACGCCATCATGCGACATGGCACATAGACGGTTTCCCAATATACACCAGAGGGAACACTGGCGCTAGTGTCTATGGGAGCTGCAACGCACGGCGCTTCAGCGAGCATGGGAATGATGGGTAGTACACACATTTGTCTAAACTTCGTACTTCTGGCCTGCCTCTGGCTCCGTGTGTGTTCGTGTGGGTTAAAGCTGTTTTCTCACGAAACAAAAATCAGCAAATGTCCAGCGGTTGCGTTTTACCACCTTATTTTTTTTAGACTTACCTTTCCAAATCGGGTCACGAAGTTCAAAAGGGTTGAATCTTTCTTTCAAAACAAAACCGAAACACAGCAATAAACGAAGCCGCAAGTACAAAGACTAGGCAAATGTGTGTACTACCCGTCATTCCCATGGTCGCTGAACGATCGCAGCGCCAGAGTCCCCTCTAGTTAATTTTAGGAAACTTTATAATCGTACCCTCGCGATCTCCGACGGCAGCGCAGCTCCCGCCGACTGGTTCTCCCTTTACGGTCTCCTGACGCCGTGAAGCTCTCGCATTGTGGTGCCCCGCCCTTGGATTCCTTAGACCGGATCCCAACTTTCCTATTTTCCGTCGCTTGCCTTCTCTCTCTGATATGCGTAATATTTGCTTTTTGACCTACTCGGTTCACTATGTTCGCAAGTGGCCACTAGTACAAGACGGCTGGGCGTTCAGCAAGGGCTTAAACTTCGGCCGGTTGGCTGAGTCATTTCGTGTGACTGATTGAGTGACTGACAGACCAAAGTTCCTGCGTCCAAGTATCCGAACAAAATACAGTGTTAAAAAAAAGCTTTCGGAGGAAACGCAAGATGTGTGTACTACCGTCACCCCCGGAAGCTTTTCGAAAAGATTTTCCGGGGGTGACGGTACTACCCATCATTCCCATGCTCTCTAAACGATCGCAGCGCCACAGTGCCCTCTAGTGAATTTTGAAAAAAATTGCCCGCAGCTTCCCTCGGGGGAACACTGAGGAGGATGCGGAGCATATAATTGGTTAACGGGGTGTTAAAGTGCGACTTACTTGGGTCGATGGCTAAATTGGTTAACGTGGTTGTGAAATTGGGTGTTAAATTGCGACTTACTTGGGTCGATGGCTAAATTGGTTAACGTGGTTGTAGGAGGGGGTGTTAAATGAGTGAACACGTACACACGTATGCGAAAGGACGGCGCTGGTCGAAGGGACGTCGATCATTGTGTTTGTGGATTCGTTGGAATTCATTTCACCGCGACCTTGGACGTCGACGCGCCGTACAAACCAACCGACGAGCGGCAACTGAGCGAGCGAGCGCCGACCTTGAGTATATATACAGCGCGACGGCGCATGCACTGTCAGCTGTTGAATGTTCTCGAAGGAGAAGCGCGCGCGCGGCACAAATGGCGACGGCGCGACGGCGCATGCGCTGTCAGCTGTCGAATGTTCTCGAAGGAGAAGCGCGCGCGGCACAGATGGTGGGCGACGGCGCATGCGCGCGCGTCAGCTGTCGAATGTTCGAGAAGCGGTGCGGACGGCGCGGACGGCGCACTACAAGGCGCGAGTATAAGATGCTTCCGCATCTAAAACTTTATGACCTGGAATTTCTCAAGAGGCCGGCCGCCCCGCGGGTGTTTGGTAATGCGCGCCGTTGTTGCCTCGGCGTTCCACGTGAGCGTCCTGCTCCGCTTACGGCGCGAAGAAAAATGAGGGGGCGGGAAAGGGAAGTGGTGGGAGAGTGCAGCGAGTAGGCGAAAGTCAAAAAGGAGTGCATGCGTGGGCGTATACACTCTTTGTGCGTCACGCCAGCTCCAATGCGTGAGCGTTCTGGCCGTGCACGTGCGTGCGTACCGTGGAACGCACTAACACACTTGATGTGACACCTTGTCAGCCATACGGTACCAAACACAAGAGACCGCAAGAGTGGAAGCTTGGGCTAGTTGGTGCGTAGTCATATTTGCAAGATGTTTCAGCGCGCGAACAAAGGAAAAAAGGACAGGGTAGACAGAAAGAGCGCTGTATAGGTCTACCCTGTCCTTTTTTTCCTTTGTTCGCGCGCTGAAACATCTTGCAAATATGTCAAGAGACCGACCCCTCTAGTTGAGACGAGAGAGAGAGAGAGAGAGGACGCCTCCGCCAGCTCCGAAATGAAGCAACAATAGCGTAAGTTGGGCTAGTTGGTGGTTCACGTTTGGGATGTAAAAACCACGCAAACAATATAGACAAGGAGAAAGGAAGAGACGACAGAAAAAAAAAATGCGAAATGAAGTTCGAGTTTCTTGGAGCTCTAACCGGGGATGATAGATCTACTTTATATTATGTTTTCTTTTTGCGGGGATGGGGCGGAGTTTGCTTATGCATTTTTAATGCTTTTATCTTTGTGATCAAATACCCTGATTAATTTATTTACACTCTCATTTGCGGATCTGATTTTTTTTGCTTTAGCAGATTTTCGCATAATTGCATATTTTAACACGAGAGCATTTTATGCCGGGGCCAACCACGGCTCCACTGACGTATTTTCCGTCACGGATATGACGTAGACATACACTAACAGATTGCAAAGAAAAGAAAAAAACGAGAAGAAAAAGTTTTGCTGCGGGACGTCGAACCAGCGACCTCTCGTGCCGTAGCGAGCGGCGCTACCCACTAATCCACGAAGCCTTTTTTTTTTCTTTATTGCCTGTGTACATACAACATTCGCAAACATATATACATCAAACAAAGTGGAAACATGAAACAATGAAAAGAGGTAAAAAGCGTCATACTTAACAGGCTTTTTAAAATTCCTTATCTGTAGAAGGCTTTCTACTTGATGAAGCCATTCGGGCACCTCTTGTTGAACCTTTTGTGATTCCACAAACGAACAGACAGATTGAAAGAAGTATTGCCTAACCGGACGTGCATTAACATCAGCATGGCGCACCGCCATTCTAGATTGCCATATACCGTGCAGGCCCAGTAACATAACTAAGTCAGAAAAGGATCTGCCTCTCGATGCCTATGGCATCAGATTTCTACCAGTATCAAATGAAGAAGGAATACTAATCCACGAAGCCAACGTCGTCACGATGGCTAACAGCAAGCCATTTATATACACTATATACCGTTTGACGGTCCTCGGAGCTCAGCAACTTCAGCGCGTTTGCGTCATGAGCAGCCAGATGGCGCGAAGGGCTCGCGTTAGCTAGAGTTACTGTATATGCTACCTAACAGTAACTCTAGCGTTGGGTAGCGTTGAGCGCAGTCTAATAAAAAGTATTCACCTGTCGCGTTTCGGTGAGCGCCTCCTCCACAGAGCATGGTTTCTCCCGCGCGCGCACTTATTAGACACTTGATTCGGGAGAGCACAAAGGTCACTTCGCTGCCGAGGCCGCATTTACTAAAGGAGTATACGATGCTCCCACACGAAGAAGTAACCCCCCGTATTCACAAACGCTCCCCGACTCTACTTTCTTCCTTCACTCGACAGAGCTGAGCACTGCACCGCCGCTCAGCTGAAAATGACGCTGCGCAGCTCAAGAATCGCAGCAGATTATAGCCAATATGCAGTGACTTGCCGTTCTTATATATAGATGGCACTTCCATCGGCTTTCTCAAGTGAAGGTGAAGCGTTGAGTGAAGAGACGTTCTAGAACAAGGGGGTAAGAATCGCGACAGCTGTTCGCGCTCGTCCTGTGTCTGGCGTGTTCGTTTCGTGCGTCTCTTTCTGTTTAAACGGCGCGATTCGAGTGTCGAGCTGTGCCAGTTCTCAGTCCACGCTCGTCCGAGCTGTATATACTCTCATTTCGCGCGCGCTTGAGGTGCGCGCTGCAAGTTTCGAGATGCTTGGCCGTTCTGCGCGTGACGTTGAAATTTGTAACTGTAGCCTTCCCTCCTCCGCCCTTGTGGCGAAACGATGTACAATAAACACGCAGCTACTTCTGTGAAGACCCGTTTCACTTTCGTGCTTGAGGTGCGCGCTGCAAGTTTCGAGATGCTTGGCCGTTCTTCGCGTGACGTTGAAATTTGTAGCTGTAGCCCTCCCTCCTTCGCCCTTGAGACGAAACGATGCACAATAAACGCGCAGCTACATCTGTGAAGACCCGTTTCACTTTCGTGCTTTACAGATTCCTAGAAAGAGAGATAAGCCACGTTTCTTTTTTTTTCAAGCGACCTGTGCCCGGCCTACAATTTTCTTTTGGCGTTAGACCACTAGCCGAGGAGGCTACTAGTCCAAATAAATTGCTAATTTACCTTATGAGACTGCAAAATAAATCATTGATTGATTGATTGACTGAAGCTCATTGCTGTGAAATGTGCAGCTGCAGTGGTGAAATAGCAACAAGGGGTTCACACCGAATGACGGAGGTACTGCGTTCGATTCCCAGAGCCGCCGAGCACGCGCCGCGTCTTACATAATGTAGAAACAGATGCACTCCGACCGGGCACTCCCTAGTGTAAAGTAACGCGAACTGCTCTAATCGCGCGACGCAAGCTTCTTCCACGTAAACAAACAAACAGCGATACAAACGCCGAAAACTATAGTCACGTGCTTTTCACGCGCATGCTCGAAAAGCGATCCCACGCGCCATTAACAATCTTTTTGAGAAATGCAGTCTGAGGCAGTCTCTCACGCCGCGCAACCGTCTCATAAGTGCGAACGGTATTCGTTACTTCGATATAAATAACGCTGTCAACTTACATCCAGACACTTATACGTGCACGAGAAGGGGTCCCGCCATTTGCCCTCTGGCTCGAAATTGCACGCCTAATTACTCGGTTTAAAAAAAAGTGTTTCCCTTTTAAACGTCGAGGGAACCTTGAGCATGCATGTTGCTTCTTTCTTTTTTTCTCTCTCCTTCGCCTATATCACCCTTCACTTCGCATATCGGGTAGCTGAGAGGAAAAACGTTCTCAGAACCAACGTTCCTTCCCCCTCCTCTTTTTTTTTTTTTTTTTAAGGACTACTTTCCTCCGGAGCAGGTTTCAGTGCACACACACGTTTTGTCACCGTCAACCGACTGCCAAGTGTCACACGCAGCACACTCGAGACACATCGCGATTCGTACGGGGCCCCGAGATGAAGCAGCCGCTCCACGGCTCCGTCGTACATAGCATTCGGGGCAGCAGCAAAAAGCGCGCAATATGCGACGCCCGTCGCGGAGAGATTTTTTTCGAGCGCGCGTTCATCGCGACCCTTTTGTGCGACTGTCAAGGGAATGAAAAATTTTGAACAGACAGCGCGCCTCCTAGGTTTAGAATACTACCTCGGTTACTTAGTTGGGGAAGAAAATGAGGGGGGGGGGGGGGGACGCCGTTGTATGGCGATGATTTAAAATGGGCGATGATTTAAAATGGGAAAAACTTCACACCGTTCCAAACCTCATCTCCAGCGAACGCCCTCTCCTTCACACACCCCCGCCACCACCCTCCTACTTGAATTTCACACCCACGCGAGACACCTGAAATTACGGTAACGTAAAGACCAAAGTGGTTCAAGAGCTCCGCTAGCGAAAATATGTTCATAAGAAGGAAAGACGAAACTACATCGTTCACGGCTTTATAGAGCGCCCAAACTTGCCACTTTGGTGTGACGGGCTGCAGGTTCCGGATAGCTTGGAGCCCGTCCTTGCATACCACATCGCGGATTGTGCTCGACTTGTCCTAACAAACCCGCAGCCACTGTAACTGTTCGTAGTTTGTGAGCTTCCGGGTACGCGCGGTGAAAGCTGTCGTCTGCATGCGTGCGCGTGTTGTAAGCGTGAACATAGGGCTGCCGAAGTTGCGCCTTCTCTCATCAACCTCTCCTCCTCTTCATCTCTCACTTTTTCCTCTATAGACTTTTTTTGCCTAACTCTTCTTTTTGTATGTCGCGACGGGAATTACTATAAGGTCATGAAACCTTGTTGGGCGCCAACACAACCGTTTCCATAAGTATGCGTCTACACCGTTCGCTCAGTTATTAAATGTACAAAATACAATGCTCAACAGATCAGTAAGGCGGCACTGAAGCCCCATCCGTAAAATAGTCTATACTTTTCCACCCCTTTCCTTCCCTCAGGCAGGGGGGAACGGGGGGTAGCAAACCTGGAACCTGGTCGAATTCCCTGCCTTTTTCTCTTCTTTTGCCACTTTCTCTCTCTCTCTCTCTAAAGCAGGCCAGCGACGAAATAATATATATACACGAGAGGAGGCGAGGGAAGAGGGGAAGGAGAGGGTAAACGGCTGCGAATGCTGCGGCAGTCATGGTATAACTGTTGGGATTTCAAGCGTCCACATTACAACATTATTACGAGACCGCGTAGCGGAGGGTTCCGAAAATGTTGCCTGCATCCGAATGCCTGCACTCCCTTTAGCATTTGGCCAGCATTCAAATGCGGTCGCCGCTGCCGGGCTTCGACCCCGCGACCTTTCCCGCGAGCTCCAGGTTCAACAGTCGAGCAGCACGACCACTATAGACCACCGCGGCGGTTTCACGATTTGGTTTAACTTTCATTAAAGCTGCGTGAAACACCCTACTTGAATATATGAGTACACTGCACGAATGTATACGCAACACATTCGCGAAAGTGCCTTTGAAAAAAAAAAAACATTATGCAGACAGGCAGCGTTATATACTACGGCGTTCTAACTCCTGGGTGACAGGCGTATACCTAAACAGACCAAGCCGGAAACCGGTATAACGAGGGCCCATTAATCTACAACTATATATATACGTGGAACCGCGGTGATAAACCTTGTTAACGACCAAACCAGTTTCACGGAAACGCACGAGGTGGAGCGAGATTGATGGGCGAGAAAATTAGCATCCAGCCACACGGTAAAACGACGATTCTCAGTCAAGAGTTATCAACTTTATTTTCTTCTCCGCGGCATTCCTATAATCACATGAGACGGACAGACGGCAGTTAGAACGCTAGTGGCGATATCACTGTCCAAACACAGCGCATGAAACACGTCTGGTGGGCGCTGGCGTCGAAGGAAGACATTGAACGAGTGCGGAAAGAGATGTGTTGGCAATATTTTTAGTTTCATCTAATTACGTTGAATTACCTCAATACTCTGAAGCAGAATCGCGACTTGTACCAGTTTCTGGATGTTCGTCGCGCAATAATTGACAGCGGCACGGGTTAAATACGGTCTGAAACTGGACAAGTTGGTATAACAGAAAGAAGAAATAAGTAAAACATTTTCAGAAATAAGGTTAGTTGGGCGAATTCAGCGCAACGTCCTTTTTCTTCGTTCTTTTCGTAGCTAATCCGTTTCCCTGTCAATTATTCTACGATGTACCTCAATATTGAACAGTTGGGTAAAGCTGCGGTGTTCTTATACAGCAAGTGTGGTATAGACACCACACAGCAGGCTTTATACAGCCATTCCAGACTCACAATATGTAATTTTGTATGGCGAACTGCTGCGCACCACCATTTTTTTGGCAGATTGGTTTAACCGATCCGCACGTAATAAGCGCCAGCCGGGAAGAGAAAGTTCGAAGGACAGCGGAGGGTAGGCACGCCACTCATTTTTTTTTCATATATATTTGTGATATCAGCATTAACACTTCACAAAAGAGGAAGAAAATCAAATGAAATTATCTTTAATAAAATCTGCAATGATAGAAAGAACTCGCCTTGTACGTGCATCTTTTCATCAGACTCCCAGCACTTCAAAGACATAGCGACCATCGTATCACTGCCTTAGCTTTTGCATAAGAAGGCAGACAAACGCCTATGCCTAATTGTTATTCTATTCTGCTTGTTTCCACTCTTCGGAATGTATTGTACATGTGTGAATTTCTTTCTGCAAAGGAATGTTTTTAATTTACGTGCGCATAAATTGCGTTTCAACTCCGCCTGAAATTTATACCCCTGTTCTGAGGAATAAATACAAGTAAATAACTAAATACATTAATATGGCGTCGCTCTGTGACACCAAGTGGCGCCACCAACCCAACCGCTCACGTTTACGTCACCGGTATGCGAGTAACCCGCAAATTAACGAACTGCAGGAGCGTATAGATATGTCTGGGCGAGTTTATATACGCGGTTCCATTTTGACGATTTTCGGTTGCGAGTGTGCTCTTGCCCTTGCATGTTCTTTCTTCACATCTGTCAAGTGTCGCATTACCAAACCATCACCAGTGGGAGAAAAGTTCGCGGACAAACTCAACTGCCGCCATCTTAAAGCGTGGACCTGTCGTCCCGTTAAACTCTCGTGTTCCTCCGTTACGCCACGAACACGGGGGGGGGGGGGGGAGTCATTTTCTTTCTTCTTAATTGCCCTCTTTCCACGGGAAGTAAGAGACGGATCTTCCTCCAGCAACAACGACGACATTACGCGAACGCACTTACAAAGACGAAACGAAAAATCTTTCATGAAAATCACCCACGTATGACCGCTCTGATGAGCGCGATGTCGTTCCGAACCAACGTTTTTTTTTTTTTCCTTCCTTATATTTACAAACTTGAAAGGAACACGCAGTCTCGTGCAATAAAGAAGTAGAAAAAAAAATCTAGGTCCTTGACTCGAAGCGAGGGAAGTGCCTGCGGCTGCAGTCCAATCGCGGTAGAAACGATACCTTCGTCCTGAAGCCCTTTATCCCATTCCACCATCGCCTCAGAGATCTATCGACGATGGTAGGCATACGCTCAGATAAGCAGCGCCACCCAAGAGTGCTGGGGGCCGTCGGGTAGATCGAGATAAGGAGAGAGCTAGCGCACCTCAAGGCACCTATAGAGGGGTAACCTCCTTCCCTAGCTTCGTTTCTTCCAAGGGAATGACAGACTACCGCAATTACTCGAACCTAGACCGATTCTGAGGTTAAAAGAAGGTACACAATAGCGGGAAGTCACCGTAGACGATTGGATATACGAGTTAAAGCATGAAAAAAGGCGCAGAGGGGGGAGGGGATGCAATAGCGGTAACTACGCACATTAAAGCCCCCCCCCCAAAAAAAAAAAACAAAGCAAAAATATACTTTGCACAACGCGCTCAGTAGCAACAAAAAAAAAAGTCTTCGCTCAAGTCGTATTTTTCCCATTGTAATACCTTACCCCTTACCCATTTTTTTTTTCTTGTACACAAACTACATCGGCCTGGTTTAGCACAACGAAAAACAGCTGCTGTGGTTTAACGTCCCAAAACCACGGTATGAGAGAGGCCGATAGTGGAGGGCTCCGAAAATTTCGAGCACCTGGATTTGTTTTAATGCGCGACTAAACCTAAGCGCACGGGCGTTTAGCCTCAGCAGAAACGCGGCCACCACGGCCGTGATACGATTTTGCGACCTTTAGGTCAGCAGCGAGACCAATGCAGCGGCGTCATGAAAAAAAAAAAAAGAAATACCCTAGTGACAGGCCCCAGAACTAATTGCGATCGCTCGTATTTTGTTGCCGTGCACCCAGAAGATCGATACGCTTGGCGTTTGTCGCCTTTTCGGGTATCCACCAGAAAGCGGCCGGCGCTGCAGTGATTCGAACCCGCGACTTGACATGGCACGTGGATTTGAATTCGCTAGGTATTTCGAATACTCGCACGCATTCGTAAGTTGTGATAATCAGGCATTCCGGTTCGTCGGTATCTTTCTATTCTATCTAATCCTGTTACAAAGTGAGTGAGAGAGTGAGTGAGTGACCTCAAGAGCCCGGAGGTGAGAGGAGCTGGAGATAGGAAATCCTACCATGACCTTGCGCTTCTAACCACTACCACCACCAACACACAGCCTCAACCGATGATGTCAGCTTCTTCGAGGCCGGCTAAACACGAATAAAAGCAGCAACGCCTCAGGAAAGGTTGAGAAAGAAACGAAAGAAGAAGAGAAATGGGGGAACGAACAAAAAAAAAAAAAGTACTACGCCGCCTTAGCAAGAAGAAACACGAGAGCGAACGAGGCAGAAAACAGAGCCAACCGGACGCGGTTTATTTTTTCTTTTTTTATACGGACGGCCCACGGACGGAATGCGGTCCATTTTGCCAACTTCCCGAAACTTGGAAGTGAGGAAAGGGAACTCCACTCTCCTTCTTCTCATCGCGTAGTACTAAACTGTAGCAACGCGCCTCGAGTCTTTCCGCATTTCCGGAGGCATTTTGCCACGCTTTCGGGGCCTACCTGGCCTCGCGGGCGAATCTTCTCGCTGTGCGGCGGCGCTTCCTTGTAGACTGTCGCCGCGGTCGACGAAAATGCTTCGTCCCGAGCTGGAAACGAGGTGCACTGAACTATTTGATTATTGGGATTGAAAGCACCGTTACGTTCATTCTAATTCGGTGCACGAGATAGAATACGGAATAAAGACTGAAGTAGACCAAGAACGAAATGCGAATGACATAGAGAAGTACTTTCTCAGGACTCACAGGTTGGTTACTCAGTGTTGTACAAACTGCAGTTCAGACGCAGGTAAATACAAATAAACGAAAGAAGCCAAGTAACCGAGGAATGCGTTGGCGCTTGGCCTCCGTCAAAATGCGGCCGAGATTGGAGCACCACACAACCACTAAAGAGTTGACATATTTGTAATGACAGGCATGCCTATATGGAGGTGCAAAAATGTCAGCGACATCCTTCACTGTCACTCGGTGTGAACTTAACGAATTTCAATTAGACTAGAACTTCGATTGCAAACTTGATGAGCTTTACTAGCCAAATTGTTTTGTTTTTTTTTTTTTTGAATAAGCACACAGAGTGAAGCCGACATCGAACGTACCTGCAAGTACGCTTTGTAAAAAAGCAAGAAGAAGAAATAAAAGTGAGGGAAAGGGAGGAAAAAACTTCAAGAGTTGTATATACGTCAATCTGACAGGCGATGTACATTATAGAACGAATCTTTATAAATTAAGCACGGTTTTATAGCTAGCGGTAGTCACAATCCGTTCGACAGCGGCTACGGCTGTTCTTAATCATGTTAAAACGCGGGCTACAGATAAGCAAGACAACGTACACTTATACGGGGTCTCGCGCACCAAAACAATACGGTGCGATTGTGCACCCCCGCGCGGTGGTCAAGTGCTTTGTTCGACTGCGGACCCGAAGTTGGCGGGATCAAACCCCGCGGCAGTGGCAGCCGCGTTTCCATGGAGACAAGATGCTAGAAGCCCATGTGCTTAACTTTAGGGCGCAGGTCGAAGAGCTCCACGAGGTCTAAATTTCTCAGCGTCTCTCATAACTGCCGGCAGCTCTCTTACTGATATCG
Organism: Rhipicephalus annulatus; assembly: GCA_013436015.1. Classification (NCBI taxonomy): domain Eukaryota; kingdom Metazoa; phylum Arthropoda; class Arachnida; order Ixodida; family Ixodidae; genus Rhipicephalus; species Rhipicephalus annulatus. The sequence goes on from WOVY01010824.1 coordinate 539,507, forward strand.
TGGTTTCGGTACGCTAAACCCTAACAATTATTACTACGAATCGATTATTTATTTATGTTACATCAAAAACATGTGAAAGAGGCTAGAAATTTTTCATTGGCCATGAAGCATGCACTTCATGCGAACTTTCTAAGTAATACGTCTGTATAGTCATTTTTTATTATTATTATTATTATTATTATTATTATTATAGTGCCATTATTATTCTGTGCTATAAGTAGCTATGTTTCTTTGTATAGTTCAATCATGTGTTTTTTGCTTTGTTCTATTTTTAAACATTGTATCCAGTTTGATGTCCTTTGTCGCTGTGTAACCGCTTGCGCAAGTATGTAAGTATGTCACACAATTGGTCCCTCTACTAACCAGTTAGGCTATGAGACTAAACAAGTGTTTGCGAAGTCTTTTGTTACATGGATGTGAAAGCTACAATAATAAAAAAACAGTATAGAGGTTCTACGTGAAAGGTGGACAAAAAAATTTAACATAACAAATGTTTGACAACTTCTTTGAAGACCAGCACAGCAGGGGACTCGGATCAGATAAATTTTGTCAAAATTTAGTTTTGTGACGCCGCGCTGCTAAATCTAAGCACACAGCCGTTATTGCATACCCCCCTCCCCGGCAAACGACCGACCAAGGTATACACGCGACGACTGATAACGACGTTTAAAAGCAAATTCAAAGCTCGCGCGCGTTTGCGTCGCCAATATTTATCGACCAATCAGCCGTCGCGAGCCATCCACGCAGAGCGAGATAGGCGGCACGGAAGCACACTTTATTAGCTTCCCAGTAATGAATCGACGACTGCTGCCACCACACAAGGCGTGGCTCCTTATCTGCACCCTAAATAGCCTCTTTTGGCAACGAGTTCAATCAGCAGTTAGCGCCTGGTTGGCCCGCGGGACGCCCTTTTTTAATTGCTTCCAAACAAATCGAACCGTCAGACGGAGGCGATGCGACGCTCGCTGTCGAAAGAGCAACGTGTATACGTTGGCTTTCACCGATTCCTTTCGGCGTACCCGTCACGCTGTAGCTCACGAGCTTTTAGCACAACAGATGCGACGTAGAGCCATGTCCCAATAGTAGGTCGTGGCCTCACGCTATACTAAGCTCAAGGGATCGGTTCCAGTCTACACTTCGAACGTGGCACGAGCGAATCTACTATAGACTAGTGTTTCATTTTAATGCCATGTAAGCTGCTGTGATGACGTAGCGAGCGAGAGTAAAATGACGGAAAGGCAAGAACATTGACCAAGATTGAAACATTCGGCTTGCTACCCTACAGTGGCACAGGGGCACGTTAGTGTGGAATAGCAACACGCTTGTGTTGGGTAGTAGACGCCATAGAGTTTCCCACAATACTTACTAAAGGGAACTCTGGCGCTATAGTGTCTATGGGAGTTGCAACACACGGCGCTTCAGCGAGCATAGGAATGATGGGTAGTACACACATTTGTCTAATTTTCGTACTTCTGGCCTGCTTCTGGCTCCTGTGTGTTCGTGCGGCTTGGAGCTGTTTTTTCACGAAAACATAAATTAGCAAATGTTCACCGTTTGCGCTTCACAACCTTATTCTTTTAAGCTTACTATTTCGAATCAAGCCCTTAAGTTCAAAAGGGTTCGTTCTTTCTTTCAAAACAAAACCAGTAATAAACCAAGCCGCAAGTACGATTCGCCGCCCGCAAATACGAAGACTAGGCAAATGTGTGTACTACCCATCATTCCCACGGTCGCTGAATGATCGCAGCGCCAGAGTGCCCTCTAGTTAATTTTGGGAAATTCTATGGTAGACGCTACACTAGGTCGGAGGGAGCGGAGAGGGGGGGGCACTGAGTGTCCACCAAGACTACAATTGCGTGACGTATGTCCTCCTAGTTTTTTAATCCTTTCTTTGCTCCCTAATGCATATGGTAGGAAGCCGTTGCGTAACTCCCGCGAAGTGAATTTATCATTTCATTTACCGAGAACCGTTCCGAACAGTCTCAGTTTACCGAGGAATCGGATCCGGTGGCAGCCGGTTGTAGCGATAGTGTTGGACGGTGTGTCGGAAACTCGAGCCAGGGCGCGTAGAGATATGACGACGGCGTTACAGCCACGCGCGATATGTGGAGATAAGATGAGCGCTATGCTATTTAGCGTTGTTGAAAGTTGGGTAAGTTGGTTCGTCATTTCTGAACTGGAAACGGCACAGAAAAGCAAATAACCGGCTCAGACAGCCAAACGAAAAGACGGAGCACATGGCAACGCCGGGCATGCAGGTGTGATTCGACGAAACGTACTAATAATATATGTGGTTTAAACGTCCCATGCCCACCATTCGATTGAGAGATGACGTAGTGGAAGGCTCGGGAAATTTCGACCGCGTGAGGTTCTTTAACGTGCACCCGAATCCGAGCACACGGGCCTTAAGCACTTTTGCCTCAGTCGAAAATACAGCCGCTGCAGTCGGGATTCGATCCGCGACCTGCAGGTCAGTATATAGAAGAGTACACTTAGACCACCACGGCGGGGCAACTATTTAGAACTATTTCGATTACTGTGAACTTTGTTATTTTGGTCTTGAGCGTACATAAAAACGAAAAAAAAATATGTCGGATGAAGAGTGAAGAAAATGGCAAGATTTTATTATTCTTATAAAATTCAACCATAAAAATTTATCTTCTGAATCTACCCAGCTGTTAACCGCTATTAAAAACACCAAATATGCATAAAAATTGATTAAAGTTTCATTGAAGACCAATCAGCAGTGCAGTCACAGATACTGCGCAAAAACAAACTACGGATTTTTTTTTTATTTACGTGCCACAAAGACGAAAAAGTTTACATATCTGGGAAAGGCCATTTTTAAATGCACCTTGTGTCACACATGCTCGACATGGAGTGCCATGTGGTTGATCTACGCGAGAGATCGAAATTAATTGTAACAAATATACGCTTCAGAATTAACTACGCTTTTTCGAGCAGTGACTCCAATCGGTTGACATGGACTGAAGAGGATAGGACGTTCGACGAAAGACTGACAATCACGTGTTATACTGGCCTGGTAACTTTCGAGCGAGAGTGCAGGATTGCTCGGACTGGCACAAAACGAACACGCCAATTGAAACAAACAGCGCCGCCTGCCGTCCCCGCCGACCGGACATCCGACGATGTTCCGAGACGCCGTCGCCTGAAGCGGCACCTCCCAAAAAGCTTGCGACACTAATCACCCAGAGAGCAACGTCCGGCTAACGATGGCGCCGGATACGACAAAAAACACCGGAGCTACTATTATACCCTCGCGAGGCTCGTTCTACAACACCGCAAACACGCTCGGAAAAGAACGAAAATTCCGCTCCAATCCGGCGCTAATTCTGCGGTTAACGCAATAGTAACGTATACTTCTGTTTAGGTCTTAGTGTTTAGTTTCAAATCCAGAGCTTAGTGCAACTATGCCACCGTGAAACCAGAGAAGGCGCGTAGCAGGGGCAACCCAGCAATTTCATTAGGGAGACGATAGTTATTGCGCCAGAACAAAACGACGACACAGAGACAAGAAGGACACGAAAGACACGAAAGTCTCTGTGTCGTCGTTTTGTTCTCGCGCAATAACTATCGTCATGCGATACCAACTAGCCCAAGCTGCCACACTTCATTAGGGAGGTTTAGAATAGCGCACCGCGAGCTCTTGCTGTGCGGTCGCTGTCATTGCGCATGCGTCGTAACGCGAGCCGCCGTTCGCGGCCCCGCGAAGTGCAGTGTGTAGCGAAAGTCCCTAGACTTTTCCCTAGGGGGAGCAAACGCTATTCTAAAGCATGACCTACTACACTCCTGACCTGCCCAGAGAGCACCTCTTCCAGCGCCCACGTTCTAGTTCATACCTTCTGCCGCTAGGGCCGTCACCTACGAGCGGCGTGGCGCTAGGCAGCACCTGTTCGCTGTCGTCTGCTTCAGCCATCGCTGTGGCAGTGCAAATCGTTCTTATTGTGCATGAATTGTGTATGAATGTGTAAAATATGGCAAATAAAGTGATATGATTCCTCGTCAGAGTTGGCTGCATTCGTGTGGACGTTTGAAGCAGAAATAGAACCGTAAAAAAAGCACACAAAGGGTCACAGTGGCAAGCAGACGGGAACTTTTCTACAAATGAAGGAAAATTTATTATGAAAATATTTCTTGAATGAAAACGTAGTCCAACGAGATAAAAAACTATTGTTAGGCATTCATTGTTCACACTGAATCACGATGGTTCCAGACGATACGCATACACAAATTGCAGAAGATACGCAGAAACACAGTAGGTCGTGTGCAGAAACTTGCAGACGGCAGATAGCTGCAGTAGTCAGCTCTAATAGTGGCCGCGTGCAGTTTTTTTTTTTTTAGATGAGCTGACACCTCAAATGTAAGTATGGTGTATTGCTGCGTGCCATATTGCAAATCGGAACAAGGCAAACAAAGTAAAGTAAGTTTTCACGAGTTTCCTGCCACAGACATACGGGAAGAATGGATCGAGGCAATTGGAAGAAAAGGTGAGTCTTGTGTTTTTGAGAGTCGTTTCAATTCAGAACGAGTTGCAAGCTAGCAAGAAGCACCAGGGTGCTTTAGTAAACTTTATTTCCGTGTGTTATGCTAATTCACTGAGCTAAAAAACATGAAAGCTTTTTTAAAGTACCGCGGCTAATATGGCAGGCTCCACAAATAGTGCCAAGAAATTTAAATATAGCACACAAGAAAAAAGTAAATATACGAAATCTGTAAATTATGTAAAAATGCGTAGCGGTGGGTTGCGAGGGGTTCGAGCACCCTTCCCGAAGGCTGCCTCAACAAATGCCGCCGAAATCCATAAAAAAATTAATGATATGAAATATTTACGTGCTGCCTCCACAGTTTGTCTCTGTGTGTGTGTGTGTGTGTGTGTGTGTGTGTGTGTGTGTGTGTGTGTGTGTGTGTGTGTGTGTGTGTGTGTGTGTGTGTGTGTGTGTGTGTTTAGCGATGGACAACTCTTGAACACTGGGTGTCACTGAAGTTAGCGACCGAATTTGGTCAAATGTATTTCTCATCTCAAACTTCTATCTTCCCATACAGCTCTTTCGAAGAGCAGCTTTTACCTGCCGCTGTCCTTCATCAAACTATTGATGAAAAATAAAACATTATTATTATTATTATTATTATTATTATTATTATTATTATTATTATTATTATTATTATTATTAACTATGCTCGACAAGATGATGATAATGATGACGATAAAAACTTTATTGGGGTCGCAATGTGTTGCCCTCGATAGGCACATCACTGCCTTTACCATATCGTCTCATCGCACGGACATATAAAATCATAGAAACGCGCATCGGCCAGCGCTCCCCGTTCCAGCAGACAAACTCCCGTAGCGAAATTTGACGCACAATTTTTGTTGTGTAGGTCACAGTAAGAGTTAAAGCTTCAATTCCTGTGTCTCTCCTTGATATGCGTCCGTTGGCGTATGTGCATTATTCTCTTCTATCAATTGACTACAAGTGTAACACCTGTCGAGGGCGAGTGTCCAAGGTAAGTGCTCAACAGGGGCACTGCGTTTCACCTGACGCGTCCTAAACAACCTAAAATCAGTTTGATATTCTATTACCAATGAGTACATTATTAGTCAAAAGCTTTATGAATACTAAATTGAAGTTTTTTTAGGCTGGAATGGCAAAAACAACCATGCAGCAAGACATTTCTACGCAAATATACAGCTTTAGAAGTCAATCAACCAGTATAGCCTAACTACTAAAATGTAACACATAGCACACGTTAGCCTTTTCAGCAAAAAACAATCACACGTATAGGCAGTTTGTCACAGAAGCAGACGCATGGTATCAGTCCGTCGCCCTCCTGCCGGCCGCACAGTAGCAGACGAACAGGTTATAGGTAGCGCCACCTACGGCGAGCGATTGAACGAGAGCGGGGACACGCGCTCCCATAGGAACCCCGCTATCTGAACAGGTCAGGAGTGTAGTAGGTCATGTTCTAAAGCTCATATGGCGCCCACAACTCCTGCAAACCTTAGTCTATCACTCCCTATTTGGCAATCGCACGCTTGCCGAGGCGCCATCTCTTGCACGGCGCGGGTATCAGCCGGTTGAGCGAGAGCCGTTTTCCGCGAGTTTAGGGCGAATCGCTGCGACTAATTACTGGTTATATCAGTATTTTACATAAACCTTCGACTTTTCTAGTTTATTCCGCACGGGGTTTGAGCATTGTTAGCCGTGGTTTAGGCCTGCATTCCCAACTGCGTGACCATGCGGTGTGATATACGGTGGATGGATTCGGAAAGAAGGCGCGCAAGCCGCAAAACGCGAGCTCGAAGTCGGCGGGCGGCTTTCGCCTGCCGGGCGCGTGATCAAAGGAACGCCGAAACGGTTCCAAGCGCCCCGTCAAGCCTCCCCTTGATGTTCGCAGCTGCGCCGCGCGGCTGGGTATATTGTACGGCAAATCCAGAGGAGTACGTTTTTCCTCGCCCACGCCTACGGGTCGTACGGAAACACAGCCGTAGAACCCGGGCTTCCGAGAAAAAAAAACATAAAAAGGTCGCTAATACAGTATGCAACAGCTCCTTAGCCGAGCGGCGACACTTGGCCCGCCGCAATCGCCATCACGGCATGACCGAAACGTGGAAGTCCGCAACGGCTTAGCGTAAGCGAAACTGAAGATGAAGCAACAGGGCCGACCAACTCGCTTCGGCAGATCGATTTCTCACACTCATCGTCGACGTCGCCTGCGATCAGGAAACGTGCTACTCATGCGAAAGAACTGACCCAGTATCGCAACGGCCCGCCGCGCAAAATCACATATCCTCAGTTAACTTTGAAATATTGCGTCAAAAACAACCAAACGAAAACCTCGCTCATCCGCACGAAGGAGGTCTTGCAGTGAATCGCTAATGTGCCGTCTTCACTTTGAGACGGCTCGGTTCGAAATTTGTTCCCCCGTTATACGGGACGGCTTTCTTTTTTTCTTTTTCAAGGTTAGACACCCCAGCGACCGACAGACCGGCCGGCGCAATTGAGTCTGTAGGACGCGCGCTGGACGGCGGCTGGCAAACCGGAATCTCAGATATCTCGCGCGGCGCTACATCGCGGGGGCTGTTCGGGCCGGTGGTGTACACTCATCGAGCCGGGCCGCAAAAGTGGAGCAAACTCGGCACGCACCAAGTTTCGTAACTAGCCGCGACAAAACCGATTACCTATCTCGACGGCACGCGCTCAGAACAGCGTGCGTTTACACAGAAAACAGAATCAAGGAAACTCTAAATGAACAAAAACCCCACCAAAACTGGCACTCCCGGGTAATGAAGCCCTATGATCTTTACAGTGGTCTCGCGAGACCCCAAAAATAATCGCGGAAAAAAAAAAGTGTGATGGCCCCTGGGGGTAGCTTGTGAAGAGTGTATGCGGTGACTTTCCTTTTCTCGGTCAATAATAACCACTTGCCACGGACTGTACCACGGAAGAAGTAGCAGCAGTAAAAACCACTTGTCACGGAACAAGCAGTGTCAACACGTGACAGCTCCTAAAACAGTGTACGAAAGCCGGCGCGTTCGAGCGACTGAAGAGCCGTCGGCGCACGGCGAGCGGCTTTCGGAGGAAACGTCCCGCACGCGGCCTGGAAGTACTCACCGGCTAGCTGAGCGCGTATTTCATACTGGAAACGATCCGCAAGGGGTCCGTGTAAAGGTCCAGGGGCGTGTCAAATGCACAATTCACAGCACGTCGGCAGGCAGAGGGCCGAAACACGGGCACAAAAACCACGCACTGACGCGAACCGAGCGGACACCGAACCAACGACTGAGAGGAAACGCGCGCCATCGCCGGTGGCGACTCCTCGCCGCAGCGGCGCTAAACTCGCACCGACCACAACGCTCTCTCGCGTTAAATTTGTGCTTTGCCGCCACGGTAAAGCGGCGCTGCGCTCCTGACTATTTGAGCCATCGCAAGACTCCAATCTACTCCGTGCACATATTAATAAACCAAATTTTCGCCATTTATTAGCACAAGTAACGTCAGAAGCGTTTAGGTGAGTACGGCGTCACAATTTTGCTAAACGATTATTTATTATATAGCTACCGATCGAAAATAAGTAAGACTTTGACAACATGGCCGAGAAGATCAAGTGGACAGATGATACGAGCTCCCCAGATAACTGGATAACTTCGTACAGTTTACCTCTACATTCTTCGCGAGCGTAAAACTGGTTTTTCTTTTTGTTGGTGCTTTTCTTTTTGTCCTTGGCACGACTTATCTCTTTTATACCCGACTGCACGACTGGCGGCGGTTTTGAAGAAGCAGCAAAAGGAAATACTGGTTCGGCGTTTCTTCTATGCAGCCGCTTTTTTAAATCGACGCCCTTTCCTCCAGACTAAAGTAATCGGCTTCCCGTCGTCGGGTCGCATCTGTCCTGTGGCACTTCCAGCTTAGCACAACGTCGTTTTTCGTACTTTCGAAAAGCCCGAAAGAATCTGTCTGCTTGTGGGATACTCGGTCTGTTCTCTTTTTATGGTTTCGAAAGCACGGTGTGTACATGAGAGAAACGCCTATTGAGTCAGAAGAGGAAATCAGTTTTTGTAAATTTATTTTAAGGGGAGAAGCTCCTTAAGCCGTGGGTTTGCACATGCATATCTCTCTTGGTACGTGACCGCCTAGTTCTTATGACTCCCTCAGCACGTGTGGACGGACGGACGCAGGATTGACGGTTCACCGTTAAAACCCTCCGAAGCATCGCCCCACTCATCATCCTTCACTCCGTGGAGATGCTGTGATTTTGTAAATATTTTACACATTGATAAATTCACTGCTGATCCAGCCGGACCATATCTCCTGTACAAACTATAATTTCAAGAATAATGTATATTCTCAGATACCGCGAAAGAATCACAGTCTGCCTTCTTCAAATCATGATTCCTAACGTCTAAACGCCAACAGTGTGCTATTAGTCGTTTAAAATGACCGTGAAATTAAACTCGAAACACAGAGCTGCACTGCACGTTTAGTCAAACAGCGTAGCGTGTGCATGGTATCCCTTCAGGAGGAGGTGAGTGGAGAGTGCGCCACCCGCGATCTCCAACGCCAGCGTAGCTCTCGCCGATCGCGCCCGCCATATGCGATCTTCTTCGACCATGTCCTCCATGTTTTTCCATCTCTTCTCTCCTTTTTCTTCACTCCTGTGCGACGAGTGCTGCTTCTTTTGTAACTTTCTTCTTCAACTATTATTTTTAACCCCTTACCCTATCCCTTACAAAGGGCTCAGCCGTGTCACTTGCGAGGCAGACAGGAATTAGCTCCTTTTTTCCTTTCCTTCAAGAAACACTTACTGACATTGCACCTCTCCCTTCTTAGGTGACGAGGGGACGGCCATGCACCGTGCCCTCGTCTGTGCATCTCTAATTTCCCACGCTGCTGCTTTGGACAACGGTCAGCTAATTCATGCACTCATTTATTCATTAAGCAATCTCAGTGATTGAAGCGAAGCTCTCTATGCAACCTTTGCTGATTGTTGCTGCCGTGGTTGACGAGCGCGCTCACACACGTATGTCTGTCAGTTATCATTAATGTAGTGTCTAGCTAACATACATACATACATACATACATACATACATACATACATACATACATACATACATACATACATACATACATACATACATACATACATACATACATACATACATACATACATACATACATACAACCTAACTCAGATTAAAGACTTTGCAGTCACGTTTCCTAATGAAAATCAATTGATTGGGTTTATTGAAAGATAGTGAACATTTAAGAGTGTCTCGATGAGTTCATTGCGGGATCAATGCACCCTAGATCATCTTAATGATCATGGAGAAAGAGAGAGAATAAAGCGTTTATTTGGTTTTGGGGGAGAATATCGTTGAGTGGGATCCTTAGTCCGGGATCCCATTGACCGCTGTCCTCGCACGTCTCACGCGGTCTTCTTGGGTCTTCGGATACGACCTGGACAAAGTTGCATCCTTCCCTTTTATGCTGGACTGTGTCCTGGGTTGCATGGTTGGACTGTGGAGACGTAGCTGTGTGTTCCATGTGGAACAGAGTGGCTGTGTTACGGACGCAAAACCTGTACTGCGGTGTGTGTGTCGGGACCTACCTTAAACTGTATGTATTGTTGTGGCTTGGGGTTCTGAGTCGTATCTCACCGCTGACGACCAGTTGTTGGGAATCCCTCCGCTGATCACCAGTTGTTGTGATCCCGGGGTGCTGTGGTAGCGTGGTGTAGCTTCGGGTTGAGGAAACGAACGCTTACGAGATGGGGATACGAAAAACAAACAGGTTTATGGCACTATTTACAAATATTTACAGCATGAGGTTAAGAGTTCGCAAACCACGAACGTGGTGGTTGAACCACTACACAGTTCAGAGCCATCACAAACTACGAACGTGGTGGTTGAACCTTTACTTGGTCCAGAGCGACGTCCCGCACTCAGCGGCGTCCTTATAAGCCCTGTCGGGCTCCTCCTTCTTGCGGGGAACACCAATCACACACACACAACCGGTGCAAGGTACGAGCAGGTACGGCGCACGTGAACATCCAATTTCGAGTCAAGATCACTGCACTTAAAGGTGGCGCCAGAGAGGCTCTTGCTCGTCGTGTATGTCGCTGTTCTAGGGGTCCCAAGCTTCGGACAGCAGACATCAAACGGTCCGCCAATCTGTCCGCTCAATTAGCAGGGCACTTTGTGGCGGCGGTCGCCGTTTCTTCAAAGGAATATTCTGTCTTTGTTGTCCCCTCTGGAACGACTTACAGCTTCGTGGCGACATGATGTCTCATCCGCCGGCTAGCCGGGACAATACCTGGCGGGCATAGACAAGCGGCGAGTCGGCTACTTCTTTGCGGATTAAAAGAGCGCCGCTCCTCGACGCTGGTTCCAAGAAAACCTGGGTTCCAGGAGTGGGAACGCGGCCCGGCTACACTTCTCAGCGACAGCATGGCGCCTACCGATGACGGTCATAACAGCTTCCCCCTCGCCAGATGAGTCACGGAGGGCAGCGGTCAACACTGCTGCTCGCAGGGACGACGAAAGGGTCAGTGGTTGAATGCCAGGAGCTGGCCTTCGCTTGTGGCATGGTCCGGGTGATTGCCGAATCTTCGACACCGTTTCTGAAACTGGACCACATGCACAAGCAAGCACTCGGCCCCCTTCGAACAAACCAAGCCAAAAGAGGGATGACAAACCAATTTTAATTACTAGCTTTAACAAAAGCTCACTCTCAGAACTCTCAGGACTCACTTGAGCTGAAAAACCAGACGTGCTACCTTACAAATTCATATAAGATGCACGAAAAAAAAACTAAAATATCAATTTTGATTCATTAAGAGCACACCTAGATAGATTAGAAAGAGCGACGGAGCACGCCAGCGTTTCCATTCAATTTGCCCTTTTCCCAATGCCAAAATGATATTTTCGAAGAATCAAGCTCCTCCTCACAAGGCGACTGTTCTTCGATGTCATGGTTTGCAGCCAAGGGGACAATGGCCTGTATCTACTTTAAATTTAGCCCTCCCCTGAGACAACACTGCCACTGATGAATGCTCTACACAATGCAGGCGCACTTCTTTCCTGAAGCGCAGTACGTTATCTCACGAGAGCCCAAATTCTGGCGCAAGCAACGCACAGCTTTGCCTGATACCATTGTCGTTCTGATAATAGAACGGCACCTAGGCCTCGATCTCTCACCTAACACCGAACCGTTAATTCTCGGTAGTCAACAGAAGCTTTCTAAACCGGATGACGATCAGTATTGCCTCTTCACTTAAGGCTGCTTCCTCTTTTTAATCGCTGACTACTTTCATCGGTTCTGTCCCGCTGACAGCATCAGTCAGGAACTCGGATTCAGTGAGCGCTAATTTTGTTCCAACGTCCGTCTGCGGCTGCCACTACTTGTAGATAACGGAGACATTAAGCTATCTAGCTTTTCTGAATCTTTGGCCTACACTGAGGCCAAAATACTCTTAGTTTGCTCAGAATTAGAAAAAGCTTACTGTTTCGCTCACATGATCACTTGACCAATCGCTCTTCAAAATATACCAACAAAACATAGAGACGAACACTGCTTTCTAGAAGGTTGATTTGGTTAAAGTTACCTGCCTATGCTAACGTCTCTGGGAAAAAAGGAAATAAACCACTGAGCTCTTCTGAGCGTTTTCCATTAATCTTATTCCCACAGCGCTGCAAAATGCAAGGCACTACTAACCAAACGCTTAATCCATCACAGTTTGTCTAAATTATTTCAAACGTTACATTGTAACACAACGTGTACAATACAAAAGTAAACCTAGGTGCAATACTCATTAAAGCACCTCCCAACAATTGCATAGGTTTTATGCTAAAACAGTGCACTAGAATGTTCTCAATACTACTAGTGCGTAACGACAACTCTACCGTGTCGCGCCAAACTTAATCAATTTATAAAATCATTCGACCTATGGTAACTTCTTTCCCAAATGCTAATTCACGACAAATCCACATGACAGTGAAGGCATACGAAATTACTCTCAGCCTTTGAATATACTAGAAAAATAACAATTTTCCAGTTTTTACCTTCGGTACATATTAGCCCTAATGATTAAAGCAAATCGATGTTAACTTTCAGCCTTCGGTTCGGCGGTTTTCCTTCTGAAAAATTTACACCGCATTACGGTACTTACAAAATTAAAAGTACTGAAATTACACCTACAAAGTAAAACTAAGTAACCATACGAAATAAGCATGTGTTACTCAATCTGAACACCCCCTTTTCTTAACTAGATTCGCTTGAATCGCACACGATGGGGTCGTGGTCCCGGCAGTTTTCGAGCACGCCAGAAGCTACAAAATGCACAAACTCTAAGCAGTGCACTGCCGTCACACCTCATTTTACACATCGGCCTATTCCCCGTAGGAATTTGACAGCGACGCCAGAAGCTGGGGGGGAGCCTGTGCCATTTTCTCTTTGTATTCACCCCTGCGCGGTATTTAGCCACTCTGTCCTTTCGACTTTGACCCTTCGGGCAAGGCTGCTTTCCCGAAGTCGTTGAACTGAACCGCGCCTTTCCTTGGGGTGACGCACCTTCTTTTCCCCCTCCAAATCTGTCTCGCCGCTTCGGTCTTCCTGAACGCCACCATTGACGTTTCCTTAAACGGATTAGTGGCCTACCCTTTCTTTGTTGGGACGGAGTGGGGCCCGACCTAGGCCTGCGCAGTGACGAACGCCTACGCTTCTTCCTTTTTCTGTGATATTTGCAAAGCTGCTCGGTGTTATCGCTGCACTGCTGAAGCGGGGCGTTCTTGCTCTCATCTGCCACTGCGTTAACCATGCCTACATTTGACAATGTCGAAAGGTCCCCCTTAGGCACGAAGAAGGTTTCCAGCCTCTTACTGGGCCCATTAGGGCTGCTGGCACCCTCTTCATCCACGCAAGGAGCGTCTTTCGACATCGTCCCCACCTCCAGACCGGCCACGGCCTCGTTCTCTACATCATTTACATGAATGCATTCGAGAATATGCGGGCCCTTCTCTGGCGCGATCTGTTCCTGTCGCGCTTTATGAGGCGCCTCAACTTCTGGCGCTTTGCTACGCGCCTCGCTTTCAGACTCCGGTGCGAGTCTTTCTTTCTTTTTGCTGACAGAACTTCCGAATCTTCTGATCAGCTCTGCTTTCACAACTTCGTAGTTGTTCGCGTGCTGCTCACTGAGTCGCGCAACAACATCCGCTGCCTCGCAGGGCAGAACCGTGCGTAGCTTCTGAGACCAGGTGTCTCGCTCACACTTCAGTTCACTACACTTCCGTTCAAAGAGTCTAAGATACAGGCCCATATCCCATAATACCTCATATGGCTGCATGTACCTAGACATCTCGAACTCTGCCTCATTTTCGAGAAGTACTCCTTGCTGGAGTCCCAGCCTCCTACTCAATTCGTAGTCTTGTTTGAAAAACTTTAGCTTGAGGCTTTCTCTTTCGTGTTCACTCTTTCCTTCCATCTGAGCTGCTCTTAGTTTTCTTTCGATGATGAGGTCCCATTCTTCACTTAGTTCCTCATCATCAGCCCCCAAATCATTAATCGCTTGAATGATCATGGGTTTTCGTGCCAAACCCTTTGTATCGATCCCCAATTCCTCACACAACAGCAACAAGTCTGACATCTGCAGCTCCCGTAAGTTCATGATCGTACTGAGTGCTCGCTACTTCCAAAAATAACTTCCCGAAACGGCGAAACTGAGTCTTTCGGCAAAGTTAACTACCAGTTCTAAAATTTACCCTCTTTTAGAACCTGGTTCACTCAAAGGAAAAGCCAAGCACTCACCCATACGTGATCCATGTCTCGAGCCAGCTGCTTCTCTTGGGCCGACTGTTGTTGTCCCTTGTAGCTTCGAATCCCACCGCTGCCACCAGTTGTTGCGATCCCAGGGTGCCGTTCTCCTGTAGTCGCTTCGGATCCCACCGCTGCCACCAGTTGTTGTGGCTTGGGGTTCTGAGTCGTATCTCACCGCTGACGACCAGTTGTTGGGAATCCCTCCGCTGATCACCAGTTGTTGTGATCCCGGGGTGCTGTGGTAGCGTGGTGTAGCTTCGGGTTGAGGAAACGAACGCTTACGAGATGGGGATACGAAAAACAAACAGGTTTATGGCACTATTTACAAATATTTACAGCATGAGGTTAAGAGTTCGCAAACCACGAACGTGGTGGTTGAACCGCTACACAGTTCAGAGCCATCACAAACTACGAACGTGGTGGTTGAACCTTTACTTGGTCCAGAGCGACGTCCCGCACTCAGCGGCGTCCTTATAAGCCCTGTCGGGCTCCTCCTTCTTGCGGGGAACACCAATCACACACACACAACCGGTGCAAGGTACGAGCAGGTACGGCGCACGTGAACATCCAATTTCGAGTCAAGATCACTGCACTTAAAGGTGGCGCCAGAGAGGCTCTTGCTCGTCGTGTATGTCGCTGTTCGAGGGGTCCCAAGCTTCGGACAGCAGACATCAAACGGTCCGCCAATCTGTCCGCTCAATTAGCAGGGCACTTTGTGGCGGCGGTCGCCGTTTCTTCAAAGGAATATTCTGTCTTTGTTGTCCCCTCTGGAACGACTTACAGCTTCGTGGCGACATGATGTCTCATCCGCCGGCTAGCCGGGACAATACCTGGCGGGCATAGACAAGCGGCGAGTCGGCTACTTCTTTGCGGATTAAAAGAGCGCCGCTCCTCGACGCTGGTTCCAAGAAAACCTGGGTTCCAGGCGTGGGAACGCGGCCCGGCTACACTTCTCAGCGACAGCATGGCGCCTACCGATGACGGTCATAACAGTATGGGTTAATATACACTACACAGTGTCTTCAGGCGACGCTGCGCTATAGCTGCGATTCCTCTCTGAGGTTTGGCCCCGAGGGTGGAAGTTTCCGTCTTTCGAGTCATTGGTGGGTGCAGAATTCCGATAAAGTACACGTGAGAAGCGGATCTATACGCATAGCCGAGGGTGGGTACGATATACCAGGATCGGAGGTCCGAAATAGTAATTCTCGGGCCGAGGCATGGGCGAGCTCATTGTCTCTAACTCTGCAGTGGCCGGCATCAAATGCCCTCTGAAAGAGAGAGAGAGTAAAACATTTATCTGGTGTTCTTTGAGAAGATCGGTAAGTGGGATCCTTAGTCTGAAATCCCATTGGTCCGGGCCTCTGTCCTCGCACATGTGCACATGGGGGACACATGAGCCTTCATGTGCGCGCCTCCGTACCTGCACCTAGAGCATCTGGAATAGTTGTGGCACCTGGCGGAGCAGATCACAACCACACGCTTCTTCCTATGTGGCCTCAGAGACCATCTTCAGTGCTGTGACGAAACACAAAGTTGACACAATACACGAAGGCAGACGAGCGCCGACGCGCGAATGCCACTAACAGACGCCTAATTCAAGAAAATGGGGTCGCCAGCAGAATTATCCGTCTTGCCTTTAGCGCTATTGCAGTTCAGAATGTCGTCATACATCACTCAAGCGTCCATCAATTTGTATGAATTTTCAAGCATTAAAGAGGCGACAGGAACGACACTGGTTCAATCAGTTACTGTCGGTCTAGAAGGCGTGCAGTCAATGGACATTTAGAAAAGTAATAATACGGTTCAAGACTTTTGCTCGCACGTGCTGCAATCAGGTCACAACTTGTCTGGCGAAACATCACATGACGCAAAGGTAAAGGCTTTCCAGCAAAAAAGTTCCCAAGCTTCAGCTGTCACGATTAGACAGCGTTATGGGCACCTAGAACACGCCTACTTGCAACACTTTGCCTTGCAAAGGGACGAAAAGAAAGAAAGAAAGAACTAGGAAAGGCCTGGCATGCATTGTCGTGCCAAAGGAAAGATGGAGACCTTGAGGAAAACGGGCGATCGAATTCCTCGAAATTTCGCGCAGGCGCTCAGCGTCAGCGAACAAGAAACAAAGAAACGAATCAACAGACAAACAATGAATGGACAAAGAACAGACGGCTTTCAGCTTCACCGGTGGTCAGCGGAACGAAAGTGGTCAGAGAGGGCACCATATAAAAGCATCTTCGCTTGCCTTTAGCAGAAAGCACCAGGACCACCACGCGCACCGAATGGACACGGAGCTGCCGGCGCTGGCATGCGTTGACTTCATTATCGCCAACTTTACTACTTTTACTGAGACCCCGGCCGCATGACGTAAAACGCACGCAATGCGCACGCCGTAAACACGCGCCTGAGGTATGCCCGTATGCGACGCTGACGCTTGCGCACATCCCATCGAAGGCTGTTCCAAAGCAGCAGCCACCCCCCCCCCCCCCACCACCCGGTCAACTTTTCTCTTCATCTTCTCAGGGATGACTCAACGCCCATCCTTCTCTGGCAAAAAAAAAAACAACAAAAAAAGGGGGGAGGGGGGGGACCCGGTGTTATCCGCCGTAACGTACGCAGACTCACCCTTAGCGGAGCGTGCGTTCGCCGAGACACGCGTCATAATGGACGCACTTCGTCGGCGCTGCGGAGGCGTCCCGGCGCCGTAGCGTGTTTCTGGGTCACGAAGACCCGATGCGCATCTTTTATGGCTTTTTTTCTTTCTGGCGCGCTCGCAACTTTCTACTTGGCCATGCCGCTGGTTGTTGCCTCTCCGAAGAAGAACGGAACGGTAGGAGAGCGAGTGTGCGCTGGCCACAGCGCTAACGCAAAGAAATCACGAAGACGCAAAGGCCGCAGAAGTTGCTCTCGGAAGGGGGAGTACGGTCGGAAGGCGCAGCGAGACGCTCCTTTCGAGGACGACCGAGCGCGCTTCGGGTCGACCGTGCGACGTGAACGCGTTTATTCCGAGACCGCGTTTAACGAGTTATTAGAGAGTTTTAGTAGTGCGGAATGGTGCTACGTACGCATCACGCAAGCGCCTTCCGTTACGTGGCGTCGTTTGCCACTAATCGGCTTTTAGTACGCCGTAGTACCCGCGTACGTAACGAGCGTGAAGCGTTTTGCGCCATCTGGTAGATCAAAATAGAAGCACGTGTTGTTGACAGCCAATATGAGCCAATCCAAGTGTTATAGCCAGATTATGGCCATATTTTAAGCCACAGAGCCGGTCGGTGCTTGTCTTCGGTGCCGCCATTTTGCAAAACGAAGTCTCGCGCTGTCGCGAACTTGTTCGAGAGCGGCGCGATCAGCTCATACGTACGTACGCACGCATCTCATGCGTGCGTACGTAGCGGCTGCGTACGTAACGCGATACGTGCGCGTTGCGGTTTGCGCATGCGCACTACACAGAACGTGGCGTCCTTACGTACGCAACGCCGCCACGTACGCAGTGTACGCAGTACTAAAACTCTCTATTAACGCGGAGTGTGGAAAAGACAACCGGCCTCGGCCCGTTCGCGTCTCAAAGCGTTTCGTGCTCCAGATTCGCGCGCTGCTTCCTCGTCTATTATGCGCACTCGTTGCGAGTGTACGAGGGAACGGCGCGTGTGTGCACGATGCGCATGCGCTAAGCGCGACTCCTCCTGGTCGGGTGACTCCGAGATCGCGCGTATGTAAGCCTGTCATGCGGCTTAATTGTTCGATACAGCATGGACAAAGCTCAACAGGCCCACTTAAGATGAAGGATATAAAACGGAACCGTTTGTTAGTGATCTCACAAATACCACACTGCGCGTTTTGAGTCCGCGGTCACTCTTTTCAGAGAGGAGAGAAGTGCAAAAGAAGGAAAAAGAAAGAGGGGGAGAGGGAATCAACGTAGACAGTAGGATGCACAGTATAGATATATACGTTACAGCAACAACCACAACAACGTCTTTTTGTTTCCCCCCTTTTGTCGTCAGCAACAGTGTGTAACAGATACATGCAGGGAGTTCTGTTTGTATTTCGTTAGGACGAATTAGAATTAAAAAAAATACTTCGAGGCAAGTAGCGCCATTGTAGCCATGCACGCTCTAAAGGGCGTAGATTACGTGTGTTCGAAATTCAATTACCAGTAATTACTGAACTGCATTTCAATTACTCAACAGCCCGCGTTACAATTCATGAATAGTATATGTGATGAGTTCGCGATGCGCAGACTACTGGTACGCAATCGATCCATTGCCAAAATGTACCGCGCAATACTTACTTCACGTTGTAATTAGTTAATTGGTGGTGAGAGACGTGACTGTCACGCAGTGGGCTCGTCCCACGTTTTAAATGCAGTTAGACAATCATGCATTTCGATTTTTTTTTTCGTGGAAGTTGTATCAACCGTTCGATGACTACACTGCATGTATGCTATTTCTTACAAGCGATTTCTGAAAATTCCTTATGGCCCGAACAGCACGCATGATTATAACGGATATCGCCTATAACGAAGGTTACATGTCAGATACGCGGCTTCGTTACTTTCTATTTCATTTTGTTAGGAGCAGCATGATGCACGCGATATGTGGAGGCATTCTCGCTCGAATATATATGCCCATCCAACTCGATAAGGAAATACATTGCTTCGAACATCCCTGAAACACATACGGTACCAGGAATATGCGGGACACTGGTTACACCTTTTTTTGGGGGTAATACAGGCTGACGGCCCGAGCGGTTGAACGTGTCGTCACACTTTTGACAGCCCGTCCCACGCCGAACGAAGAGCCGGTTACGCCCTACGCACAGGGTCATTTTTTGTGTGCTCAGAGCTCGCCTATGCATACACTGCAAATCCAGTGAGTCACCGCTTCCCTACCCTCGCTCATAGTCCCCCACCCCCTCACTGTTTTTATGTCTCCTTGCCTCAGCGGAAAGCGAAATGGATCAACACCCTCTAGAGGGTGTTGAATGGATCACTCGAGGCCATTTCGTTTCTTCCGCGCGTCATTCGCAAACTTTCACGCTCGGACCACCCGCGCCGCCAACGTCAGACACCATCGCAATTCAGTGGAATGTATTACGTCAGAGCGCGGAATTTCCTTCAAATGAGAACTGGTGCGATCTTCCTGCGTATTCGAAAGTTCCAGAGCACACGTGGCGAACGCAGTTGCAGGTGTCTTTTGTGGCCGAGAAACAGTTGAATTCTCAAACTAAGGTAGCGAAGTGGCTGACAATAACTGTGTAGAGAGGTACCATCGTCATATTAGTCCGGAAATGCGGAGCATATATATGCAAGTCACTACACCAAACAAATTGACGTTGTGCTCTTGAGAGAATAAAAAGAGAAGGTTCTTTATTAAAGAACACAGAATACTGGCGGTGCATATACAGAAGCTTGCATGATAGCCTGTTCAGGGAAAGGAGATTTAAGACAGAAAAGCCTTAGGTAGAAAAAAGAAAAAAAAATCGCAGCATATCCACGGAATGAATGATGATGAGTGGGGCGAAGCGTCCGTCCATCCGTCTGTCTGCCCGTTCGCACGTCGGTCTGTCTATCCGTCCGTCTAGTGAACACTCCAAGTACCACCATCTCACATCTTTTCATGATACATTCATCATATACAAGTACCGCCATCCAGCGAACATTCTAAGGACTAAACGGTGGCTACAACGACGACGACACGGGACATGCGACCCACGGCGTAAGGACCTTCGCCCCTAAAAGAGAGAGAAAATATACTTGAAAAAATACATGATAGTTGGCGCCGTGCTTAGTGTTCCTTTATCCGTGTTATAGTTTTTTTAACCCCACCACGCAATGAAAAAACAAATAAAAACAAAAAAAACGATAGTGGTGTGTGTAAGTGCAAACGTAATGGTTTTGATATAAGTCACTCTACAGTTTATCAGTTAAGTCGACATTCTCGATGAATCCAAGCAGAAGTTTTAAAATTTGACAAAAAAGTATTTACCTGAGACCTATCGGTTCTTGAGAAGTTGAGCATGTTGGAGGCATGTTATTTCTTCTTTGCACATCTGTAAATCTAGCGAAGTGTGTTCTATTGCACCTAACGCGTCAGTGTTGTCACAGTATTGGTCACTGCTCAAACCAAGAGAGAGAGAGAAGTGTTTTAATGAAACGGGAAACGTACCGGAAAGACAGTCTCAGCGGGACTCGAACTTGGAAGTTGACACATATCCTGGGCCCATGGCAAAACAGCACCTGTGCGGTAAGCGCCACAAAACCGCTGTCGACTACGTTGCAGGCGACGAGCCCGAACGAAGCTTGGTCATACCAAGGCGGCGCACTTGCGGAGTCGGCGATAGAGTGTCGCAAGGTGGCGCGTTAGGTGATGCCGAAAAATTGATGTGAAGTCAGGGTCTATATATAGAACGGAGAAAAAGTACCATATTGGGGATGCATGCTTAGTAATTGAAAAACAAAAGATTGTGCTGAGGGCAAAAGAAAGCCGCAGGAACCAACTAATCATACAGTGAATTATGCATCGTATCTTGAATCTCAATATTATCATCATAATATTTTAAAGTGCATTAGTGAACTCGTGGACAGAAATCAGCTCCGACCCTTCTTTATACGCATGTTCGTGCGTGCGTACGTATGTGACATGTACGCGTTTAAAAATGTGAAAACTTCCGGAGGGAGTCTACCTCACAAACCACCCCCGTAGGCAAAGCCAATGATATACGTTAACCTCCACTTTACTTCAATTGCCGGCCCCATGCCTTTGATTCGTCATGCTTGGCTGAATGGCATATACCACGCAGCGGACAATGAATCGGGCGTAGGCAGGGGAGTGGGGAGGGCGGTAGGGGAACCCGCCTTCCATAATTTTTCAGTTTCGCATGTGTGCGCACACACAAGTGCACGCACGAACACATGAAAAGTGACTCACTCCCTCACTCTCCCCTTTTCAAAAAAAAGTTATCAACTGACCCATATTCGATAAGAAAAACGCAATATATACTTTCGTTTTTGTCTTCGTCTTGTGGGCGCAAAAGTTTCAGTATGCCCTAGAACATGATTCCCCCGCAGGGCGCGGGTTCGAATCCCGGCTGCGGCGGCTGCATTTCCGATGGAGGCGGAAATGTTGTAGGCCCGTGTGCTCAGATTTGGGTGCACGTTAAAGAACCCCAGGTGGTCTAAATTTCCAGAGCCCTCCACTACGGCGTCTCATAATCATATAGTGGTTTTGGGACGTTAAACCCCACATATCAATCAGAACATGATTCCATCTTCCTCTGAACGTCTACTTTACTAGTACACAATACGAACACAAATTACAATTACGACATCAATTAAGAATCAGCGCTTGTGCTCCTTTGTTTACGTCTTCTCACCAAGTATGTTATGCCATACGTGGTGTGCCATGCCGAGCAGCTAGTTTTCGCTCTGCGGGGCGAAACCTTGAGGCAGTTTCGGGCCCTGAAGTGGTGTATCAAGAGCATGCACGGCCTAGTTGTCAGGCTGACCACGTCAGAGCCTGATACTGCCTCAAGGTTTCACCCATCAGAGAGAAAACCGGCTGCTTGCATGCTCTACACAGACGTGGCTGCGGCTGTACATGGGCAACGCAAGAGAAGCCATTGCACAGGACCTTGTCACTTGTCTCATGGTTCTGTATGCCCGAGAACCAGCCGCCCTACTTGCAATCATCGGTGAGTTCTTCGAATCGCCATAGATGTGCAAATCTCCGAGAATGAAGGTTGCTCGAAAAGCAACACACTGAGCTCAGGCCCGTTACGCGCTATTGGTGTGATCATATACCGCAAGTCTAGGAGCTGCAATAAACGGCAACGTCACGCTGAGGCACAGTGCGTCGAAACGTATAGGCTGCGTACATCTATGTGGTTGGCACTTTGTCACATATCGAGGACAGAAAGGGCCATAGCTTCGTTATAGCATACTAAGACTCTGTTACGTTGGCAGCTCCCACACGTTCCTCGGCAGGCTGTACTCTTTACGAACGTCCTTCTCAAGACCACGGGTGACCACAAACCATGCGTTTCACGCATGCAGACTTGATTATACCTGCAGCTACACATCTTTGCAAGGCTTATAGGCGAGCCCTCGAAGGCGGGAGCAAAGGGGAAGAAAAGCATGAGGAATCGCCTGTCTCCGTGTGGGCTAATTATTACCGCGCCGAATTATTCTCGAGAAGTTCCTCACACAATCGGCGGCGGGAACGGCAATATTCGCATGACCTGCATGCCGGCCCTCTACAAGATGAACGCAAATCCTTCGGCTTCGGGAGTCCCGCGTACTTTAGAAGAGAGGCACATGCATGAATTATGCAAATCGCGCCGACAGAAGCTCAAGCAGGCTGCAGCGGCCGCTATAGCTCGTGCTCGCTGGTGCGCTATTATGATGAATTGACCCGCAGCTTGACCCCCCATCGCTTCGTGGCGGTCACGTCTGAGGCAGCTCTTGCCGAACATCCCCGGCGGCTTTGTTTCTTCGAGCTTAAAGAACTGCTAGCGGGCCTCCTTTATGGACGATGGGATTACGAGCGGTACGCTTAATACGGCGCCGCCGTGGACGTGTCCCGCCTTCCTCGACAGGGTCTGAGCGTCGGCTTTGACAAAGCGGTTTTGACGTTCGTCGCCGTTCTCGCCGATAGGAGCCGAGCCCTATCATCCCATTTGCCTCCACGCTCCAAGCCCAGCTCTTGACGGAACGCTCCGTGGTCCTGTCGGATTGAGATGACGTGGGCATTTAGGGCGATTGCGCGCTATTGCTCAGGTCGGCGAACTAGACGATCAATGCGTGCGGGCGCACCATACCCTAGTCATCTCGTGAACAGGACTTCGAACGCACAGGCCCTTCAGCCTTTGCGCTGTATGCTATGCGTGACATGCTGTGTCCGTGAGAAGGATTTAACGCGGCGTATATACCTGTTGAAGGCTTATAAAACCTGTATTTTTGCGATTTATTGTCGGTAAAACACCCCCTTCGGCCGAATTTGGGGGGGGATGGTGGACTCTCTTTTTCTTCCCACTGGCTACGGGCCTAAGGAGGGGCATTCGCACGC
The DNA here is from genome assembly GCA_013436015.1 of Rhipicephalus annulatus. Taxonomy (NCBI): domain Eukaryota; kingdom Metazoa; phylum Arthropoda; class Arachnida; order Ixodida; family Ixodidae; genus Rhipicephalus; species Rhipicephalus annulatus. Next base: position 562,893 of record WOVY01010824.1, read on the forward strand.
TCGGCGAGACGGCGCCTTTTTCGCGCGGTCATAGAATCAGCCACACAAAACGTTTTACAGCGAAACCTGTAATGAGATCACAACAAGGGCCGTTTTACAGCGAAAGCCGTTATGAGATCACAACAAGTGCCGTTTATGGCGCCAGTTGTATACCCCCCAGCCGCCGCAGGTGTCCGTAACCGCTACCACGCCATGAGAAAAAAATGTACAGGATGGAGCGAGGTTCGAACCTATAGCTCTTTACGCGACAGCTGAGTATTAATTCTACCGTAAAGCCGTGCCGGTGCTCGAAAATACTTCGCAAAAGGACCATATGTAGGGAAGGAACCAGGTTAACATACGCTATAGAGCGCTGTAGAAAAGTAAGATTAGAATCTGGTATCAATTAAACAATACCAACTGCGTAACAAGTGGGTCGCTGAATGCTTCAAATTCATTACGAAGGGCTTAGATTTCGTTCTTCATCATTATCGGTCACCGCATCGACTATGTGCACGTAATACCTAGTACTGCGTAACAAGTGCCGATACAAATTAGCCTGTGTTTAGAAAAAGGTGTGTGTGTGTGTGTAAAGTGTTTAAAGATTTAGAGTATTTCGTGTACTCTAATACCCTGTTAGGTGAAATTCTTCCACTGAGAAAGCTCTCAGTCACCTTCTTGAAGATTGTGTCATAGAGTTTAGAAAATGTGTTTAATGATTCAGAGTGCTTGGTACTATACTACGGGAGAGCAGAGAGCTGTCCCTATCCAATTATGAATGTCATTACAATGCGTACCTCGGGGGATGTTGGCGGGGGAGAGAAGAGATGAAAAAGGAAGATGTATTATAGGACACAGTGCTCAAACATTAAGGACAGCAAGAAACACACACAAACGAAGGTGTTTAGGAAAAAAAAAAGGACAGCATATCCACGGAGTAAATGATGATGAGTGGGGCGAAGCGTCCGTCCAGCCGTGCGTTCGTTCTTGCTTCCCTCCTGTCCATTTAGTCTGTCCTGTCCCGTCCATCTGTCACTCGCACTAGCGGCACCTGCTGAGTGAGTCATACAAATATGGTTACGAACTGGTCACAGACATGCACGGGCAGACCCACGGTTTTAGGATCTTCGCCCCTAAATGTGGTTAACAATTTAGAATACTCGGCACTCTACTATGGAAGAGCCGAAAGCCGTCCCTTGGGCCTTACATTTGACAAGGCCGCATGTACGAAGAGTAACATAGTAAACACTAAGTTACTCTATGGCATGTATACAATGAGTATACAAAAAAGTGGTCAACGATTTAGAGTACTTAGTACTTTACTATGGAAGAGCATAAAGCCGTCCCCCCCAACTAAACACCTTCAACGCAAGACGATCAGTCGGAACTGGAATCTAGAAATACGAATTGTTGGGCTTGCGGGGCATCTCCATCATTACGAAGAGCCACTGCAGCGGTGCAGGGTAGGCCACAGCTTTTGATGAAACTAACTGGGTTGAAATTTCGAAGATGATTTGCGGTTATGGTAACCATCTCTTACATGGTTACGCACAAGATGCTATTTATATATATATGAAAAAACTTTCGTGGGGCGTGTACCTACAGCTATGAAATGCACAGACTTCTTTGGAGTTTGTGCATGGTGACAAGAGCGAAACAAAGGAAATGAATGCGCGGTGCTTAAAGAAGAAAAAAAAGTGGGGCTTATTTCTGTCTAGCTAATCCAGCGACACGTCTAAGCTCGTTGTAGGGGACGGGAGAAGGGGATAAAGAGAATATAGCAGAAATATAATGAATAGAGAGCACTCGTCTCACAGGATCAACAGCACAAAATTGCCAGGCCTGCGCTAAAGGTGCTGCACATTTACAGCGAAAGCTGGAAGAGCGGCTTTTCGGAGCATTTTCTAAACACTCATTGGGTAACTGCTGCAAGCACACTTGACTGATGTCCACTACGGCATTAATCATGAAAATTTTAGGGTAGTAGGCCGGCATTCGCTATGCTATTTTTCGTCATTCTTCTGATAAGCTAAACTATTGCGAGGAATTTCGTGCCAATTTTTTATGCAGTGGCTGACAACGATGATAAATTATGCCTAAAGTGGGTATGTGCCACAGTAATTAGCTGAACGAAAACAAGCTTTTGTAATGGGTTCAAGCATTGGACGACCCACTCGTTATGCTATTAGCATTGTGAAATGACTGCTTGTTCTTTTGCTGTTCTAAAACACTTTATAAGTCGTATTAACGCGATTGCTTTCCTGACATCAAAACCTGCCTAAGGCACGTCTGCCAGCAAGTCCCAAGCAATCGGTGTAGCTCAGGGTTAGAATACTGGGCTAGCATCCAATGGACCCGGGTTGGAGCCCCACTGTGTCATCGGTACTAAGTTTCTTGTTTTTCTAATTTTGCGCAGACAAATACGGTGCTGCGCGAAACCCGAGTTGTGATCTCATAACAGCCTTAGGAAAGATGGGGGACATGGTCCAAGGAGTTCGAGGATGGGGCAACGATCGGCGAGAGCTACATGCAGGGGTGTAACAACCAAAACAGAATTTGGAGCAACTTTTTGAGCAGCAAAATGTTACTTTTGGAGCACGAAAAATCCAAATTTGGAGCACGTTATTGGGAACAAATTCATTTTTTATCATGAAAGACCAAATTTAGAGCTGTATGAAAAAAAAGTCTTACATTTAGAAAAAAAAAAGAATGTACAAATCATTCAACATGTCCTAAATCGTGCAGGGTGAGAAAGAGCACTGCTATATGAATAAAATTAGTATTATGAACCACCTCACTGAGCAAATAATCATAACATCCACATTGGCATTTGCTGCGTCTGACTCTGCGAATTCAAATATGGATCCGTCAAGCTGGCGAGCTTGAAATTCAGGGATTCGTACGTAGGGGGTCGTGAAAAAATAAAACTGGTACAGTTTTTTTAAAGCGCCGAAAATGTCATACACTGCTCCATATAATTGCCAGTAATTTTTTTGGAAGCCATCGATCCTACTATTACCCACAATTATTCGCCGTATCCATGCATGAGTAGTTGAACAAAATGTGCTCTGTCCCGTGATTAGCGCTGACAGCCCCTTCAAAATCAAAGGGCGTTTTTCTGCAGGTCCCTACCAAGCTACTGAACTTTCCATCTAGAGTAAGCAACGTTTCCTTTCCTATCCCCACCAAGTACTTGGGACATTACCAAAACACAAAGATGTTGCCTCTTGTTTCAACAAAATCGGAGATAATTTCCACTTACTGACGCGTGTAAGCACACGGTACAGAAAAGACAGTGTACACTGTTACCGTTGACAAAACCCGAGAAAACTAACAGCGCGCAGCGTACAATCAAAGGTGCCCTTTGTCCAGATGGTGCAAGACCGTAGGCTATCTTTATACGCTCACAAGTGCAGATAGCAACAATAACAATGCTGTACAGGCAAAATACTTGCAGGTCAGCAACAAGAATTATGCTGTTGTAAAAAGCCTTGATAAACCTTGAATGTAAACATTCGACAGATGTCTGCCTGGTTGGGTAGGTAAACTAGGAAACGATTTTAACTCCAACCAAAGAGTACGTGAAAATGCGTAAACCCTACGTTTAGGAACCGACTTGGTTTTTTCTTCAGGGAGAACTGTGGCTATGTTGCAGCGGTGTCTCCAAGGCACTTCTATACGGGGACTATCAAATTGTCCAAACTAAACAGAGTTTGAAGTGGCGGGCAGGCGCTAGATTGAACGGACATTGCACCACACTGTGCAGGCATATTTGAATAAAGTCACCTTAGAACTTGTCACCACAAATCAGGTGCTACAACCTGTTTGCGGAAGGCGAGTTCGTAAATTAAAGGAGTATTGACACATTATTTCGGAGGCGAGCTTACTCTGCCATACAAATATTATGTATATAGAGATGGCTTTGAGCAACTGTGACACTCGGCAAAAACTGATAAGATATTTTATTTTGATATTATATTCAATTTTGTCATGGCGCACCAACTGACATCGACATGAACTTTACCTCTGACTACAGTACTAATCCTGGAGACTTCACACAGCAGTCTAGGTAGTTGTGATGACTAGAAGTACGAAATCACGATGAACGCCAGCTTGCACGTTGTATTCCCGATCATCTGCTTGTGCTGTGCAGTCACTGTGATCCAGCATACCTGTGAAGCGACTAAGTTAAAGCTGAAAGAGTTTATGAGCACTAAAATACAAGATATATATACTTACCAGAGGGCACAAAAATCGCCTGAAGAAGCGACGCGGGGATGAGGAGACGTCACGAAAACTTGCGTGTGCACATGCTACCGCCTGATGGCGCTGCTCATACCATGTCGTGACGTCAGCGTACAGTAGGAACGGAAACTAGCTTTTAAAAGCATGCTGCAATTGTACTTTTTGGTGCGTACTCAAGCTTATTGGTTCATTTCTCACGCCCTCGGGGTCTTGGCCTATAATTTAACACAACAAAGCGCAAGTGAAAAATTTCGTGTCAGTACACCTTATTTTTTGTGAAGCTCTAAATGTGAACAGAATTAATTTATCAGTTAGTGATTAGCCACAAGCAAGCAGCAACATGCGTTCATGTGAGCAGTGGGCCTTAATGCCAAAATACATGAGGTTAATTTTGCTCAGGTGTGCATTCATTTACATGGAAGAGTTAATGCTAACAAAAGGAATTAGGAGTAATCAGTATTAATGTGTTTGCTTGCAGTTCTCTCACAACTCCATGAGCATAACAGCCTGCTCAAGAGGTCCAGTGAAGCATCCGAATGATCATCTGTGGAGAAATGCTGATGTTTTGTTTAGCCTCTCTAGTCAATTTGGTTTGGTTTTGCAACACATGTTCATCAGTCGGGGCCGTCTTCTGCGAGGAGTGATGAAAGCCAGGGGGCTCCCAGTTCGAATTAACCATTGTCAATCACAATGTGTTCATATTATTGGGTCTTTTCTCCCATGGAAATACAAAAGGATGGGTCATGATCCGGGCGTCATTTCAATCTAACTATAAGTTAAAATCAAAGAGCCTTTATTGAATCAGTAACTCTATAGACACTAACACAACACTCAGGATAAATGCACTCAAGCAGTCATACGGTCACCAACTGGTATGAAATAGACTATACAGAGTAATAGAGTGAAACACTGCGGCATTGAAGCGCAAGTCTTGTTTACTTGACCTCATGTATTCCAAATTTATTAGGGTTACATTTTATTAAAATTACAAAGTATACAATAATATTCTAAGTTTTAAAGTAATACTATGAGCTGATTGACACAAACCACTGCTGACTTGCAACAAATGAAGCATCTAGCTAAAAAGGTACGAAAATTCTCACAGTTTTAGTTTTAACAGCCACTTTTTAGGCTTCACAGCCGAGTGAGATGAATAGGCCAGAGCTTTGACAACACCTAAGAACTTTTCTTGCCCACAGAATCTAAAATTAAGAATGTAATTCATAATTATGAATGACATTGTATATAAAGTGTACAATGACATTCCAAATTTTGAAGTCGTCGACACAAACCACTGCTTACTTGCAACAAGTGGAGCACCTAGCTAAAAAGGTATGAAAATTCTCACACTTTCAGTTTTAACAGCTGCTTCTGATTGATATGTGTGGTTTAACGTCCCAAAACCACTATATGATTATGAGAGACGCCGTAGTGGAGGGCTCCAAAAATTTCGACCACCTGGGGTTCTTTAACGTGCACCCAAATCTGAGCACACGGGCTTACAACATTTCCGCCTCCATCGGAAATGCAGCCGCCGCAGCCGGGATTAACAGCTGCTTCTAAGGTTGCACAGCCGAGTGAGGTGAAGAGGCCAGAGCTTTGATAACACTTGAGAAATCTCCTTTCCTAGCCCACAAAATTGAAAATTTAGAATGTCATTTATTATTATGATAGACATTGTATATAAAGTATACAATGACATTCCAAATTTTGAAGTCATCGACACAAACCACTGCTTACTTGCAACAAGTGGAGCACCTAGCTAAGAAGGTATGAAAATTCTCACACTTTCAGTTTTAACAGCTGCTTCTAAGGTTGCACAGCAGGTGAAAAGGTCAGAGCATTGACAACACTTGAAAAATTTCCTTTCCTAGCCCACAAAATTGAAAATTTAGAATGCCATTTATAGTTATGAATGACATTGTATATAAATAATAGTTATACAATGACATTCCAAATTTTGAAGTCATTGACACAAACCACTGCTTACTTGCAACAAGTGGAGCACCTAGCTAAAAAGGTATGAAAATTCTCACACTTTCAGTTTTAACAGCTACTTCTAAGGTTGCACAGCCGAGTGAGGTGAAGAGGCCAGAGCTTTGATAACACTTGAGAAATCTCCTTTTCTAGCCCACAAAACTGAAAATTTAGAATTTCATTTATAGTTATGAATGACATTGTATATAAGCTATACAATGACATTCTAAATTTTGAAGTCATCGACACAAACCACTGCTTACTTGCAACAAGAGGAGCACCTAGCTAAAAAGGTACGGAAACTCTCACACTTTCAGTTTTAACAGCCGCTTCTAAGGTTGCACAGCTGAGTGAGGTGAAGAGGCCAGAGCTTTGACAACACTTAAGAACTTTTCTTGCCTGCAGAATGTGAAATTAAGAATGTCATTTATAATTATGAATGATATTGTACATATTGAATTCTCACACTTTCAGTTTTAACAGCTACTTCTAAGGTTGCACAGCCGAGTGAGGTGAAGAGGACAGAGCTTTGACAACACTTAAGAACTTTCTTGCCTGCAGAATGTGAAATTAAGAATGTCATTTATAATTATGAATGATATTGTACATATTGAATTCTCACACTTTCAGTTTTAACAGCTACTTCTAAGGTTGCACAGCCGAGTGAGGTGAAGAGGACAGAGCTTTGACAACACTTAAGAACTTTTCTTGCCTGCAGAATGTGAAATTAAGAATGTCATTTATAATTATGAATGATATTGTACATATTGAATTCTCACACTTTCAGTTTTAACAGCTACTTCTAAGGTTGCACAGCCGAGTGAGGTGAAGAGGACAGAGCTTTGACAACACTTAAGAACTTTTCTTGCCTGCAGAATGTGAAATTAAGAATGTCATTTATAATTATGAATGATATTGTACATATTGAATTCTCACACTTTCAGTTTTAACAGCTACTTCTAAGGTTGCACAGCCGAGTGAGGTGAAGAGGACAGAGCTTTGACAACACTTAAGAACTTTTCTTGCCTGCAGAATGTGAAATTAAGAATGTCATTTATAATTATGAATGATATTGTACATATTGAATTCTCACACTTTCAGTTTTAACAGCTACTTCTAAGGTTGCACAGCCGAGTGAGGTGAAGAGGACAGAGCTTTGACAACACTTAAGAACTTTTCTTGCCTGCAGAATGTGAAATTAAGAATGTCATTTATAATTATGAATGATATTGTACATATTGAATTCTCACACTTTCAGTTTTAACAGCTACTTCTAAGGTTCCACAGCCGAGTGAGGTGAAGAGGACAGAGCTTTGACAACACTTAAGAACTTTTCTTGCCTGCAGAATGTGAAATTAAGAATGTCATTTATAATTATGAATGATATTGTACATATTGAATTCTCACACTTTCAGTTTTAACAGCTACTTCTAAGGTTGCACAGCCGAGTGAGGTGAAGAGGCCAGAGCTTTGACAACACTTAAGAACTTTTCTTGCCTGCAGAATGTGAAATTAAGAATGTCATTTATAATTATGAATGATATTGTACATATTGAATTCTCACACTTTCAGTTTTAACAGCTACTTCTAAGGTTGCACAGCCGAGTGAGGTGAAGAGGACAGAGCTTTGACAACACTTAAGAACTTTTCTTGCCTGCAGAATGTGAAATTAAGAATGTCATTTATAATTATGAATGATATTGTACATATTGAATTCTCACACTTTCAGTTTTAACAGCTACTTCTAAGGTTGCACAGCCGAGTGAGGTGAAGAGGACAGAGCTTTGACAACACTTAAGAACTTTTCTTGCCTGCAGAATGTGAAATTAAGAATGTCATTTATAATTATGAATGATATTGTACATATTGAATTCTCACACTTTCAGTTTTAACAGCTACTTCTAAGGTTGCACAGCCGAGTGAGGTGAAGAGGACAGAGCTTTGACAACACTTAAGAACTTTTCTTGCCTGCAGAATGTGAAATTAAGAATGTCATTTATAATTATGAATGATATTGTACATATTGAATTCTCACACTTTCAGTTTTAACAGCTACTTCTAAGGTTGCACAGCCGAGTGAGGTGAAGAGGACAGAGCTTTGACAACACTTAAGAACTTTTCTTGCCTGCAGAATGTGAAATTAAGAATGTCATTTATAATTATGAATGATATTGTACATATTGAATTCTCACACTTTCAGTTTTAACAGCTACTTCTAAGGTTGCACAGCCGAGTGAGGTGAAGAGGACAGAGCTTTGACAACACCTAAGAACTTTTCTTGCCTGCAGAATGTGAAATTAAGAATGTCATTTATAATTATGAATGATATTGTACATATTGAATTCTCACACTTTCAGTTTTAAACAGCTACTTCTAAGGTTGCACAGCCGAGTGAGGTGAAGAGGACAGAGCTTTGACAACACCTAAGAACTTTTCTTGCCTGCAGAATGTGAAATTAAGAATGTCATTTATAATTATGAATGATATTGTACATATTGAATTCTCACACTTTCAGTTTTAACAGCTACTTCTAAGGTTGCACAGCCGAGTGAGGTGAAGAGGACAGAGCTTTGACAACACCTAAGAACTTTTCTTGCCTGCAGAATGTGAAATTAAGAATGTCATTTATAATTATGAATGATATTGTACATATTGAATTCTCACACTTTCAGTTTTAACAGCTACTTCTAAGGTTGCACAGCCGAGTGAGGTGAAGAGGACAGAGCTTTGACAACACTTAAGAACTTTTCTTGCCTGCAGAATGTGAAATTAAGAATGTCATTTATAATTATGAATGATATTGTACATATTGAATTCTCACACTTTCAGTTTTAACAGCTACTTCTAAGGTTGCACAGCCGAGTGAGGTGAAGAGGACAGAGCTTTGACAACACCTAAGAACTTTTCTTGCCCACAGAATCTAAAATTAAGAATGTCATTTATAATTATGAATGATATTGTACATATTGAATTCTCACACTTTCAGTTTTAACAGCCGCTTCTAAGGTTGCACAGCCGAGTGAGGTGAAGAGGACAGAGCTTTGACAACACTTAAGAACTTTTCTTGCCTGCAGAATGTGAAATTAAGAATGTCATTTATAATTATGAATGATATTGTACATATTGAATTCTCACACTTTCAGTTTTAACAGCTACTTCTAAGGTTGCACAGCCGAGTGAGGTGAAGAGGACAGAGCTTTGACAACACTTAAGAACTTTTCTTGCCTGCAGAATGTGAAATTAAGAATGTCATTTATAATTATGAATGATATTGTACATATTGAATTCTCACACTTTCAGTTTTAACAGCTACTTCTAAGGTTGCACAGCCGAGTGAGGTGAAGAGGACAGAGCTTTGACAACACCTAAGAACTTTTCTTGCCTGCAGAATGTGAAATTAAGAATGTCATTTATAATTATGAATGATATTGTACATATTGAATTCTCACACTTTCAGTTTTAACAGCTACTTCTAAGGTTGCACAGCCGAGTGAGGTGAAGAGGACAGAGCTTTGACAACACCTAAGAACTTTTCTTGCCTGCAGAATGTGAAATTAAGAATGTCATTTATAATTATGAATGATATTGTACATATTGAATTCTCACACTTTCAGTTTTAACAGCTACTTCTAAGGTTGCACAGCCGAGTGAGGTGAAGAGGCCAGAGCTTTGACAACACTTAAGAACTTTTCTTGCCTGCAGAATGTGAAATTAAGAATGTCATTTATAATTATGAATGATATTGTACATATTGAATTCTCACACTTTCAGTTTTAACAGCTACTTCTAAGGTTGCACAGCCGAGTGAGGTGAAGAGGCCAGAGCTTTGACAACACTTAAGAACTTTTCTTGCCTGCAGAATGTGAAATTAAGAATGTCATTTATAATTATGAATGATATTGTACATATTGAATTCTCACACTTTCAGTTTTAACAGCTACTTCTAAGGTTGCACAGCCGAGTGAGGTGAAGAGGACAGAGCTTTGACAACACCTAAGAACTTTTCTTGCCTGCAGAATGTGAAATTAAGAATGTCATTTATAATTATGAATGATATTGTACATATTGAATTCTCACACTTTCAGTTTTAACAGCTACTTCTAAGGTTGCACAGCCGAGTGAGGTGAAGAGGACAGAGCTTTGACAACACCTAAGAACTTTTCTTGCCTGCAGAATGTGAAATTAAGAATGTCATTTATAATTATGAATGATATTGTACATATTGAATTCTCACACTTTCAGTTTTAACAGCTACTTCTAAGGTTGCACAGCCGAGTGAGGTGAAGAGGACAGAGCTTTGACAACACCTAAGAACTTTTCTTGCCTGCAGAATGTGAAATTAAGAATGTCATTTATAATTATGAATGATATTGTACATATTGAATTCTCACACTTTCAGTTTTAACAGCTACTTCTAAGGTTGCACAGCCGAGTGAGGTGAAGAGGACAGAGCTTTGACAACACTTAAGAACTTTTCTTGCCTGCAGAATGTGAAATTAAGAATGTCATTTATAATTATGAATGATATTGTACATATTGAATTCTCACACTTTCAGTTTTAACAGCTACTTCTAAGGTTGCACAGCCGAGTGAGGTGAAGAGGACAGAGCTTTGACAACACTTAAGAACTTTTCTTGCCTGCAGAATGTGAAATTAAGAATGTCATTTATAATTATGAATGATATTGTACATATTGAATTCTCACACTTTCAGTTTTAACAGCTACTTCTAAGGTTGCACAGCCGAGTGAGGTGAAGAGGACAGAGCTTTGACAACACTTAAGAACTTTTCTTGCCTGCAGAATGTGAAATTAAGAATGTCATTTATAATTATGAATGATATTGTACATATTGAATTCTCACACTTTCAGTTTTAACAGCTACTTCTAAGGTTGCACAGCCGAGTGAGGTGAAGAGGACAGAGCTTTGACAACACTAAGAACTTTTCTTGCCTGCAGAATGTGAAATTAAGAATGTCATTTATAATTATGAATGATATTGTACATATTGAATTCTCACACTTTCAGTTTTAACAGCTACTTCTAAGGTTGCACAGCCGAGTGAGGTGAAGAGGACAGAGCTTTGACAACACTTAAGAACTTTTCTTGCCTGCAGAATGTGAAATTAAGAATGTCATTTATAATTATGAATGATATTGTACATATTGAATTCTCACACTTTCAGTTTTAACAGCTACTTCTAAGGTTGCACAGCCGAGTGAGGTGAAGAGGACAGAGCTTTGACAACACTTAAGAACTTTTCTTGCCTGCAGAATGTGAAATTAAGAATGTCATTTATAATTATGAATGATATTGTACATATTGAATTCTCACACTTTCAGTTTTAACAGCTACTTCTAAGGTTGCACAGCCGAGTGAGGTGAAGAGGACAGAGCTTTGACAACACCTTAAGAACTTTTCTTGCCTGCAGAATGTGAAATTAAGAATGTCATTTATAATTATGAATGATATTGTACATATTGAATTCTCACACTTTCAGTTTTAACAGCTACTTCTAAGGTTGCACAGCCGAGTGAGGTGAAGAGGACAGAGCTTTGACAACACTTAAGAACTTTTCTTGCCTGCAGAATGTGAAATTAAGAATGTCATTTATAATTATGAATGATATTGTACATATTGAATTCTCACACTTTCAGTTTTAACAGCTAGCTTCTAAGGTTGCACAGCCTGAGTGAGGTGAAGAGGACAGAGCTTTGACAACACTTAAGAACTTTTCTTGCCTGCAGAATGTGAAATTAAGAATGTCATTTATAATTATGAATGATATTGTACATATTGAATTCTCACACTTTCAGTTTTAACAGCTACTTCTAAGGTTGCACAGCCGAGTGAGGTGAAGAGGACAGAGCTTTGACAACACCTAAGAACTTTTCTTGCCTGCAGAATGTGAAATTAAGAATGTCATTTATAATTATGAATGATATTGTACATATTGAATTCTCACACTTTCAGTTTTAACAGCTACTTCTAAGGTTGCACAGCCGAGTGAGGTGAAGAGGACAGAGCTTTGACAACACTTAAGAACTTTTCTTGCCTGCAGAATGTGAAATTAAGAATGTCATTTATAATTATGAATGATATTGTACATATTGAATTCTCACACTTTCAGTTTTAACAGCTACTTCTAAGGTTGCACAGCCGAGTGAGGTGAAGAGGACAGAGCTTTGACAACACTTAAGAACTTTTCTTGCCTGCAGAATGTGAAATTAAGAATGTCATTTATAATTATGAATGATATTGTACATATTGAATTCTCACACTTTCAGTTTTAACAGCTACTTCTAAGGTTGCACAGCCGAGTGAGGTGAAGAGGACAGAGCTTTGACAACACTTAAGAACTTTTCTTGCCTGCAGAATGTGAAATTAAGAATGTCATTTATAATTATGAATGATATTGTACATATTGAATTCTCACACTTTCAGTTTTAACAGCTACTTCTAAGGTTGCACAGCCGAGTGAGGTGAAGAGGACAGAGCTTTGACAACACTTAAGAACTTTTCTTGCCTGCAGAATGTGAAATTAAGAATGTCATTTATAATTATGAATGATATTGTACATATTGAATTCTCACACTTTCAGTTTTAACAGCTACTTCTAAGGTTGCACAGCCGAGTGAGGTGAAGAGGCCAGAGCTTTGACAACACTTAAGAACTTTTCTTGCCTGCAGAATGTGAAATTAAGAATGTCATTTATAATTATGAATGATATTGTACATATTGAATTCTCACACTTTCAGTTTTAACAGCTACTTCTAAGGTTGCACAGCCGAGTGAGGTGAAGAGGACAGAGCTTTGACAACACTTAAGAACTTTTCTTGCCTGCAGAATGTGAAATTAAGAATGTCATTTATAATTATGAATGATATTGTACATATTGAATTCTCACACTTTCAGTTTTAACAGCTACTTCTAAGGTTGCACAGCCGAGTGAGGTGAAGAGGACAGAGCTTTGACAACACTTAAGAACTTTTCTTGCCTGCAGAATGTGAAATTAAGAATGTCATTTATAATTATGAATGATATTGTACATATTGAATTCTCACACTTTCAGTTTTAACAGCTACTTCTAAGGTTGCACAGCCGAGTGAGGTGAAGAGGACAGAGCTTTGACAACACCTTAAGAACTTTTCTTGCCTGCAGAATGTGAAATTAAGAATGTCATTTATAATTATGAATGATATTGTACATATTGAATTCTCACACTTTCAGTTTTAACAGCTACTTCTAAGGTTGCACAGCCGAGTGAGGTGAAGAGGACAGAGCTTTGACAACACTTAAGAACTTTTCTTGCCTGCAGAATGTGAAATTAAGAATGTCATTTATAATTATGAATGATATTGTACATATTGAATTCTCACACTTTCAGTTTTAACAGCTACTTCTAAGGTTGCACAGCCGAGTGAGGTGAAGAGGACAGAGCTTTGACAACACCTAAGAACTTTTCTTGCCTGCAGAATGTGAAATTAAGAATGTCATTTATAATTATGAATGATATTGTACATATTGAATTCTCACACTTTCAGTTTTAACAGCTACTTCTAAGGTTGCACAGCCGAGTGAGGTGAAGAGGACAGAGCTTTGACAACACTTAAGAACTTTTCTTGCCTGCAGAATGTGAAATTAAGAATGTCATTTATAATTATGAATGATATTGTACATATTGAATTCTCACACTTTCAGTTTTAACAGCTACTTCTAAGGTTGCACAGCCGAGTGAGGTGAAGAGGACAGAGCTTTGACAACACTTAAGAACTTTTCTTGCCTGCAGAATGTGAAATTAAGAATGTCATTTATAATTATGAATGATATTGTACATATTGAATTCTCACACTTTCAGTTTTAACAGCTACTTCTAAGGTTGCACAGCCGAGTGAGGTGAAGAGGACAGAGCTTTGACAACACTTAAGAACTTTTCTTGCCTGCAGAATGTGAAATTAAGAATGTCATTTATAATTATGAATGATATTGTACATATTGAATTCTCACACTTTCAGTTTTAACAGCTACTTCTAAGGTTGCACAGCCGAGTGAGGTGAAGAGGACAGAGCTTTGACAACACTTAAGAACTTTTCTTGCCTGCAGAATGTGAAATTAAGAATGTCATTTATAATTATGAATGATATTGTACATATTGAATTCTCACACTTTCAGTTTTAACAGCTACTTCTAAGGTTGCACAGCCGAGTGAGGTGAAGAGGACAGAGCTTTGACAACACTTAAGAACTTTTCTTGCCTGCAGAATGTGAAATTAAGAATGTCATTTATAATTATGAATGATATTGTACATATTGAATTCTCACACTTTCAGTTTTAACAGCTACTTCTAAGGTTGCACAGCCGAGTGAGGTGAAGAGGACAGAGCTTTGACAACACCTAAGAACTTTTCTTGCCTGCAGAATGTGAAATTAAGAATGTCATTTATAATTATGAATGATATTGTACATATTGAATTCTCACACTTTCAGTTTTAACAGCTACTTCTAAGGTTGCACAGCCGAGTGAGGTGAAGAGGACAGAGCTTTGACAACACTTAAGAACTTTTCTTGCCTGCAGAATGTGAAATTAAGAATGTCATTTATAATTATGAATGATATTGTACATATTGAATTCTCACACTTTCAGTTTTAACAGCTACTTCTAAGGTTGCACAGCCGAGTGAGGTGAAGAGGACAGAGCTTTGACAACACTTAAGAACTTTTCTTGCCTGCAGAATGTGAAATTAAGAATGTCATTTATAATTATGAATGATATTGTACATATTGAATTCTCACACTTTCAGTTTTAACAGCTACTTCTAAGGTTGCACAGCCGAGTGAGGTGAAGAGGACAGAGCTTTGACAACACTTAAGAACTTTTCTTGCCTGCAGAATGTGAAATTAAGAATGTCATTTATAATTATGAATGATATTGTACATATTGAATTCTCACACTTTCAGTTTTAACAGCTACTTCTAAGGTTGCACAGCCGAGTGAGGTGAAGAGGACAGAGCTTTGACAACACTTAAGAACTTTTCTTGCCTGCAGAATGTGAAATTAAGAATGTCATTTATAATTATGAATGATATTGTACATATTGAATTCTCACACTTTCAGTTTTAACAGCTACTTCTAAGGTTGCACAGCCGAGTGAGGTGAAGAGGACAGAGCTTTGACAACACCTAAGAACTTTTCTTGCCCACAGAATCTAAAATTAAGAATGTAATTCATAATTATGAATGACATTGTATATAAAGTGTACAATGACATTCCAAATTTTGAAGTCATCGACACAAACCACTGCTTACTTGCAACAAGTGGAGCACCTAGCTAAAAAGGTATGAAAATTCTCACACTTTCAGTTTTAACAGCTGCTTCTGATTGATATGTGTGGTTTAACGTCCCAAAACCACTATATGATTATGAGAGACGCCGTAGTGGAGGGCTGCGGAAATTTCGACCACCTGGGGTTCTTTAACGTGCACCCAAATCTGAGCACACGGGCCTACAACATTTCCGCCTCCATCGGAAATGCAGCCGCCGCAGCCGGGATTAACAGCTGCTTCTAAGGTTGCACAGCCGAGTGAGGTGAAGAGACCAGACCTTTGATAACACTTGATAAATCTCCTTTCCTAGCCCACAAAATTGAAAATTTAGAATGTCATTTATTATTATGATAGACATTGTATATAAAGTATACAATGACATTCCAAATTTTGAAGTCATCGACACAAACCACTGCTTACTTGCAACAAGTGGAGCACCTAGCTAAAAAGGTATGAAAATTCTCACACTTTCAGTTTTAACAGCTACTTCTAAGGTTGCACAGCTGAGTGAGGTGAAGAGGCCAGAGCTTTGACAACACTTGAGAAATCTCCTTTCCTAGCCCACAAAATTGAAAATTTAGAATGTCATTTATTATTATGATAGACATTGTATATAAAGTATACAATGACATTCCAAATTTTGAAGTCATCGACACAAACCACTGCTTACTTGCAACAAGTGGAGCACCTAGCTAAGAAGGTATGAAAATTCTCACACTTTCAGTTTTAACAGCTGCTTCTAAGGTTGCACAGCAGGTGAAAAGGTCAGAGCATTGACAACACTTGAAAAATTTCCTTTCCTAGCCCACAAAATTGAAAATTTAGAATGCCATTTATAGTTATGAATGACATTGTATATAAATAATAGTTATACAATGACATTCCAAATTTTGAAGTCATTGACACAAACCACTGCTTACTTGCAACAAGTGGAGCACCTAGCTAAAAAGGTATGAAAATTCTCACACTTTCAGTTTTAACAGCTACTTCTAAGGTTGCACAGCCGAGTGAGGTGAAGAGGCCAGAGCTTTGATAACACTTGAGAAATCTCCTTTTCTAGCCCACAAAACTGAAAATTTAGAATTTCATTTATAGTTATGAATGACATTGTATATAAGCTATACAATGACATTCTAAATTTTGAAGTCATCGACACAAACCACTGCTTACTTGCAACAAGAGGAGCACCTAGCTAAAAAGGTACGGAAACTCTCACACTTTCAGTTTTAACAGCCGCTTCTAAGGTTGCACAGCTGAGTGAGGTGAAGAGGCCAGAGCTTTGACAACACTTAAGAACTTTTCTTGCCTGCAGAATGTGAAATTAAGAATGTCATTTAGAATTATGAATGATATTGTACATATTGAATTCTCACACTTTCAGTTTTAACAGCCGCTTCTAAGGTTGCACAGCTGAGTGAGGTGAAGAGGCCAGAGCTTTGACAACACTTAAGAACTTTTCTTGCCTGCAGAATGTGAAATTAAGAATGTCATTTATAATTATGAATGATATTGTACATATTGAATTCTCACACTTTCAGTTTTAACAGCCGCTTCTAATGTTGCACAGCTGAGTGAGGTGAAGAGGCCAGAGCTTTGACAACACTTAAGAACTTTTCTTGCCTGCAGAATGTGAAATTAAGAATGTCATTTATAATTATGAATGATATTGTACATATTGAATTCTCACACTTTCAGTTTTAACAGCTACTTCTAAGGTTGCACAGCCGAGTGAGGTGAAGAGGACAGAGCTTTGACAACACTTAAGAACTTTTCTTGCCTGCAGAATGTGAAATTAAGAATGTCATTTATAATTATGAATGATATTGTACATATTGAATTCTCACACTTTCAGTTTTAACAGCTACTTCTAAGGTTGCACAGCCGAGTGAGGTGAAGAGGACAGAGCTTTGACAACACTTAAGAACTTTTCTTGCCTGCAGAATGTGAAATTAAGAATGTCATTTATAATTATGAATGATATTGTACATATTGAATTCTCACACTTTCAGTTTTAACAGCTACTTCTAAGGTTGCACAGCCGAGTGAGGTGAAGAGGACAGAGCTTTGACAACACTTAAGAACTTTTCTTGCCTGCAGAATGTGAAATTAAGAATGTCATTTATAATTATGAATGATATTGTACATATTGAATTCTCACACTTTCAGTTTTAACAGCTACTTCTAAGGTTGCACAGCCGAGTGAGGTGAAGAGGACAGAGCTTTGACAACACTTAAGAACTTTTCTTGCCTGCAGAATGTGAAATTAAGAATGTCATTTATAATTATGAATGATATTGTACATATTGAATTCTCACACTTTCAGTTTTAACAGCTACTTCTAAGGTTGCACAGCCGAGTGAGGTGAAGAGGACAGAGCTTTGACAACACCTAAGAACTTTTCTTGCCTGCAGAATGTGAAATTAAGAATGTCATTTATAATTATGAATGATATTGTACATATTGAATTCTCACACTTTCAGTTTTAACAGCTACTTCTAAGGTTGCACAGCCGAGTGAGGTGAAGAGGACAGAGCTTTGACAACACCTAAGAACTTTTCTTGCCCACAGAATCTAAAATTAAGAATGTAATTCATAATTATGAATGACATTGTATATAAAGTGTACAATGACATTCCAAATTTTGAAGTCATCGACACAAACCACTGCTTACTTGCAACAAGTGGAGCACCTAGCTAAAAAGGTATGAAAATTCTCACACTTTCAGTTTTAACAGCTGCTTCTGATTGATATGTGTGGTTTAACGTCCCAAAACCACTATATGATTATGAGAGACGCCGTAGTGGAGGGCTGCGGAAATTTCGACCACCTGGGGTTCTTTAACGTGCACCCAAATCTGAGCACACGGGCCTACAACATTTCCGCCTCCATCGGAAATGCAGCCGCCGCAGCCGGGATTAACAGCTGCTTCTAAGGTTGCACAGCCGAGTGAGGTGAAGAGACCAGACCTTTGATAACACTTGATAAATCTCCTTTCCTAGCCCACAAAATTGAAAATTTAGAATGTCATTTATTATTATGATAGACATTGTATATAAAGTATACAATGACATTCCAAATTTTGAAGTCATCGACACAAACCACTGCTTACTTGCAACAAGTGGAGCACCTAGCTAAAAAGGTATGAAAATTCTCACACTTTCAGTTTTAACAGCTACTTCTAAGGTTGCACAGCCGAGTGAGGTGAAGAGGCCAGAGCTTTGATAACACTTGAGAAATATCCTTTTCTAGCCCACAAAACTGAAAATTTAGAATTTCATTTATAGTTATGAATGACATTGTATATAAGCTATACAATGACATTCCAAATTTTGAAGTCATCGACACAAACCACTGCTTACTTGCAACAAGAGGAGCACCTAGCTAAAAAGGTACGGAAACTCTCACACTTTCAGTTTTAACAGCCACTTCTAAGGTTGCACAGCTGAGTGAGGTGAAAAGGCCAGAGCTTTGACAACACTTAAGAACTTTTCTTGCCTGCAGAATGTGAAATTAAGAATGTCATTTATAATTATGAATGATATTGTACATAAAGTATACAATGACAATCTAAATTTTAAAGTAATGCTATTAACTGAATGACACAAATTACTGCTCATTTGCAACAAGTGGAGCATCTAGCTACAAAGGTACAAAAATTTTCAAACTTTCAGTTTTTACGGTCACTTCTGAAGCTGAACAGTTGGTTGAAGTAAAGAGGCCGGATCTTTAACAACACTTGAGAAATCTGCTTTCCTTGCCCACAGAACATGGGCAGGTCAATGTCCGACAAAACAACAAAGCCCCAAATTTGGCTCTAGTCAGGGTCGAGTGTCAGGTCGATGAAGAGTGAGTTGCACGTCTTTTGAGGCATCTTGACCGGACTGTCGTCAATTGTGATGACACTGTGATCATGACAGCCTGTCTCAGACATCCAGCTGGTGTTGGGTTGAATGTTCACGGTGCTGCAGTCACTTTTAGCCTTGCGGAGGATGTCCAGCGTCAGCAGGTCGACGCGGATGTCCTGTAGAAGCACCTGATCATTGCAAACTGGGCAGCGCCAGGAGGGGTGTAGCGTGCTGTCATTGAGGGCCAGGTAGGCATAGGCGTCGAAACACTGCAAGTGCTGGCAACGGGCACCGCGGCATGGGACACGAAGCCTCCTCTTGGCAATTGGGCAAAGCATGGACATCTGCACAACAGGTATTTGTTTATTTCAGACATACTGGCAATCCCAACTGGGATTTTGGCAGGAAGGGCATACATAAAATATATACAAGAGTGAAGATTTCAGAGATAACAATATGGAATAATATCATCAAGTTCAACATAAAATCATTTAACAAACATATATGAAAAGTACTATAAAGAATGGATTTATGCAGAGTTACAAAGAACGCACCATAGAAAATAAAAAGATAGTAATAATGATAAAAGTAATGTGACCTTATTCTAGCACACGTAATGTGTGAATACGCCGTTTCCAGATGAAAACTATATTCATTCCAAAAATCAAAATAATAAAGTTATGCTATATAAACAGTCACTGTGACAGATAAACAGTTCATGATTGTGAAACACACTGGTATTTTTCAAGAAGTGACAAGAAGTTGTCTTCGTTATTACAAGCAGTTATGCATGTTGGCATAATGGCTTGCAGAAAATTCATGCATACCAAAACATTCATTTTTATAGTCACATAATGCTTGTTGTCATCATAGACACATAACGCTTGTTGGTCATGTTGACAGACTGTCAGGGTTATTCTTCTCTACAAGCAAATCTGTTGTAAGCTTCGCAGGTGGGAGTTTTAGCTCACATGTATATGTGTATTCACATTTACGAAGTTCCAGAAGACTGGAGACAAGGACTGAAGCTGTAGAGGCATTTGCAGTGGTGTTCTTGTGGTTGTGTTGCTTGTGCCAACCAACAAGCCAGTGTCGAACCAATAAAAAGGCCAGTGCAAATGACCAAATAAAAACAAGACACACTTTTAAATGTGTTATTATATTGTCACGGGGTCGTGACATGGCCGAATACAGGAGACTTTGTGTTGGAATTTAATTGTTTATTTGGGCGAACCTGTGCCCGGTAAACGGAAAGTCTGATTACAGTAGCAGTTTTGGACTGATAGCGGCGAACGGAGCGTCGGCCGTCGATCAACTACTGACAAGCGGCGAAGTGCATCGGCATTTATACTCTTGCCATCGAATGTTCTAGCGTTATCGCTGGCGGTGGCGTAGGTTCCAGAATAATCTGCACAGTTCGCAGTGTGGGTGTGATCTTACTGAAATGATCTACTAAAGTCCGGAAGCTTCTCGAAAACTGCACGCGCGTTTTGTGCTGAGAATTGTGTAGTGTTTTGGGGTGATAACAAAACTTGAGAAATGAAACGTGGCATTTGCCCCCCTCTGAAAAAGGCATCGTCCCGATGCTTTAACTAAAGATGAAGGTAAAACAATAATGCAAGAAAGTACAATGAATAAATTACGATACAATAATAATACAAAAAAACACTGTTTCAATTTGTTAACGCACATGAAACGGCTTGAGGCACGCGACATGGACGACTTCAGGTCCCAATCGGCGTCGTTGAAAGTTCGTAATGGCGTCGGGGACAATCTCGTAATCAAGTGGGCCGTGACGTCGAACCACCCTGTCCGGTCCGAATTACCGTCGCAGAAGCTTTTCACTTAGTCCACGTCGGCGTATTGGCGTCCATACCCAAACACGTTCACCGGGCTGGTATTCCACGAAGCGTCGTCGAAGATTGTAACAGCGGCTGTTGATCGTCTGTTGATTCTTGACACGGAGACGCGCAAGTTGTCGGGCTTCTTCGGCGCGTTGAAGGTACTCACTTACATCGAGGTTTTCTTCGTCGGTGACGTTGGGTAACATGGCATCGAGCGTCGTTGCCGGCCTCCTTCCATAGACCAATTTGTATGGAGATATCTGCGTCGTCTCCTGCACTGCCACGTTGTATGCGAAGGTCACGTACAGAAGAATGGCGTCCCACGTCTTGTGTTTGACATCGACATACATTGCCAGCATGTCGGCGATCGTCTTGTTAAGCCGCTCGGTGAGGCCGTTGGTCTGTGGGTGTTACGCTGTCGTTCGGCGGTGGTTTGTCTGGCTGTATGCCAAGGTCGCTTGAGTTAAGTCGGCAGTAAATGCAGTTCCTCTGTCGGTGATAAGGACCTCCGGGGCGCCGTGACGTAGGACGATATTTTCGACGAAGAACTTAGCTACCTCGGATGCACTGCCTTTTGGAAGGGCTTTTGTCTTGGCATAGCGGGTGAGGTAGTCGGTAGCTACCACGATCCACTTGTTTCCGAAAGATGACGTCGGGAACGGCCCCAGTAGGTCCATACCAATCTGCTGGAAAGGTCGGCAAGGTGGTTCAATTGGCTGCAGAAGTCCCGCTGGCCTTGTCGGCGGTGTCTTGCGTCGCTGACAGTCCTGGCATGTCCTCACATAACGAGTGACGTTGGTGGTAAGACGTGGCCAGTAGTACCTTTCTTGTATCCTCGCGAGCGTGCGAGAAACACCGAGGTGCCCTGCCGTCGGATCGTCGTGCAGGGCCTGCAGGAGTTCTGGTCGCAGAGCTGGAGGCACCACAAGGAGGTACTTGGCTCGGAGCGGTGAAAAGTTTTTCTTTTGGAGAAGACCGTTTCGCAGGAAGAATGACGCAAGTGCACGCTTGAATACCTTCGAGACTTCGGCGGTCCTGCCTTCGAGGTATTCCATTAGGGCCTTAAGTTCCGGGTCGGCCCGCTGTCGTTCAGCGAAGTTGTCGGTAGTTATCGTTCCCAAGAAGTGGTCGTCATCTGGGCCGTCGGGTGGTGGTTGGTCGACAGGCGCACGAGAGAGACAGTCGGCGTCGGAGTGTTTCTTGCCGGACTTGTAAACGACGGTAATGTCATATTCTTGAAGTCTCATGCTCCATCGTGAGAGGCGACCTGAAGGGTCTTTCAAGGTGGCTAGCCAGCACAAGGCGTAGTGGTCGCCCACAACTTTGAAGGGCCTGCCGTAGAGGTAGGGGCGAAATTTCGACGAAGCCCAGATGATGGCGAGGCACTCCTTTTCTGTTGTGGAATAATTGGCTTCTGTTTCAGATAGCGATCGGCTGGCGTAACCAATAACCCTTTCAAGTCCGTGAGCCCTCTACACAAGAACGACGCCAAGACCTACGCTGCTTGCGTCAGTGTGTATTTCTGTCTCGGCGAATTCGTCGAAATGGGCAAGTAACGGAGGCGTCTGTAGGTGATGTTTAAGCTCCTGGAAAGCGTGTTCCTGCGGCGTTTCCCACTTGAACTCCACGTCGGCCTTGGTAAGGTTAGTGAAACGATCGGCGATGCGGGCGAAGTTTTTAACGAACTGCCTATAATAGGCGCACAGGCCCAGAAATCGGCGCACCGCCTTCTTGTCAGTGGGCGGCGGGAAGTCGGCGATGGCAGCTGTTTTCCGTGGATCGGGACGAACTCCAGACTTGCTAATAACGTGCCCCAGAAACAAGAGCTCCTCGTACGCAAATCTGCACTTTTCTGGCTTCAGTGTGAGTTCGGACGTCTTGATGGCTTGAAGTACAGCTTCAAGGCGCCGAAGATGCTCGTCAAAACTCGAGGGAAACACGACGACGTCGTCCAAGTACACAAGGCAAGTCTGCCACTTCAATCCTGCCAGTACTGCATCCATAACGCGTTGAAAAGTTGCAGGCGCTGAGCAAAGACCAAAGGGCATCACCTTAAACTCGAAGAGGCCGTCCGGCGTTATAAACGCCGTCTTCTCTCGGTCTCTTTCGTCGACTTCGATTTGCCAATAGCCAGTCTTGAGGTCCATTGACGAAAAGTACTTGGCGTTATGGAGCCGATCAAGTGCATCGTCTATTCGTGGGAGAAAATACACATCCTTTCATGTGATTTTGTTCCGGCGGCGATAATCAATGCAGAAACGCAGGGTCCCATCCTTTTTCTTCACTAACACCACGGGGGATGCCCATGGGCTCTTGGACGGCTGGATAATGTCATCCCGCAGCATTTCATCAACTTGTCTCTCAATGGCCTCACGGTCTCGCGTCGAAACCCTGTACGGACTCTGACGGAGTGGTCTGGCATTTTTTTCGGTTATGATGCGATGTTTCGTGATTGGGGTCTGCCGAATTTTTGATGACGACGAAAAGCAATCTTCGTATTGCAGCAGCAGGGCCTTGAGCTGTTCTTGCTTATGGTTCGGAAGTCTGGAATTGACATCGAAAGCTATGGGAGGGGCTTGGTTCCTCTGAGCAGGTTCCGCAGAATCGGCGAGGGCGAATGCACTGGTGGCTTCGACAATTTCTTCGATGTATGCGACCGTTATTCTTTTGTTCACATGTTTGTACTCATTGCTGAAACTCGTGAGCATAACCGTTGCTTTGCCTCCCCGCAGCTCTGCAATTCCTCTTGCGACGCAAATATTTCGGGTGACCAACAGATGCTGACTGCCTTCAACGACGTCTTTCAAGTCGGGTGATTTAGGAGCGCCGACAGAAATAATGACGCTTGAGCGAGGCGGAATGGTGACTTGTTCTTCCAGCACATTCAAGGCATGGTTTCCTGACGGCGTGCGCGGCGATAGTGCTTCTTCTGTGGATAACGTTATCGACTTTGTTTTTATGTTGATGACAGCACCATGGAGGCATAAGAAGTCCATGCCAAGGATGACATCTCTCGAGAAACGCTGTAGGACTACGAAGTCTGTAGGATAAATTCGGCCGTTAATGGTGACTCTCGCTGTGCAGATTCCTGCAGGCGTTACGAGATGCCCTCAGGCTGTGCGGATTTCAGGGCCTTCCCAAGCCGTCCTAACTTTTTTTAACTTCGCGGAGAACGACCCACTGATGACGGAGTAGTTGGCTTCAGTATCGACGAGAGCGGTCACACTGTGGCCGTCGATAAGAATGTCGAGGTCGCTAGTTCGCCGTCTCGCATTACAGTTAGGGCGTGGTGTCGGGTCACGGCTGTTTCGGCTTGTTCCGCTGCTTCCATGTTGCGTCGTCAGGTCACCTTCGGTAAGTGAGGTTTCACCGTCAGGGCTTTGCCTGGTTGGCGTTGTGTTCGGAAAGCTCCGTCGCAGCGGCGTCATCGTCGGAGGATCATCGGTAGTTCGTCACACAGCAACCGCACCTCCATCGATTGCTGCCCTTAGTTTCCCGGATACGCGCTAGGAGACCGGCCCCGCGCTGGGCCAGCGTACTGCCAGGGGTGCGGTGACATGTGGCGGCTGGGCGACGGCGAACGGGAAGGACTTCGTGGTGTCCATTTAGTTCCTGTCAGGTAGTCGGCTATGTCACGTGGCCGTTCTCCTGGCTGCGGACGCGGTGCATTGACGGCGAAGCCACGCAGTCACATCTGTCGGTACTGGCAATGGCGGTATGTGTGTCCGGCCTCGTCGCAGTAGTAGCAGAGCGGGCGGTGGTCAGGGGTGTGCCAGACGTCAGTCTTCCTCGGCGCACTGCGTTGGGCCGCTGGCAAACGGTAGGACGTCGGTGGGGGTGGTGGCGTCTGGCGACGGAAGTGCGATAGGGCAGCGTTTTGGCGAGCGCGTGGAGGAGGGGCATGGCGGTGGGCTGCAGCAGCATAGCTCATGGCTTGCAGCTGAGCCTCTTGAGGCTGAGGAACGCCCAGCAATTGCTGAATCTCCTGGCGTACGACGTCCGCGATGGATTCCCCGTGAGGCTGCGCTGAAGAAAGTAATTTTCGCAGCTCTTCTTGCACTATCGCTCAGATCGTCTCACGCAAGTCAGTGGTTTCAAGCGCTTGAATGCCGGCGTAGCTGGTAGACGAGAAGCTACGGTTATATTGCCGCATGTGCATCTCGAGCGTCTTCTCTATTGTGGATGCTTCTGAAATGAATTTGGCGACCGTCTTTGGCGGGTTTCTGATCAGCCCGGCAAAGAGTTCCTGCTTTACTCCTCGCATGAGCAGATGGACCTTCTTCTCCTCGGACATGTCGGAGTCAGCGTGGCGGAAAAGTTTCATCATATCTTCAGTGAATAGCACTACGTTTTCATTTGGCATCTGCATGCGGGTTTCAAGAAGAGCTGCAGCCTTCTCCTCGCGCACAACATTTGCGAAAGTGGCGAGGAACCTGGCGCGAAAGATGTGCCACGTTGTAAGGCTTCGCTCTTGATTCTCGAACCAGGTTCGAGCAGCATCTTCTAAGGCGAAATACACATGCTGGAGCTTGTCATCGTCTGTCCAGTCATTGAAGGCGGCGACGTGGTCGAACCTTTCGATCCAGCTTTCCAGGTCTTCCAGTGGCGAACCGCCGAAAGTTGGCGGCTCTTTGGGTTGCCGGAGCAGGAGTGGTGCAGGCTGCACGGGGGCGGTCATGGCTGCAGTAGTTTATGTCGGGATCCGAGTCTGCCTGGCTGCTTCAGGAAGGGGCCCGTACTCTGGTTGTAGTCCCCTCTGCCTGCGACTTGTTCGCTGTTCAGGGTTAGCGTCCGTGTCTTCTTTGACGCTTGGGCTGGGGTCGCGCCTTGAGGGAGGCGTCCGGTACATGGAAGAAACAGCACCTCCACCAGATGTCACGGGGTCGTGACATGGCCGAAGACAGGAAACTTGGTGTTGGAATTTAATTGTTTATTTGGGCGAACCTGTGCCCGGTAAACGGAAAGTCCGATTACAGTAGCAGTCTTGGACTGATAGCGGCGAACGGAGCGTCGGCTGTCGATCAACTACTGACAAGCGGCGAAGGGCGTCGGCATTTATACTCTTACCATCAAATGTTCTAGCGTTATCGCTGGCGGTGGCGTAGGTTCCAGAATAATCTGTACAGTTCGTAGAGTGGGCGTGATCTTATCGAAATGATCTACTAAAATCCGGAAGCTTCTAGAAAACTGCACGTGCGTTTTGTGCTGAGAATTGTGTAGTGTTTTGAGGCGATAAGAAAACTTGAGAAATGGAACGTGGCAATATACATGTTGTGTTCCTTCTCGCCTGATGTTCATTGCTCATGAAACTTGACTTTTCCAACTGTATTTTCTATTTATGACATTTTCATAACTCTTCCTGTAGCACAGGCTCACAGAAACTGTAGAAAAATGGTTTGTTGAAATATGCAACTGCAATAGGACAACTTTTCTGCTCCAAATAACTCAACCAACAACACAGTAATTTCTATTAATGTTTCATGACTAATTATGTCCAATGAGTTGTTGACATCCTCACCGTGACTTTCTTGTGCTTTCTGCAGTCGTTCAATGCTTTTTCACAATTAGTACTTTCGATTTTACTCTGTTTACATTCATCCCTTATGCCTTCTCTCAAATTTAATGGCACTCTGCAGTGCAGGGAGTGGACAGACAAGTGAATAGATAAAAGAAAACATAGTTGAATAGTCAAAAGCCCATACGAGCTACTAGTTTTGTATGATATGTATGCATTTTTTGCAAGTGTTTTACTGTGTTTTACTGTTAAACCAGACACCTAAGTGATGCCAAGAACCCACTGCCACCAACAAGTAAGATAATTAGTGTTAATCAACTAAACGTAATGGAATACGCTGCCTCGCTATCATCAGTTAGAGATCATGTTTCCACGTAACGCAACTCCCAACATTTCCCAGCAATATTTCAGGTTAAGCTGATGGTACGTATTCTGTTGCTGTTATTTCTGAAGCATGCCACAGTAATCCTCCATGTAGATGAGTTTTCAAACCTATTAAAGGGATACTGACACAAAAACTTTTGCCTCGTGTTTTCTTTTGCTGCAATCTGTTGCTGGGTGCCTATTCGTCACAACATGGCACAGTGCTTGCTGCAGTGCACAAATGACAATTAATTACGGGCTCTCCATTACCGACCAGATTCATTTGCGGTTTGAGGGAGCTCCAAAAACTGCAAGACGCGAAGTGCAACTATCACCACCTAGCGTGTCCAGCTCTCGACATCGTCAGCTCACAGAACCGTGACGCACTTCCGCACAGTTCGCATCAAAAAGTCCTCTCAAACATGATACGGGACAGCAGTGTCTCCAAACACAAAACTTTCAATGCGTGCGTCGGGGCCACGGACACTCATGCAGCTGCCGAGAACTATAGACTCCTGGCACAGACACGGCAAAAGAAAAATGCTGGCTGTCACGTCATCACAACTTGTTTCATTCACTACAGCGTGGTGGCGTAAAGAAAGTAAGAGAGTCCCCGTGGGGTCCCTTCTGGTGGTATGAACACCTTCTATATTCAAACTTCAAATTTAATTTAAAATACCGTCCAAGCTATAATCGCTGTTTATACCTTGCAGATTGTATACACATGTTCACAAGAATCGTTCCCGCAGGCTATCTCGGCTACGAAATTTCGCGTCAGTGCCCCTTTCAGGTATTTCTATGTACACAGAGGAAAACATGTAAAAATCGTAGTTAGTGCCCACTTTGAAATGGGAACCGAACTAGTTGTACAAAAGTAGCTCATGCAGGTTCTACAGGAATGGAAGGATACTTCAATAATGCATGTTGGCGAACAAGTTGGTCGTACACCATTAAACCACGTGTGGCACAAAATAAACACGGACAAGAGAAGGAGGACAGACACGGACTCCCAACTTGACTTAATTCTAAAGAATATGCGTTCTTATACCAAACAAACTGCAAGTCCATTTACGTGCATGCGGGAAACCTGTTGTCATTGTGATACTATTTTACTGGTGTATCACTGAAACAAACATTTTTTTTTCTTTTCTACGACGAAAAAAGCCTCTGCAAGTTCATGTGCCAAGTGGTCACAGTGCATGTTAAAAATTTCCGTTCCTAGTCCGATCTTTATCGAAAGCTGGTGCTCCCAAAGTCGTTCATTTACACACTGTAAACTTTTTACAGGTCAGAGGGACTTCGTATAGCAAACCCATCAAGCACTCGACGAATTGACTGGTGTGGCACTCAGTACAATTGTGCACACTCCTACTTACAGAGGTGATGCAAGGGCATAGTGAGCCAAATTTGGTGGGGCAAAAAATACCTCCAGCCTGCCGTAGCAATTGGTGACATTCTTCAAGTTGTTAGACACTCTATGGATATAGGGGACAAACGCCCGTTGTATTTGTTTATCACGAGTGTTTTATGTCAGGGTCGACCTCAGCTCCACTAAGATATTTCTGTCACAGATAAGACATAAAATATATACTAAGAAATTGCGAAAAAAGAAAAAAACGAGAAAGAAAGGTTCGGTCCTGGGGCGTAGAATCAGCAACCTGTCAATCCGCAGCGCACGGTGCTAACCACTAGGCCACGAAACGAATGTTGTCAAAGCCTCTAACGGCAAGGCATTCATATACACTGTACACCGTTCGGCGGTCTTCAGAGCTCCGTAGCTTGAGTGTGTTTTCATCATCAGTAGCGAAATGGCGGTGCGACGATGTCGTGTTGGGTGTGCTGTAAAGGTAGTTGCCTCTCACGATTCTATGAGCACCGCGCCGCCTTCACGCAGCGTGGTCTGTTCTGGGCACGAGCTAATCAGGCTCATGATTCGAGAACACACAAAGGCCACTTCGCTTGCTGCCACGGTCGCGCTTACGGAAGGAACACGCTGCTCACACACAAGGAAGTAAGAATTAAGACAGTTGCTTGCGCTTGTCTTATGTGTACTTTATGTTCGTTTTGTGCGTCTTACTTTCTATTTGAACAGTGCGCTTGAAGTGTCGAGCTGTGATAGTTGTTAGACTGTGCTCATTTTCTGCATGCGCATTTTGTGCTTGCTTTTTGCTTGAGGTGCACCCCGCAAGTTTCGAGCTGCTTGCCATTCCTTGCATTGCTTCACAATTCGTTGCTGTAGCATTCATTTCTTAGCCCTTGTGTCAAAACAATGCGCAACGAACGCTCAACTACCTGAGTGATTTCAGCGCTCTGTTCCCGTCTCTTCTATCCCCTCCTGTCGTTTGCGCTGCTAAGCACTTTATTCGTCTATCAAGCGAGCAGACATTTTAGTTTTGTGATATAACAATTCCTAAAAAGAGGGATCAGCCACGTTTTTTTTTACTACCTTGACATCCCCGAGTTGCATTAGCTTTCAAACTCCGCAGGAGCTTTTCCACCACAGCAACTATGACCGGTGTGAGAAGACCAGCCTTCATCAACCTAACGTAGCAACCCGGTTGTTTAGGCTGCCATGTGGAAGGTTAAATTACGACTTTTACAAGGCTCCCTTCAAATAAAACCTACCAATGGCCTGCTTCTAAGGTCAGGTCTTTTCTGGCTCACCGCAAGTGCATCCAGCACGTGTGATTTGATGTCAAAGATCATATGTGCTGAATGTGTTTGCGTCAGTGATGCATCAGTAAGACAGTATCACAGTGAAAGCAGGTATCTCGCATGCGCGTAGATGATTTTGCGGTTCGTGCGGTGTAAATAAGCATATTCTTCTGAATAAATTCAGCCGTGAGTCTGCAGCCATGCTTGTTCTCTTGTTGTGTACATTTCTTTTGTGCAGCGCCTCATTTAATGAATACAGGGCTATGACACGGCTGTCATGCCGGCCTTTGTATATTATCCGAAATGAGAGCAGGGAGTCCAATGTGCCTAGCAATACAAAACACTCGACTTTGAGCAGGCGCGTAGCCAGAAATATCTTTCGGGGGGGGGGGGGGGGGGGGGCACCACTTTGATTTTAGGAGGGGCACCCTTTTAAAATGGCTATTTTGCTGCTCTCTATGCCATTGCGAAAAAAAAAAATTTCGTGAGGGGGGGGGGGCAGTGCCCGGTGTGCCACCCCCTGTCTACACCCCTGACTCCGACTGTACATTTTAATTCAACATTTCTATTTGACAGTGCCACACTTGAAAGGGCCCTGCAACACTTTTTGAGCATGGTCAGAAAATACTGCCGATTGGTAGTCGAGGCTCTGGACAACAGGCGAGCCCCCAGAATCAAGAACGCTTTATTTACACCTCATATGCAGAAACAGTTCCGTGCCATAATTCTACGGCCTTCCGAAGATCCACACACCAGGGATACCACAACGTCCGATACCTGACTTTAAAACATCCCCATTTCGCATGCTGTGCAAACATCTACACAGGACCCCGTCACCAATAGTGGGGAAGACAGCCACACATGTAAGAAATGCCACCCATTTTGTTCAGTGTAGATCAGAGGTGGCAATCGGCAGTGACGAGAGCCTCGTGTCATTCAACGTAGTTTCCCTGTTCACGAGTGTGCCTGTACGCCTCGACGTCTCAGTCCCCTGAACCACTCTAGAAAGCGATGAAAACCTCAATGAAAGGACGAACCTCAGCACGAATGAACGGTGCCACCTGATGAAGTTCTGCCTTAAAGCAACATATCTTTATTTTGGAGGTGAATTCTACCAACAGTGAAGTGGAATCGCCATGAAAGCCACCGTTTCAGCCACAGCGGCAAACTTGTTAATGGAGCACATCAAAACACGAGCCTTGGACACATTCGCCGAGCCACCAAAAATGTTTTTCGAGATATGTGGATGCCGTCTTTAGCGTGATCGAGGGAACTAACATCAACAGCTTCCTGGCACAGCTGAATTCGATTAAGCCGGCCATTCAAATAACCGTGGAACGTGAAAAGAACAACGTTCTTCCTTTTCTGGATGTGCTCGTAAAATGGGAAGAAGCGGGGGTTGGAAGAACACTTGAGCTTGTCAGTGTACCGAAAACCTATGCACATCGGACTATATCTACAGTTCATTTCCAACCACCTGACTACCTACAAAGCATTGGGGCTTGAGACACTCCAGAATTGCACAGGGACCATCTGCAGCTCGAAGAAGAAAAAAAGGAAAGGGGGGATCACGATTGACCTCTTGGACAATGGGTACTCAAAGAGCTTTATTCACCACATACGCCCGTGATGTGACAGCCGGGAAAGTGCCCTCTGCCTGTTGTCTTCTGCAAAGGGTGACACTAATAATGAAGCCTCTTCCAAAGACTCCTACTGCCTCTCGTTCCCACACATTCTGGGAATCAGCGAGCAACTATAAAATGTGCTGGGAAAAGAGGGCATCCAAGTGGTGCGCAAACCTGTTTCAACAATCGCGCAACCCTTGCTGCAACCAAAATACCGGCAGCCAATAGAAAGATTCCCCGGGCTAGTATATGAGGTTCCATGCAAGGATTGTCACGCGACCTACATCAGTGTGACAAAAAAACCTCCTAGCACGATACGGTAACATCGAAACGACGTGCATACTTTCAGTGCTGCACGAAAAACTCTCACAGAACACAGTGAAAGATGAACCATTGCATCGATTTCAACGATGTCTAGATCATCAATGTGGAAGGTAGCCGCACAAAAGCGCAGTTCTTAGAGTCCCAGCATATTCAAACAACACCTGAAAATATTAACTGGTCAACTAGGACTTATCCAAGTGCATAAATGCACGGCCTATAGAACCAGAGGAGAAAACACCACAGCAACAAAAACGGCGTGATAAGGACGATGGAGAGGGGGTGCCAGCAAGAAAAGACGCCAGCTTCGGAGTTGGCCACACAATCACCCCCGAAGAAGGAACCGAATCGCTCCCGAAACCTTGGGTCCAGTTTATAGTTTTTATTTTATCATTAGAAACTTTGGACTAAATAAAGGCGGCTGGAGAGTTCACTTCATTGGTACGAATTTTCACCCAGCCAGAAAGATCTCTGTCGAATGTGTTCACCTTTCAATATTATAGCGCTGCATGAGCCAGGGATTCACAATGAATTCTGAAGGATCGCTCGAAATCGCTTTTACTTTCTCTCGACAAATGTCGCTACAAGCTTAAAAATCACTAGTCACAGCCAGTGGCTGATTAGAGCATGGGATGCTCAATCATTACTAAGGCCGTTGCGGGAGGCTCTGACTTGTCCACGTATGCGCGCGTGATCGCAGTGAAGAGCTGGGCATTGGAAGAAAAAAAGAAAAAAAAAGGAGGGGGGGAATAAATCGCTTAAGGTCACGAGGCGGGAGTGGCATATTTTCTTTCCCCGTGCCATCTCTCCCTGCTTAGCTTCCAGCACTTTGGTCGGGACAAGAGAAGAGAGAATGCAGTTGTAGCGTGTGACAAATTTTTGCAACTCTGCTCGTACTGAATGGATTTTAAAAATTCTTGCAGAGGTGAATTCGTGGGACAACAAGCTCCATTAGTGAATCCATTCCATGGCTACTTGGAAGAGTGTTGATGGGCCAGTTTAAGGTTCTCCCACTGACAACGATCGTCATTTTGGCACGCACTATGGGACATCAGGAAATGAGGTGCCACTGCTGATGTCTCCTTTCAGCATGAAACCATACTGAGCCTGTCAATACATATGCTCTACGATGACAGCAGGGGCAGCACATTTTAATTATGCTCTCATTTCTTTCAATTAAATGATAAAATGCCGCAGACCACTAAGAAGCACCCCCCCCCCCCACAAAAGCAACGACAAGAACAAAAAAAAAGATACACTGCATAACCGCAATGATGCATTTATAACTCTTGCAATCAGTTGCTGTTTTCACAATGTATGGAGGTGAGACTTTCATGATCGAATTCTCTGACTCAAAAAGTGTCTGTTAACTTTGGCACTGTAGGAAACTACGGGAAGAGACGAAGAAGAAGGGGTAGTGGGCAGATGCTGTTTGGACTCTCGGATTGGAATGGGCACCATGTTTAGACAGCATTGCACGAAGCGCCAGTAAGGGCTACAGAAATATTTTCCACATCATTTTATAGTGGCGAAATCGGGGACGACGCTCGGAGCTTGGTCATGCGATGCTTTGTGACGGATAGCACAGTGACGCCTTCTTCACCTCGTGGCATAGCCAGCCACTGATTTTCTGCGTTTCCCAACACTGGACCGGATTATGGAGGCCCTAATTAAAGGCGCAGTCAAGGACGCTAGGCCGCCACGCAAGCTATCGAAAACATCGAACACCTTGCGCATATGGATCAACTACTAATAAGTGAGTTGACGAATTTTCACCGAATTTTGACTACTCAGTATAGGAATCTCAGGGAAACTGACAAGGAGGTAGAAGATACAGTTCCCATATATCGTTTAGAAGTGGAGATGGAGGAAGCAGATGATTATGTTCACCAGATTATTCGAGCGAAAGTTATAGCATAGTGTAAGATTTAAGATGCATTAAAAGCTAGGCAAGCTGATCTGGAATCAATAAAAGAGCGGGTTAGAACAGAAGCAAAAAGAAAAATTGGCTCCTCGTCTATAGCACTAACACCTAGCCAGTGCTTCCTCAATAATGATCTGGCTGCACAGACACTTGATGAGTCGACTTCATGACGAATAGACGAACACATCCAAAGTCAACAGACAAGCTTTCCCTCGGCAGAGAGTACAATCTCGAAGATCAGCACCGAAGAACAACTTCAGAGGCTAGAGAGCCCTTCCGCGACTTTAGAAGTCTAGTCAACCATCTGCGCCCGTGAAGTGAATGACAAGATAGCATCAGGTACTCAGGTGTACCTGGCGGGTGAGACCTGTGTGAAGGAAAATCAGAAAGCATTTGAAAATCTAAATCAGATCAGAACAAAGAATAAAGAGGAGGTCAATGGTGGGCTTTGCCGAGGGGACAGCGGCTTGTCCTTTTCTCCACAGGCACTATTCATGCCTGTTATAATGCTCTACGGTATAGCTCTGATATTTCAAATTTAACTACAAATATTTCCCAGCACCAAATATGCTAAAAAAATTTTCAGATTGTTCTGGGACGCATACAGGTTAACAAAAAGTTCATAATTCAAGATTAAAACATTTGTGCCATAGCCCCTGTATGAATTGATTCAGAAGGGAAATTGCTCCGCGTAGAGGGATCCCCCGAAAGCTGCTTCGGTTTCACATTGCAAAACTGTGTCAAGGCAACCCGAAAACTTGTATATGTTTTTGTTTATGGCTATGTGGTACCTTAAGAGGCTGCCTAAATGCTCTCCACACAAAATTAGTATGGAAGAGCTGCTCTAGTGTTGAGACAACAATAGTGCTGTGAAGTACCCAAGTTGGCAATACAGACTCACCTGCAAATTCTCGACGACGGCCTCGTCTGATGTCGCAAAATGGCCTCTCAAGAGTGCTTCCGTTTCCTCTCGTCTCATGATGTATGGTGCACTTTCAATGAGCAAGGACATCATCTCGCTCTCCAAGACCTTCACAGCTTCGAAGGCACGCACCGTCACTTTCTCTGGAATGAATTCGTCCCAAACAGCGAAGCAGTTCTTTTTGGTGAAATCGACAAGAGGGAAGGTGTTCACCATTGTCAACGGCAAGCGGAAGTATGGCTTGCCATTGAAGGACAGGCTAGCCGTGCGATCGCCTAGAGACGACCGTTCTACGATTGGAGAGAAGTAAATGAAAAGTGATGTTGCGGCAGCCTCACTGTGGCTGTGTGCCACGTAGGTCCCGCAGAAGAAGGTAAGGTCGGCAGTCTTGGCCGACTTGACTGGCGTGAGCGGCAGCTCCCGAAGGAAATGGTAGAATGGTTGGCACGGCAGCATTGCGACAGGGGGCTGTGGCCGGCGCCGACCTCAAACTGCATACAGAGACACACAGGAGGTGCAAGCAGTTGCTGTGTTTATCTGACACATTTACAAGTCCCTCGAGAAACAATCATGTGAATACTGAGTATTTGACATAATAAATACTCGCCCACTATTCTTTAAGTGTATTTAATTAGCTCCAAGAAGTCGGGGTGGCCGCGCCTGGATGACGTAACTCCCACAACAGTTACACACTACTGCTTGTGACGTGGCGTTTGATCGGTCCAGCTGTTCATGCAAATCGGAATATACAGCCACATAATTCCTTGTGACTAGCCATTTAGAATAAATACTTACGAAATACAAATACACTAACATCTTAGAATTTCCCTGAATGTTTTGTGAATGACCGTATAATTTTGTTCAACATTCTGGATATATCAAAAACATTTTGAGGGTAAATTCATGTAACATCTCTTTTAGCAAAAAACACAACTTTGTCAAAACTTTGTCGAACAATTTGCATGAAAACTGGATTGTATTTAGTGAATTTGACAACACTCTAAATTTATTTTTAATTTTTCGGGGGACATTGTCTAAACCCAGAGTGTACACCACGTTGTAATGAAGTTGAAATAATCAGTGCAAAGCCTCTTAGTACCGATTTCCTTGGCATAAGCGGTGACAACAATGAATGCCTAGCTGGCATACACTACCAGTTTCACAGTGAATCTCCCGTTCAGACGAGAGCCTGCCCATTAGATTATCACAACTTTTTGCGGCTCAGTAAACATTCACTAGCAGTGTAAACAGCCGCCTTCTACCTTGGTAGATTTGGATAACAACAACGAGCAGTTATCGCCACCGTATCACGGAAGAGTGGGCACATGACAGGCCAAAAAAAAGGCGGTACTCGGCCTTGGAAAAAGTGAGTCCTTGCTGCGACGTCACTTCGCCCCGACTGCCGCGCCGCCAGTGTTCCTCCTCGGGGCTAATAGCTGCTTAATTCAAATTCCGCCACTCGGTTCATTCATACTCTTTGCCAGTACTTACAGGAAAATATCTGTTCTTCTCTCCCGTAACTATTTGAAAATTTACTTGCTTACATAATCATAAGAGTTCAAAAATGAAACTCAAGTACCTCGAGCGCAAAGGACCCGGTGGGTACAAAAGTGACGTGCACGGCATTCAGCTGTCTTGGCTTTTCTGGCATGCTGGCCAACGCAAGATCAAATGACCTGCACGTCGTACATCGCAGCGCTGGAACCGTGTTCCACAGTTCACGGTCGACCATGTCTCCGCAAGGAAGGTGTGGGACACTGGTCCCGAGTGAAATGGCATTGAAAAGCGGTATCATCAAGAGTACTCTAACGACGACTGTGAAAGCCGAGGTAAAACTGCAGAATAATGCAAGCCGCTTCGCTCCCGATTGAAAAAGGCTTAGGAAAGCGGCGTACCAAACCTTCAAAAGGCTATTCTCATTTCGCTCAAAGGGACACTAAAGTCAAATAACAATTTACATCAGAATGAAAGCTCAATGTATGACAACATCTAAGATGACAATATTATGAATAACAGTGCCCTACTTACCAAGGAATTAAGGTAAATGCACAAGAATACATGCGCTGCAGTAGGACGTTCTTAAAATGATACCAATGACATCAGACGAACTGCCTTTAATTATTCACTAGTAATAGAACTAGCTCCATTAAATAAAGAGCCTTCCATGCATCAAAAGAGGCAAAATGCTGCTTGTTCGTTTGTTTGATTCATGGAAAAAAGAACCACCGGACGTTACTATGGGGAATGGCGCAAGTGGTTAAAAAATTCAATTTTCGTGTGGTTATACAGGACTGGTCATGCCATCTATCGGGGCACAGTTGAACCGAAACACGTCTGCCATTTCGGAGCCAATAACAGGAAATTGATTAACGGCCATTGTTGCTACTGTGGCTCCGACTGCTTTCTTCCTGCTGCTACTAGTGTCAGTGGCTGCGCACTAAAGCCAGGCAACATTGTGCACAGCTGCGTTAACGTGAGTCGGTCCGCTTCTTGAGGCGGGTAATTTGAAGAGCGCTGACTCAATACGGGCCACCAAACCGTGATTTTATTTCAAAATAAGCCCTTCCCTGGCACAAAAGTAACACTAGGAACTTTCTGGACTGTTATTTCAACAATCAAAGTGGACTTGGAAACGAAAACTAATATAAGAGCTGCACGAGCCTTCCGTTACATTGCTCACGTTTGAAAATTCCTAACAGCAACAGAAAGCTGCGAGAGTGAACTAATGAACTAGCTGCACTAATTGACATAGAGAGCTGTGTGTTGAAGGCAGCTATAGCAAACAAACAGTTGGCCATTCATGATTTCTTTAAAAGTCTGTGCTACAGTAAATCACTGATAATCTTGTGGATTTTACGCTTCCGTTTACTTTGCGCTGTTAGAGCTAAAAACGCTGGAAATTTCGAAAATGTGATTAAAATCAATGCCAAACTATAACGTTTGGTGCCCTTTGGCTCCAGTCATATATATATATATTGTAACGGGGTTTATTTGCAGAGCAGAACCCAGAAGGCGA
Organism: Rhipicephalus annulatus; assembly: GCA_013436015.1. NCBI lineage: Eukaryota > Metazoa > Arthropoda > Arachnida > Ixodida > Ixodidae > Rhipicephalus > Rhipicephalus annulatus. Next base: position 600,445 of record WOVY01010824.1, read on the forward strand.
AGCAGTCAGCAGCGTCCGGCCAAGCACAGCAAGCACGAGCTTATGCTGATGGCGATGCCCCGAGGCGCCGAGAAATGCCGCTGAGGCCCCTCTTCTTCACTACAATATATAAATATATACATATATATATACAACAGAATTCAGGGGTCCTTTCGAGTTCGAATTTATGAGAGTCGACTATTATCGAAAAGCCATTTTTACACTAAAACAATTGCCTTTTTTCAAATTTGGTGCACATACATTGCCTTTGTTCATTGTAGAATAACGGCACAAAAGACTGGAGTTGGCTTTTAGAGATCTGCCAAATCTCCAGTTGTGATGTTTTAAATTTTCAATGTACAAAGTTTTCAGAAATTTGTAGTGACTAACGCACTGGGCCAACATGGAGTAAAATTGCAGTAAAAGTTTTTTGGAGAAGTACTCAAACTTGGATTCACGTGAACCTAACATGACTCGGACTGGACCACAGGTGTTTCTTGAAATGCTGAGTCATTTCTTTTTGAAAGCTGTGTCGGGGGGGTTTGATCGAAATTTCAGTGCCAGTGATTGTCGATAAATGTCTATAGAATAGACCATCAACACTAATGAGCACTGATGAGTGCCAAAGGACAAATGCCAATGAGTTTTAACACTTCTGACATATAATACACATCCCAAGCATATCAAGCAGCAGCTGCACAGGCACAATATTATTTCTTGAGTGGTCTCATAAAATCTTGTGGTATTTTAGAATATTGGAGGTTATAGCATAAAGTACTACAAATTTTATATGAAATATTCATGGTCACTTAAATGTACAAAAAATGCTTTTATTAGTAATAGATAATTTAATTATGATTTAGTTAATCTAAACTATATTTTCCAAAAAAACATAATACAAACAAAAGCTATGTATGTGTCAACACAGCACAATAACATAGATTAGCTAGTCAATCGTTTAGTCTTATTGAGATAATTCCACACAGGCACACAAAATTTAGCCCCGGAAAACCCAGTAATACAGGCTCCGAAAGACAAGATTACGGGCACAGATACATTCATACCAATAGCATGTAAAGGTCTTTCTAACTAGGTTCTTCGAGCTGTAGTAAATAGCCTACAGGTCAAAAAGTAATGATCGATAGTTACCAGCTCGCATAGAAAGTGCACAGTTGGAGAATGTGCCTGACTAGACCTCTGTTGGTGAAAAATTTAGTTTCGGTAACGACAGCGCAGCCCCGTAACTGTCACTTCTAGTTTACCTGTTTTACAAAATGATCTCCACCAGGAATATAAGAGCCGATATTAGGTGGAAATTGGGAGTGGTGCAAAAGCAAAGCTTTCCATAACATTATTCCTGCAAAATCGCGCAGGCGTAACACAAGTGGATGATGATAACACGATAAAATTGGCCTATCTATTGATGACTGTGCTAAAGAATTGGCCATTTCAATTAAGAGCAGCCTTTTCTGTCCAGGCATCCTAACTAATCAAACTTCTCTTAAATGTGCGATCATTAAAGCACGAAACACCTTTATTGCGTGCGAGTTAGCCCCAGCAGAAAGTGCAGTGCAGTCACAAGAAAATCTGTTATTATTATATCTTTCACTTTCCTCACTTCTCCTTCCTAGTTGGGCACATACGTGGCATAACATTTCTTTTCCCTCGCAGACGAAGCGCACCGCACGTTTAGTGCAGCTTCTCGCCTACTGAAAGCACCAGATTCCTCCGTTCCAGTGCTGTGGCCGCAGAAACTTTGGGTCGAGCCTCTTCCTCGCAACATGGATCTCAGTCGACACACTGGCAGACGCCTGACGTGAACACGATTTCTCCACACTCGACACTCCAACACTCCTGGCTTCTACGTAAATGTTTCAGGCACTTTGCGGCCGCTGTGATATCCGAGAGTCACCACATTAATGGCATTCTTCCCACTCAATTGATACAATTCGGACTGAAGAGGTAGCCATCGCTTTGGCCGCCTCTCACCGCTCAGGAAGAGTGATCATCATGGACTCCCACTTTGCCTGTTCTAAATACCTGCATGGTACCATAGCTCCTCTGAGCGCCGACCTTTTTCAGGCGGCCTCATGGTGCTTTGAACCTCGCTCCATCGACATGGTGTGGTCTCCTGGCCACCGAGTGTCCCCGGTAACGAAGTAGTTCATGCATCTCTCTCTCCTGGGCCGTTACCTCTTCCGACCACGCATCTCCCCCAGCCACCTCAGCTCTTACGCAGTACCGCGAAATCTTCGATTGCAATAGAACCTCACGCTGTTTTAACCAAGAACCTGCACAGGGTCTCTCTAAAGCGAACGAGTGATTTCCGAGACTCTCGCATACAAACACCTTCTTGTGTCCTGCAGCTGCTAAGCATTTCATACGTGGTATGTACGGCTACTGTGTGCAGTGTGGGGTGCTGGCCGACACCTACCACATGATTGCAGCATGACCCTTCCACACTTATTTCTTTTTCATACCCCTTCCCCCTACCCACAAGAGAGGCTTGGGAGGAGTTCCTGCTCAGCTGCTCCACCCGGGACGCTCAGCGATCTTTGGTGGCCCGCGCCCGTGTTGCGATGACCTCCAGTGGACATCTGGAATAAGGAGACCACCCAAGTGCATTTGTAGTGCAACTCTCAGTTCTTTTCTGAACGATTTTTTCACCACCACAACCACTTACTGAAAGGTTACAGGCGAGTCACATGCGTGACCTCTGTTTTGATGGAGCGTCTCCCACATGCTTGTATGGAGATTTTCTGCAAATTCACCGTGAGAGTAACAGCAGTGGCTGTTGGAGGAACTGGCATTTTCCCCTTAGGTTGTAATCGAGCGTTACGAAAATCGAGGGCAACGAACAGGTTTACAACAGTCAAAGTTCTAACAAAGGAGAAGGAAAACACGTTTGCACGACAGAACAAGAGAAGGGTTCGAAGCGTCTAGCTTTAAAGGAAACCTTGTTGGCGAAGACACGATGCATTATGCGATCGGAGTGTTTCAGTTTCAGAAAAAAAAAAAACGCATCGTCATTGGCGGGACGAGCAGACAAAAACTCCACGATGTACTGTGTTGTAAGCGACGACCTCGACGTGCTCGGTAGTCATTTTGACATCGCCAGCATTACAAACAGCCAGCAAGGACAACAGCCCACCGATCCAGCTCGCAAAAGTCAATAAAACAGGCTTACTATTGCTAGTGCAACAATAAGTTCTAGTGTACATTCTGATAGGTAATGAAGCTGACAGTTCGAAGTGTGGCAGCTTGGGCTAGTTGGTATGGCATGACGATAGTTATAGCGCGAGAACAAAACGACGACACAGAGACAAGAAGGACACGAGCGCTTGTGTCCTTCGTGTCCTTCTTTTCTCTGTGTCGCCGTTTTGTTCTCGCGCTATAACTATCGCCATGACAGTTCGAGCGTTGATATTTGGAAGTGTGTCAGTTTGGGCTAGTTGGTATGGCATGACGATAGTTATAGCGCAAGAACAAAACGACGACACAGATACAAGAAGGACACGAAAGACACGAGCTCGTGTCTTTCGGTCCTTCTGTCTTTGTGTCGTCGTTTTGTTTTCGCGCTATAACTATCGTCTTGATATTTGGGTCACAGTAACATAAAGCGCTAAATGTTGACGCTTTGCTTCGCAATCATGACACACGTGTACGCCACTCTAGTATCTTTACATTGATACCTGTTGAAACCGAAGTTGAGGCGACGGTGTGAAATTAACAGCTTAGCTTAAATAACTGAAACAGTCCGATACAAACCTCAAACTACCGCCAAATCAAGCGCTGATGTCCAACTTCCAAGCCCATTTATACGTGGCTAGTCTTGGCTAGTCAACGCCATTAAGGCAAAAAAAAATTGCCAACTATCTTTATAAAAAATTACAACATTATAAGCATCAAGCATTGCAAGACTAGAACAAAATGCAAAAATAAAACACTACCATAACTTTTAATACCAGATTAACGAGTTCTTTAAAAGAAGGGTATCTATGTAATAAATTAGGGCGCCGCCTAGACATTACGATGTATCAGCCGTAAACGTTGGTGTCAGCGTGCTGTGGTAATGTTACTCTAGTGCTCTACTATCTACATAGGCGACCGTACGAAGTCAGTTGCAGCCGTCTGCGCAATCAAATGCAGCCAATAGTCGCCGTGTGTTGTGTTGTGGTGCGTGTTATGACTCGTCGCTCCTGCGACTGACCACACACGTGCAACCGGTATTACTTAAAATTATCGAAATGTTGGCGTTGTTAAGGAATTTGTCACTTGTGTGGCGGCCGCCGGCGAGAATCACTTCGCAGATGACTCTCTGTTCGATACCTTCGAAGCTCCTAGGCGGCGAGTACGACATGGCCATGTCCGTTGAGACGAACGACATGAGAGCGCTCTACTTGGATGCCCAAGCGACCACGCCCCTGGACCCACGCGTTCTTGACGCTATGTTGCCGTACTTTATCAACAACTACGGAAATCCGCACTCTCGTACACACGCGTACGGCTGGGAAAGCGAGGCGGCCGTCGAAAAGGCGAGAAGCCAAGTCGCGGCTCTCATCGGCGCGCAGCCCAAAGAGATCATATTCACCAGCGGCGCCACTGAATCAAACAACATAAGCATAAAAGGCGTCAGTCGTTTCTACGCCGAGAAAAAGAAGCACATCGTGACGACGCAGACGGAGCACAAGTGCGTGCTCGACTCCTGCCGCGCCATGGAGGCCGAAGGCTTCGACGTCACCTACCTGCCGGTGAACCGCAACGGCCTCGTGGACGTCAAGCAGCTCGAAGACGCCATCCGACCGGACACGGCACTCGTGTCGGTGATGACGGTCAACAACGAGATCGGCGTCACGCAGCCGATCGCCGAGATCGGCGCTGTCTGCCGGAAGCACAAGGTCTTCTTCCACACGGACGCCGCTCAAGCCGTCGGGAAGATCCGGGTCGACGTGGAAGACATGATGGTAGACCTCATGTCCATCAGCGGCCACAAGATATACGGCCCCAAGGGAGTCGGCGCCCTCTACCTGCGCCGCAGACCTCGCGTTCGCGTCGAAGCGCTGCAGAGCGGCGGGGGCCAGGAACGGGGCATCCGAAGCGGCACCGTGCCGACGCCGCTGGCCGTCGGGCTGGGAGCCGCCTGCGAGATCGCCGCAGACGAGATGGAGTACGACCACCGGCACGTGAGCCGGCTCTCCGACCTATTAGTCGCACTCATCACCAGCGAGCTGACGCACGTCGTGCGAAACGGCGATCCTCAGCGCTCGTACCCAGGCTGCGTGAACCTGTCCTTCGCCTGCGTCGAAGGCGAGAGCCTTCTTATGGCTATGAAGGACGTGGCGCTGTCATCCGGTTCGGCCTGCACTTCGGCGTCGTTAGAGCCGTCGTACGTGCTGCGAGCCATCGGAGCTGACGAGGACTTGGCGCACTCGTCGATACGCTTCGGCCTGGGCCGCTTCACGTCCGAGGAAGAAGTGGTCTACACTGCGCGCAAGTGCATCAAGGAGGTCAAGAAACTGCGCGAGATGAGCCCACTCTGGGAGATGGTCCAGGAAGGCGTTGACCTAAAGTCGATCCAGTGGACGCAGCACTGAGACACCTGCGCTTCTTTGGACTGAGGTGGAAGCTTCAGAAAGAGCAAAATTAGGTGGACACCCATTGAAGATGTAGAAATGTGCTATGGTAACGTGTGACGCCACTTGCTCATTCGGCGAAGCCTGTAATATGAATAGTGGTAGTATTGAAGTGCTCTACAAGGTGGTCCCCTGGTTTACTATGGACTTGCTGAGTTTTGTTACTGAAGTAGCCACCAGTGACATTGTTAGGGATCTCTGTTTAGCAGTATCTCCTGTTGCCATAGGTCTGCAATGCTGTATTGCAACTGTATGCATTAGATGCACAGCCTGGCTGCAAAGCTAGTATGTGCAGAGCAGCTACAAGAACTGTGTGTTAAAGAAAGGATTAAAATGTGTAGTGCTCTTCCCATCAGATCTGTTCTTGAGTGTAAGAGCGGACAAATGCACAACATTGTATCGCATTGCGTAGCCATTACTGGTAATTTTTTCAATCTTAGCGGATAACCACATTGCCCATTGCATTCACAATCACAGAAACAGTTGAAGTACCAGAGTATCATACGATACACACTTAAATGTAAAGGCTCTTTGCAAAAACATGACATGATTATTTAAAGCACTATAGCTCTTTCTGGAAGTGCACTTAAGCAAGCTTGTCTTAGAGATGTAATGCTCCACTTACCAGAGCAAACAGCTGCCCACTGAGTACGGGTTCAGCTATATGCGCAAGCTTCGGTGTTCTGGAAAGGCGAATTTTGTGTGGTATTTGAATGTAGGCTGTGTCTTGTAATGTAGTTTCTGAATCACACTCGTGTAGAGTGGCCCATCGGCTGCTTCACTTATCATTATTTCGCAAAAATACGCAGACACCAATGCCTAATGATATCAAACATAGTGATACTGCATGCTAGGTTCTTGTGCTACAAATCAAGCTTGAATGGAAGCTTGTAGCTACCAGCACCAAAAACCACACGCCTGACCGCTGTACACAAGTGTGACTCAGACTGTACATATTTCACTGTTATGTCAGCAGCTCAGCTGTGATACGTTGTGATGCTAGTCTGTGTTTGCATTTCAGTGTGTTTTGGCAGAAATGAAAGAGCCGTGAATGAATTTCTTTCGTATGTACAGTGTAGCCGAAAGTTCAGTTCTCATTAAACATTCATGTAAGGTATATTACACAGTGTGTACACGTAATTGTAAATGTTCACTGCAATAGAGTGCTCTGAGCACTTGTAGAGTGAGTGCAGTAGAAAGTGTGAAACAATTTTGATGTGTCCTAACCTGTGAGTTGTAAAGCAGATAATAAACAGGTCCAGGTACCTTCGATAATAAGGAATCTAATGTTGTTGCTTGTCAATGACTCTATATTAATGTGATAGCATTAAAGAGCTCGTTTTGCAGAAATTCCGGCTTCAGCTTTGTTGATTGTGAGCGAGAAGTCATCCTTGCTTGACTGAAAAATCGAGCATCTTTGTGTGACCGAAAAATCGATAAAGATGCAAATAAAACAAATAATAAATTTTGGGTCTGAGTGGGGACCTAACTCGATGGTTTGCGTAGCAACCGGGTGTTCTACCACATAGCTACAGGTCTGCTTGTGAATACAGTGAAAATAACTTCCACTGCTTGGAAATGCAGTGAAAGTAACTTTCATGCTTTACAAACACAGGCATCCTGTTTACATGCTTCACAATACAACATGAAATTATCGTAATAATAATGCGTGGCACAAGCTTACATCGCCATCGGGCGTCAGAACATGGGATTATCATAATGACTTGATGGCTTGAAGCTAGTCACTCACTACAAGAGGCACACATGCTACTGCACCGTTAAGGCTACATTGTAGGTGCAGAGCAAGTTCAGAAACATTTTACGCACAAGTGTTATGGAGTACGCACTAGGAACATAGTATCGCTATCACGTTCAACTCTTAAAGGCGAAATTTAAGGATCCCGCATTTTTTAATTAAGTACAACATACATTTTTGTTCTTCTATGTTTCCTAACTTGTGAGTTGTAATGCAGATAACGAACAGTCGAGGTACCTTCGAGTATAAAAAAATTTAACGTTGTTGCTCGTGAATGACTCCATATTAATTAAGCACGAAATACACATTTTTTTTTTCTCTTCAACTGAAGATCAGTCACTGGTACTTAACGGACACTTTCAAACAATAGTGGAAAAGGGAGGTGGTGCACTTCCAGAAAGTCGCGACAGACACCTCGAGAGGCGGGTCAGGGAAATTTGGTTATTACGCGGCAGCTTTGACGCGCGTAAGGTAGGACGAGGAAGACCTTGAGGTTGGGGAGGAGGATGCTCGTTCGAAAGGAAGAAAAGTGGCACTCTCGAAACAAAGGATTGCACAACGCGCGCACTGTCAACCTCTCGTGTAGCGGCGGACATTTCCTTAAGCATTCACACATCCCTAGCGCGAAAACAAAAAAAAACAAAAAACGCGCTTCGTCATCCACCCAGCCGTGTTCAGTTGCGCGCTTACGGGGAAACTTTGAACGTAACTTTTTTGCGGGGCCACTGGGCACAGCTTCGCGATCCGGCCGCCAGTTGGTAATAGGACCAGGAAGAGAGAAAGACGGTCGGGCCTCGCACAGGCAGAGTAGGCAGGGGTAGAGTGCCCTTCTAGTACACTGTAGCAGGGGCGGTACCAGCGGCACAACACACGGACGTCTCAGACGCACCGAAACAGGAACCAAACCCGAGCTGCGACCCTCCGCCGGCATGGCATCGACATCAACGCAGTATGAAAGGCTGAAGATGGCAGCCTGCGACCAGGGCTTGTTTCTGATACAGGAAGTAATCGGGCGCTTCAAGCGAGTGGAGAGCATTCTAGCCATCGTCGGCCTCTTTTACGTGGGCAAGACAGCCACCGCCGTCAGCTTGCGCCTCATCGAGGGCATCCGAGTGTTTGTGCTGTCGCAGTTTCGATGGCACGACCTGACGCGCTACGGCCAGTGGGCAGGTAAGTGCGAGTGTTTTGTCTGTGTGCGATCATTTGCGTTCGTCGGCACAGTTCACTTGACCGACAAAGTTCACGCGGCTGCTGGCTGCCCTCGCATGAAAATTCCCTCGCGTCAAAGAACCGGCTTGCACGATGCCTCTTCGTTTTCCTTCCTTCTCGCTTGCCCTCTTTGCCTACGGAAAACTCTGCATATTGTGTACGCATTTCGTCCGAGCGTCAGCAATTAAATTTGCATTGTGCCGCCAAAGCACGACACCTTCGCGGCGATACGTTGAGCTGATAAATGAACGGGCTAGCCACCTCCGCGATGAATACAGGACGACTTCAGTGGTTACGTTGTAGCTCCCTCAAATTAAGGAAAACGCAACTGTTAGAGTTTATTGCGAATAGCCGACAAGAGGCGGAGAAGGAAATACAGTGAGCAATAGCTGACAGCGCTTTTAGACGTAACTCGACGCATGAATTACGCCATTAGGTGGTCACCGAAATGCTAAGCTCGTGTGATTTGTAATTACTAGAAATTAGGCGACAGAGCAACAGAATAAGATCGTTACTTCAATTTCTCAAGAGCAATATAAAGATTGATAACATGAATTCGTTAAGTCACTAGAACATTTCCATCTATGCTAACGCCTTTCGGTATTTGTTTTTCTCCTGATGTAGTTCAAAAACAAAATGGACTACTTGCCCATATTGCTGAGTGCACTGACGTAAAAGTGTTGGAAAGTTTTTTATAATTAAATCGATAAGCTCTTGGTGTTCTGCATTCCTCGTCACGTTGTTTGTTGCCAATTTCGACACTTTTACGCAATGTTATGTTAAAGCTTGATGTCACTTGAATGCTTCTTACATATTGTTTTTTCCCATGCATTCCCTCTATGTAGTGACCCTCACGTGGGTTGACACCATGTTCAAATAAATAACCACATGCACTCTGCCATACAAGGCCCTTAGTTCAGTTAGTCCACATTACGTATTACAACCACTCTGCAGCCATTCATTTTTTAAATCTGAATGCGCGAGCATCGACCGCTCAGTCAAATAGCGCTGTATAACGAAGCACGGTGGTGAAATGAACAAGAATACACGCATGTACCCAATGAACAGTCATGTGCAACTGCCTTCTACAAACTGTTCCGGGAATGGGATGCCGGGAATCGGCACTTATTGACTCGGCGTTCGATGCTTGCACGCGCTGGTTAAAAAATGGGCGGCTGTGCATTTTCATTAGCTTACTTCGTGTTTACCTTATCCAACAATATAATTTCTCGCTTTGGCTCGCAGTTGTCACTGGAGGCACAGATGGCATTGGAAAGCAGTATGCGCGACAGTTGGCGAAAAGGGGACTGAACATAATTTTGATCAGCAGGAACATGGAAAAACTTCAAGCTACTGCTCAGGAACTTGGCAAGTGACCCGACTCTTGAGTGGATACTCGCAGTGAGATGGCTCTCATGATATTACTTCATTTGCAGAATTTGATTTCCGCGTGCGAACCCAGATCATTCAGGCCGACCTCAGCGAAGGGCGGCACATCTACCCAGAAATAGCGAAGCAGTTGGAAGGCAAAGAAATCGGAATACTAAGTGAGTTATCCAGACATTGTGCAGTGATTATGCCACTTTACTCATTTCCGCACTTTAACTTGTGCAGTAAACAACGCTGGAGTGATGTACGACTCTCCCAGCCTGTTCCTCAATGTTCCAGAAAAGGTATGTACCCTGAGGCAACGTGGAAGCATGTGGACGTTCTTATTGAAGGGACGCTTCCCACAGCTCATCTTTGTGCTCTTGGTACACATGCAGAAACAAGAAAAGTGATTCCACTTTCACTCTTGTACTTCTGTGTCACAGTCACTGCTAGGCGCACTACAGCTGTCACACATGTGTAGCCCCAAAAATGACATGTAGCAAGAACTGGCATGATTCCTATACACATGTCCCAAATCAATGGATGCAGTTTTTGTCAGCTAGCCAAAAACAAAAACCAGAAAGGCTCATTCATTTGTTGATTGCTATGACATATGCACACATTTATGACAATGGGTGAGTGCTTGTCCAAGCACAGAGAGACATGCTGTTCATGTTCCCGATTGGCCGACAAAATCTGAAGTTCATGCTTCACTGAGTATTAAGCAAGCTATTTATGACACAATCAGTATTATAGATAAGACTGGTGCCAGTTGCTGTGATGATTGCTGAATGGTCTCTGCTCTTTATCTATTGATAAGTGATGCAGCCATTCAATGAAATGCATTTTTTTTAGTTGCCGTGCACCGCAGAGAACAAGCTTAATACCTTAGCAGCAGACGTATGTTCCAGACTTAGTGTAATGCCGAAACAAACATTGTACAAGCAAACTTCCTAATTTCATCACAGCAATTACAGATTTATTTTTGGTAATCAGCTCTCAATGCACAGTTGGTGTGGCTTGTTGACTCTTCGCTCTTAGGACATGCGTATTTGAAGCTTATCTCTCGGATTGCTGAGGCAGCTTTAGTGAAACTAGTAGCTTTCTCATTGTTTTCTTTTTTAGTGGACACTTATTAAGCAGCCATAATTTCTAATTATGCAGCTACATGTTCCCATATTGAATAATTATTTTGGCCAATTAAAAGCTTAACAGATTATTGTGACACATTTTTCAACGTCTCCAAGTGCATGTTACATGTTTACAGAAGTATAACTTCTTGTTCTTTATTGCAGTCCTTGTAATGATTAGATGTTCTTGCTGAGGTCAATGCCTTTTACTGGTACTGAGAGAGCACACTCACAAAAAAAAAAGGTAGCGACATATTTTGTTTACTCAACTTTTTACATCCAATGTTGCCAAGAGATGTATGGCAAGTGGGCAGCCAGCTTTAAATGCTTAACCATGGCATTCCAAAAAAAAAAAAATAGACGAGAAGGGGAGGATGAAAGGTTGCTATGAGAAATTCTCAAACATGGAGTGGGTGCTGGAGCTGGCGTTTTGACGAGTTGACTTTTCTTTTTCAAGGCTGCAGCATTGTAAAACACAAGTCCACTTGTAGAAACGTCGGCTTCAGCGCACACTCCGTTTTCAAATTTCTCATAGCCATAGCATTGTGTTTTTACTTATTTTTCTAATGCCTGTCCAGTATTGATGCCAAATATCAGTTCCAGAGACCATCAGTGTTTCAGCAGTTAGTCGGAGACTTTTGTTGGGCTGCATTAACGTCGCATCGCACAGAAACGAAAGCTTTGCGTACAGTGGCAGCATTTTCTTGAAAAAGTTGTCCTTGTTATACCAACAGAACGTAGACAATGTCTCAAAATGTGTCTCTGCAAACGTGGGACCTCCCACTCCCCTTGCACTTGTGGTGCATATGGGCAGGCATTAAAATAAAGTATTCAAAGCTGTGGCTTGGCCAAATTTTCGTGATCATACTTATGACACTCTCCTCGTCGATTATCTCTATTCTAGAAACTTGTAGAAAGTGTCAACATCAACATGATGGCTGTCATGATGATGACGTACATCGTCATGCCGCAGATGGTCGCAAGGTAAGTGGAAAGATCTTCTGCAAACATAGCAATAAGTGGAATTCGCAACTGCCTTATGCTGTATCCTATTAGGTTACAGTGAATACACACTGAAAGTTTTGTGTCATGTACTTTCTGTTTCAGGAAAAAGGGGCTTATTGTCAACATCTCGTCTATTTCATCATTTTACCCGCTTCCTTTGATGGCTATTTACTCTGCTTCAAAGGTTCGTGATCGAGCTTCTGTATTTTATCTGGCATTGTGTAGTTAGTATGCTGTATTCATGTCACAGGACTCGAGGTTGCCTCTGAATGCACTCGCATCCTGTGCAGGGGTCATTTTGATGACGTTTATACTTGATGCTAAATGTGGCAACTTAATGATCATTCTAGCAACTTGGTAGAACAAGAAATGCATGCCATTTTTTATTTTTTGTCAAAACGGTGAGCTTGAAAGACATGTGACTGTTAGTAGAAACGAGTGCCTTTAACATATTTAAAAATACTCTGTGTTGGAGCTATCGGTTCGCCATCCTGAAAGCGTCGTTTTGCTTCAACAACCTCAGATTCCGAGCAGGATGAAATGAATGTCTGGTTGTGGAGACAACTGCGTCAGATGTGCGAGGCAGTACTTTTCAGTGATGCATTTTGCACGACTGCACACGTCCTGGTACCTTTTCCAGGTATTTGTGGACTGGTTCTCCATGGCACTCGACTACGAGTACCGGGACAAAGGCATCATCGTGCAGAGCCTGATCCCTTCGTACATCTCGACGAAGCTGGTGCGCTTCAGCAACTTTCTGAGCACGCCCAGCATCATCGTTCCAGATGCAGAGACATTTGTTAAAAGCTCTCTGCAGACAATCGGTAGCAGCAAGAGGACCACGGGCTTTTGGACACATGGCTTACAGGTTGGGCGGACTTTGTTGCGGAGCTTCATCGACAATCCAGCTTAAAAAAAATCGCACGCTTAGCTAAAATGGCACCCATACGTAGAGTATTTCCGGCATGGCGTAACGCGCATCTGCGCATTTTTTACGCCGTGCTGTGACGATGTTGTTTAGCGAAATCAACCGCAAAGGACACAGGAATAGACAACACGAAGCCATGCATTACAACTTTTTGAGATCCTTGTGGTTTTGCAGTTAACTGTGCTTATCACGAATCCCCAAATGACCGCCACCTGCACTTTACTAAGACGAGTTTGCTGCTCGATAAAATAGTAACAGTGTGAATTTGACCTTATACAGAACTTGGTGCAGGCTAACAATGTATTCGTTTGGATTCTGAAATTGGCCCTTGCTGTATTATTCAATCTGAGAATGTTCAGCATGCACACGCCTGGCCCCCAGTGACTATGCAGCCTCATTGGCTGCGTCGCCAGACTTCTCTGTGCAGGGAGAGGTGATGATTTTGTCGGAGGCACGTTATTTCCACAGCTTCACATGACGGTGTTTTGGTATATGTTTGGTTAATGGGATTCAATGCCCCAAAGCGAATCTCGCTATGAGAGCTGCCGTAGTGAAATTTCTGGATAATTCTGACCACCTGGGCTTCCTTAATGCGCACGGGCTTCTGGTATTTTGCCTCCATCAAAATGTGGCCGCCACGGTCGGAATCGAACCAGAACTATAAGAGTTGGGAGCCAAGCTTTCTGACCACCGAGTTGTGGCAATGGCATGCTTGATTAGTAAGCACAACTACTACTGTCAAATGAAGCAAGCAGAAGTGTGCTTGGCCCTTGTCTCTTCTTGCAATTCAGCTTGCCGCATAGCTTGATCAGTTTTGTCGCTTCTCTTGAACAGCCACCATTGGTAACGTTGCACCCTTAGGCACTTAAGCTCGGCCACTGTGCTAAGCTATCCGAAAGAGCCAGTTTCACCATTGCAGGGGAGGCTAAGATACATGTATGTGCTAAATGACACCTACCTGAAAGAGGCTCAACGCTGTAAAGTGCACCAGTGACATTTTCTACAGTATGAAAACCTAGGTTCAATATATGTCTTCACCCCGACCTTTGCTTTCTGGTTCTGGCAGGTCCGTTTAGTAGAGGCTTCTTTCAAAACGTGGTCCTTTTAGATATAGTAGCCTGCCATGATACAGGGTGTTTTCATCAGCACAACAGAATCAACTCTAGTCAGCATGTTGGATAGGTATCTCACTGTTGTGTCGGTATCGGTGAAATTTTACATTGTTAAAAGACCACCCACGCCCTGTATTCATTATACTTGCATATATATTGCTTTTCCAGTACTGGACATATGAGCACATGCCACAGTGGGTGTGGAACTTGACCTCCTGGTATATGTTCAAGACCATTGACAACACACCAAAGCCAAAGTCTGCATGAGCGCATCGCGGGGGCCGCGCTGGCAGTCGTCAGCTGCCCGTGCTCGAGTGGTAATGAGATCTATGCTTGCGTCCTAACGAACCCTACTGGTGGCCTTTGTGTGGGACGATCAACGGCCGTTTTAACATCATGCGGACAGCAGTGATCGACCATGTGCTCCATTCCGTAGGTGCTGGGGACGGACTCTCACCTGTGGACAAGGAACTGCTCAACTAAAAAGTCGTGTCGCAACATTCTTTGCCAACATTTTGGCAAGTCATGCTCATTAACCCGCATTTGACTGCCTATAACAAGCCTTCAGAGATTTGAACTGTTTATTACTGAGATACAGTATTATTCTGTGGCAGCTGAATCTCCCTAAGCCAACTTGGCTATTCCTATTTTGGTAATGGCAGTAAGCCTAGCAGCATGCAAGGTTAGAACAACTTCATTTGAATATTTGGTTTTCGTTGCAAACATTATTTTGATGACTTAACAGTTGACTTAACAGCTAGGCCTTCGTGGCAATTCGTGTTCTTATAGCAAGCCTTGTCAAATGGCACCTTTTCCAATTTTGCTTATGCAATATATACTGCCAGTACTTCAACAAGGCCCAATCTGCATCTCATGGCAAGCACAAGCCTTCAGACAGTTGCCGAAATCAAGAATTTATGAAGCTGAAATGAAAGACATCGTATTTTATTCCTTCAACATGAGTGTGATAAAGCTGTTTGAAATATGACTGCATGATTGAAGTGGACTGATGTGTTGAAATAAATGTCACAATTGAAATTTAAAGAAACACAGTTTTGAAGTTACAGCTAAGGTCTCTACATATAGCTGCCAAACCTCACTTTTTTGCCTAATTTGGTCGATACTTTGCATCATGTTAAATTACGCAAAACTCATGGAAAGCTTTAGTTCACGTTTCGTTCTTTTGCAAAAAGGTATAGCTGCCATATGTGCCAACATCAGACATTTATGCATTTTATCCCCAGAAAATTGTCACCAAGAATCAAGGTTGTGAGCCCGTGCTAGTTAAGCGTTATAGCTGCTTTGCTAGTGACCACGTGCGATACACTAGTGAGAACAGATTCGTAACCGTGCAGACTGACAAGCTCAATGCCACTTTTTAATCCACAGTAACTATGGCATTTCTGATCTTGCTTGCTTCAAGAAATTAGCTTTAACAAGTGTCCACTGACATTTGTTCAGCATCGGAAGGTTGAAAGACTGACGAATAATGCATTTGCGTAAACAGAAATTTCTTCTCAAGATCTAATAGAATACTTAATTTACAATTAAACCTTTGCAATCCAAAACCCTTTCCCCCCTTACGTTCATTCGTCTTACAAATAAAAGACTTAAAGATCAGTTTCCCTATAGATGGCGCACAATATAACGAAAGAGAGCACACATGAATAAATTGCGGAAGAACTTGACCAGTAGTGACCGACCGCAGACCATTGCGGCAGTATCTCGTCGTCGGGCAGGAGCCGACTGCGGATCATAGAGGGTTCAACATTGTTGAACAAGTCTGACTGTACATTTCACGAAAAATGTCTTTCAGGAGGAATAAAACAAGCACGTGTAATTTTTTTTAGCTGCAGGAAAGACTGCAGTAAACTCTCAGTAAACTGAACCTGAAGGGACCTGGAAAATATGTTTCATTTAACAGGTGCAGAATATTACAAGCCCGAAACCAAGCATAGCTAAGGAAATAGTTCCGTTTAAGCAGTAGTTCGGTATAACAGATTTCCATTTACTGAAAGTCTACTGCATTCTTTTTGGTTTGGTTAATGTCACACTTTTGTGTATGACACATTGGAGAACACTGGTGGCAACAAGCTGAGATGTCGAAGAAAATTTTCCACAATTGGATGGTGTATTATTAATTTAATCACAAGCACAATAGGGCAAATGCCTGCTATGTAAATAATAAAATAAACAGGCTCAAACATCTTGGATTTCCTACGACGTTCTCTTCCCATGCAAACTGTTTGGAGTTCTGGGCTAACACACATTTTGACACAGTAGAAACGTCAAAACTTGCTTCAGATAGCAAGTGACAAGAGATTAGCAATTATTAAAAGTAATCATTCCAGTTCATCCTAAATGCAATTGTCAATCAGTGTCATTCTTGAAGCATCTGGAAGGCACTAAACGGTGTCAACAATCAGAACTTCGTAGCTTCTCACATTAAAGTGGGAGAATACATAACGATTCAAAAAGCCACCCACACAATATGGACTGGGCAAGGTAATGGACCCAAAAATAGTCTGAGATTATTTATAAGACACAACCGTATAAAAATTTGTGTAGCGGCTATTTAAGACAATTATCGTCAGCGTATTCTATGGCCACAGCAGGACTGGAGGCCTCTCCTAATACCTAGCCTCTGAACTGAATCTTTTTCGTGCAAGCCAATGCCTCTTTCTACATTCGAATTTCCCAAGGTCGCCGCCAAACCTAACTTTCAGCCATTCATGGCTGTGTTTTAACTGCAAAGATACTAGAATGGGAGCTGTATTTCATGATTCGCTATATTATATAGCATGAAAAAAAAAAACCCTGGTTATTTTTTTGTAAATTTTGTAGTTTTACAAGTGCAACAGAGTGAAATTAATGAACAAGAAAGAACCACATCTCTCTTGGCACGACTCAACTATACAACACAGCCATAATCTCTGACAATTAAATATCACTCGCACTGATGCTGGAAGCCATTGCCACAGTAAACACTATCAAAAAGTGTAAGGCATAAAGGCAAACCATGGCTTGATTGAGCTCCTGGTTAAAATGTGCAGTTACTATAATGCACCAATACCTTTCAGGTCACATATACTAACAATATTATTAAATGATGCACACGTTGGGCTATAATAACACATGTTAGCACGTGTTGCAGCGATAGTGTTTCAACAAGGCACTACTAGACCAATGAAAAATTACAATTAAAAATAACGCAAGACAATGTACCCACATGATGGTCTCATTAACTTCTCATGGCCTGATCAAGTGGTGTGAATAGATGTTACCGCCATCACATACAAGCTTGCTACATTAATACTCGAGGACTAAAAGAAGCCCACGTGTCACCCGATAATCAGAAGCACATAAAACACAAAACAAACACACATACAGCAATGTCCACTCCTAAAGAAAATGTGCAATTGGCATTTCCGAGCTGGAATTACCTCTGATGCATCATCAATGTTACCGAAAAAAAAAAAGGTGTTTGATGTGGCGCATTATGACTTATATAAATGTACCGGCAAAAAATTATTGCTGAAGTATAATACACGACATTGAGCAATGGCCACCACAAAAATAGCGCTTCAGTATGCCGTTTAAGAGTGTACAGTACTATATACAAGAAAGAGTCCATGTAGAAGTCATGCCACCACTTGCACATGCAGTTAATAAAATTTTTTTTAAAGTATGGCATGTCAAAATGTGGCTATTGTCATACATCACCACAGCCATGCAATGAAAACACAAACAACGGTGACCGCAAAGTTGAACCAAGAAACTTACACCTGGTGCGACAAATAAGTACAGCATACCATTTTTGGGAAAATGTGCAGTTGGTATGAAAAGCCTAGAAAATACAGACTTGAAAGAAGAAAAAAAAAACAAAGCTACATTTTATGGGCCTGGGCACATAACTAAAAATTAAGACTTGCTACTTTTTTATAATGTATACACAACCAACACAGCGTTGTGCTATTTGAGTAACAGCAAGCCAAAGCTGTGGTGTAATCCAGTCTTTCTTTTCCTGGCAAGCCACACACAAAAAAGGCTTTCACAGGATTGACCAAGCTTTGGCATTAGCACAAACTGTATTTGGTACACCACACGAGACTGGCTCCTTTGTTACTGGGCACACATTTTAACTGGCCTGTACACTGAGGAAAAAAAAAAGAGCCGACACCACTGCTTTGAAAGGTGCAGTAACGCGTTGTCACTGCTCTTTTTCACAGTGCGAGGAATTGAAAATAGTCTTGAAAGTTCATTGGCAATGTAATATAAAACAATAACAGAAAAATAAAATAGACTGTGTATAAATAGGACACAGCTGTGAAAACTCGAAAGGTATATTAAAATAGTATCTGGAAAATAAGTGCTGCCTGAAGAGCACTCACATTGTTAGGCCTGCGAGTATGAAAAAAGCTAAATAAAATAAAATCTCTGCATAAAATATTATATTCGATCGATGCAATAAGCCATGACCACTTCGGATAAAAGACTGTGCGTACTTTGCTAACACACATCACATTTTAACACATTATTGAGCCTCTGAGTATGCAAAGAACCTAAATAAAATAAAATCTCTGCATAAAGTATTAAATATATTCCACCAATGCAATAAGTTGTGGTCACTCGGGCTAGAGCAACTGTACGTACTTTGCTGACACCCATAACATTTTAACTGCAGCTAGTACAGTGCATTCGTGAAGAGCATTGGCTGTTTAAAATGACCATTCGCACACATTTTCGTTAACCTGTGAAAGACGGTGTGTCAGCCAAGTCGAACAGTTGCCCAATCAATCTCACTTCGGCTGTCCTCTACCAAGGGCGACCCCGTTACAGCATTCCTGCTCGAGAGCCGTCTGCAGAGTATGTTGTTTCTATGCTCAATGTAGAAGCACGACACAGCATGGTCGAACACCCTCTACACAGTACAGCAAAACCTCACAACTGCCATCAGTTGTGCAAGATCTCCTGTTAGATTCCGTTTTCTGCGCGTGTAACCAGGTAGCACAACAAAGATAAAGACACGATTTACACTGTCAACTTCTACAACTCTGCTAATGCTGAAGCTTCAGTGCCGGTACCAGAAAAAACTTATGTTCTGTCCTAACTTGCATACGTTGAAGGACACGCTTATAGTCAAAATGATGAGCATGAAGATATGAAGACATAATTACACAAACAATATTCATATTGTTTGTGTCATTCATGCTTCTACAACTTAAGTGTACTCTAATTAAACAACGAGCACAACGGTGATTAACGGCAATCGTAATCCACTTGAGTGGCAATCTATACTGTTCAAGGTTATTAATGCAATTGTGTCTCATGTAATCTCATGTACAATGAAAACAAATAATGCATTTGGTATAATTAAAACTTTGCTGTAGTGCTCCAAAAATGGCTTTACAAAAGCAACTGTATTCGTAAGCTACACTGCTTATTTTAAATCATTTTTTCAAATAATTTCACAGTTATGTTATAGAAAATGGCATTTTTGAGTAATTAAATCACATAGTTCTGAGGAAGAGCCC
The DNA here is from genome assembly GCA_013436015.1 of Rhipicephalus annulatus. Lineage (NCBI taxonomy): Eukaryota > Metazoa > Arthropoda > Arachnida > Ixodida > Ixodidae > Rhipicephalus > Rhipicephalus annulatus. Next base: position 620,102 of record WOVY01010824.1, read on the forward strand.
AAGCTGCATTTTGGTGATGCAGTGTATGTGATTTTGATTGTTTGCAAAACCCATGTCAATATATGTAGCTAAGATCGCTCAGAGGTACTGTGGTTAGTGTTAAACTTGCCATCTAGCCTTACGTGTAATTGCGTCAACTCCGTATAGCAATTATAACGGTCACGTTAGCTTGAAGTTGCCCTTCTATCAGGAATATTACTGTTCACCTTATGGCTGTTAGCGTGCCCTTCACGTTTGCTGTGCACTTATTAACACGACAAAGGCAGCAGTGTTGCCGGTAATCCTCGAGTCAGTATTTCAAGAGGCACATTGCGTCGTGAACTGGCAGCGCGACTGCCCCTGCCAGGGCGATCCCCGTGCTGTCCGCCAGTGACGCAATGCGCAGAGAAAATTCACGGTGCTGAGGTGCCACCTGAGAATGGGAGAAATGAATGCTGGGCAATTAGACTATATTCAACGAATGATAGTAGGTCGTAAACGAGAGCAGTGAGGAGTAACATGGCATAACTAACTCTGCACCTGCCATGGGTAAGCTTGGCAGGTGGTATTTCACATGTTGACCACTAAGGACCAGCTAAGTAAGGTCAACCATGGCAAAACATTTCATTTTTTTTTTACCACGGACTTCTCTGAACAAGTCTATGCATTAATTCGCTCTTTCATGAACACATTACATTAGAGAGAACTATACTGTCGTTTTCCGCTACAAAACTACAAGAAAACCTGACTGCAAGCCACGCAGGATAGCCAACTTCATCCTATGTTTAAGTGATTTTTTTTTTTCATGTCTTTTAACAGAAAAGTAACATACTCAATGAAAGCCTCAAATGCATACTGTGAGTTTTTAAAAAGTGCCAATTCCATAGAGCACACCAAAAACAAGCTTGATAAAAAAAATGCCCAACTTGTTATTTCATTGAAAGATTGGTGATCTGGCATTTTTATTTGAGCATTAATTTTGAAGGTAGACATCCATATATAGTACTTGGAAATAAACTGCTTTGCCTAGTGTTCAATACATTGAAGTTGAAAAGATTGGCTGCATTTAAAAAGACAGTCGACAATTTGTTCGGATTCATTTGTAAATAATAGGGTAATGTAAATATCATGAACATTTTTACAATAATCACTGAAACTGTTTAAAAATGAAGGAACAAGATAAAATCTTTAAATAAGAAGAGTTAGAACTTATGAAGCAATTAAGTGATATGCCACAGCACCGCATGATGAAATACGCTAATACATTAGTAGTAAGGCGACTGCAAAATTCAAGTCAACAGTATACTGGTTTCCCTTCAGCTGTAAACTAGTGCTTGCTTTCTTTGAACATAATAATATAATTATAGTTCATAAGGCTTTAGGCAAATCTAACAGGACTATGATTAGCTGTTTCTGGTTTAAAGTAAAGAAGTAGTAAGCACACTGCATTAACTATTTCCAGAAAGCCACATTTATGGCTTTTTTTTCATAAGCATCTAAAAACCTGAGATAAAATTATCCTTTCAACAATCAAGGTAGCTATTTTGTCAGTGTAGACACAAAACAATTTCATGGACGTCAGTTTGGCAAGCATTAATGAATTACCCTACTCATTACATACCATAAGATGTGAATCTGAGTTCCCAGAGCTGAAACTTGCTCTCATGTGGGCTATGAAGCTATATAAAGAACCGTACAGTACAAAGAAGCTCACCCTTCTCGTTATTTCCTGTTCAGTATCGCTAACATCCTGCTTACTCCTGCAAACATTTTTATTCTATCAGCTTCCTTCTCACTTCATTGACACCCAATGAATTAACAAACCACTGGTTAGTACTATCTGTTTTACACAACTTCCAAATCCCACTCCTACTCCTTAATCCCAATTAAAGCACTTGCTATGGGATCCTGGCTTTCGTATTACAATAAATCAATTTCTTGCATCTTTCATCATTTCATGGAATGTTATGATCTTGGATTAAGGCCTACCATTCTCGATTTCATAGTCCATAAAGGCATCCTCCAGTATTAAAGTCTTGCGCACATTCTTTGAATAATATGCGCAGGGCAACAGTGCAAACAATTTGTACAGCAACAACCAGTACGTATTGAGACACATTTCTGTGGCATGCAGACGCTCGGGGAGCTACGCTATAAAAAGAGTGGCGAGCCTTAGCCGAGAAAAGGCGAACGAACTCACGTCTTTCGAAATACGGTAGAACGTGTTAACGTAGGCAGCGCCTCCTAGGAGACCTTCGTACAGGACGACCACAACTACGATCCAGAAGCTCGGCAGGTAGAGGGAATAGGCCTCCGAAAAGATGAAGGCCACATTGGCAAACTGCACGAGTAATGTGAGACCATAAGCACTGCAATGTTAATTCTCATTAGCATGTGTATCCTGGATAGGCACGGCAAATCAAAATATACAAGGCTTATCGTAAACTGACGACTACTGCAAGAAGGTTTGATTTCACAGACTACTTAGATAACAATCAGGAAGGGGGAGGCTAAAAAAATAAATAAACCTTAGCATGGCAAAGGGCTTCACTTGCTTTCAACATGTGGTCACGACAAAAGATAAACAGGCATTATACACATAGTAAAAGTAGTCTTGACAGAGATCTGTCTGGCTGGGTAAAAAATTATATGAACAAAACAAACTCTCCAGCCATGTTCAGTCGGTAGTTTTTAATATTAAAATTAAAAACTGGCCCTACGTTTCAAGACCCGTTCAGTCTCTGCTTTAGGGGCTGACTGTTTCTCTTGTTCAGGGGATGACTGTTCGGCCAGCTGCGAAGCTAGTGACTTTTCGCAGTGGTTGTCCCTCTCTAAGGGCCAACCACCAGATTTAGCTTGAGTGCCTCACCAACCTCGCCACTATAGAAGCCAGCTGGGTCACTTCACCTGGGAAAATGCGAAACCTACACCTCTGAATTCGAGTGTAACTGAAATATACGTAAATTTTGAAATATAGGTTTTTCTTATGCAAGGATGCACAACTAAAATTGGTGATTAAAGTTGCAGCCTAACACTTTAAAACTATCGTATGACACTAAATGGTCACTTGTGAGAAAACTGGCAACAATATCATCAACTCGTTTCTGTTAAGGCAAAAATGTATGAAAATACATGCTCTCTAGCAAAACACACGCAGTTGACAGCTGGACGTCATGCTTAGTTCAGATTCCATTTTTGAGATTGGCCCACTTCATTGGGCTGCAAAGTTCTCAATTTTGCAAAGTTCTCAATTTTAATGTGGTTTGCAGCGAAAATTCAGGAAGGGTGAAAATTGAACGGCTTCTCCCGTTTGTACGGCAGTGGAAGTTCGCGATGGCAAGTCCATCACATTACATTGATGCGAAAACTAAGAACTTTGTACTCCCTCACATGCAGTTTCTGCCCTCTGGCGATACATGCATTGGTTGCGTTATTTCTTATGTATATATACATTTTTATATTATTTATACATTTTTGGCATTGCAGATTACAAAATGAGACGGGCCATCAAGTTTTTGTCCTTTCTGAATGTTTTGCTGGAAATCACGACGAAACAGGTCAATTTGTAACAAAACTGCAATTTAATTAAATACATCAGTTCTAAAAGAACCACCTTGTATAATGTGCACAACGAAATTTGATACACATGTGTAGGTGCCCAGCAGCGGTGGTCTAGTGCCGAAGGTACTTGGCTACTGACCCGCAGGTCGTGGGATCGAATCCCGGCTGCGGTGGCTGCATTTCCGATGAAGGCGGAAATGTAGGCCCGTGTGCTCAGATTTGGGCGAACGTTAGAGAACCCCCAGGTGGTCGAAATTTCCGGAGCCCTCCACTACAGCGTCTCTCATAATCATATGGTGGTTTTGGGACGTTAAACCCCACATATCAATCAATTACACATGTGTAGGCTTGTTACTTGCTTGTTGCTGATCGATGCTTGTTACTTGAACTAGTGCAATGCTATTCACTCACCTGTAATATTGGGAGCAGCCACAGCTTTCGTATTTGCACAATATTCACGGAAGACCGAGAAATGAGCACACCGACTTGGTACATAACTTGGAGCCTGAAACGAGCACCACGTCGAAACAATGTCAAACGCATGACGACAGACTGGCTGATTTGTGTGATGCATAGATGTGCAGTTGGGTGCTCACCATCTGTATTGCTCCTTGTGAGTAAGCGTTATGTTTCTAAACACGAGTAGCTCGAGCTGCAATAGCAAAACGGCAGTGTCGGTCCATTGCACTTGCACCTACGACATCTAAAATGCTCGAAGAAGGATGTGTGTGCACGTACCAGCCCCTGGTTTATGAAGTATTCAGCAAAGTAGACAAACCCAAGAGGAATCATGAATTTCAGCAGTGGCTGGAATGAGAGAAGTGCAACGTTACAAGTATATAACACTGTATTTTATGGGTGTACTACGAATATTTATCACTGTTATCATCATCGACACCATCGTGCGATGCACGTCGCATGCTCACTCACACTATGAGAATTGAACGTTCCGACTCCTGGCCCAACTGGTTACCTTTAGTGTGTTTTGGATACGGCAGAATAAGACACTAAGGCAGTGTAGTTTACATGTGTACACATAGGTATTCGTACAAGTTAACAAAGAATTTACTGTCACTACTACTTCATGCTGTGTACGGCAAAATTACCAGTTTCATGCATAAATCGCCTGAATAAAGTATTGAAATATCGATTTCGAAGAGTAACTTTCAATTACAATTATCAGCTACTATCTATAACTCTTTTAAAGAGATCTCTAGCAAGGTTCCACGCCGCTACACTGTTTCATATGTCTTTACCAATGTGCCCTTGAAGACAGAGAGGTGCTCGCACATGAAAGCATTGTCAATGTATACCTCAAACTGTACAAGTTGGGCTGTCATGGATCAGCATCCTTGAAAGTCTCACTGATAACAGTCAAGTAAAGTACAGTAGACTATTAGTAATTGAACATCTCTTAATAAACGGAACTGCTGCTTAAATGGAACAACTGCTCCTGACAAGATTTGTTTCATAGTTGTATTCTGCGGCCTTGTTCAGCTCTTAGTAAGCGGAACTCCTGGTAAATGAAACATATTTTTCTAGTCCCTTCAGGTTCTGCTTAATAAGAGTCCATTGTAGTTTGAGAGTCCATTGCTTGATTGAAAGAAGTGACTGGTAATTTTTTCAGACAGCTTATAAGGACAGCTATAAGTGGTATAATTTACCACATATGGTATATCTCAACCTTGTTTCAAGATTGCATCGTTTTATAGCTTCGAGGCAAGTAAAAAAGTGATAACCGAAGTAAGGGTTTGTTCTAAGCAAGGCATTAATCTTGGCGACACTATCTGAACAAAGCTGAACACACACAGAAAAAAAAAAGTTGCGCAATAAAATGCAGACGTCACGAGAAATCTGTCACCGCTGTATGTCCCGACTGAATCTCTGACTGACCTTCATGAGCTTGAGCTTTTGCACAAAAGTGAGAGTGCCCTCCTCTTCTTCAGAGCAGCCACTACAACTAAGAAGGAGAGGCTCTTCGTCGGGCACGGCGACGGGCCGCCGCGAATCCTTCTTGGGGTGCACCAGGATTCCCCAGAAGCTGAGCAACAGGAGGAATCCACATCACTCATTGGCCATCTCGTAGTTAACGTTGTTGTACGCTAAATTCAAATACGGTTAAACCCCTTCAGAAGAGACATGCACGAGGGTGCTATTGTCTTTTATATGAGGTGTCTCTTATAAACAGGGTACCACGTATGCGTTTTCTGATCAAACTCTGCTTTTATTCAGCTCACTGGTGTGCGTTATATCGAAAGTGCCTCTTACATCAGCGTCTCTTATAAAGAGATTAAACTGTACTGGTTTGCAATGCCAATGGGCACGGAATTGGTTCTGTGTGCACTGCTTAGTAAGGCCAGCACGGTGTTTGTAGAGAACGTTCCAATAATCAATTTTCCTACTACTGTTGTTGCTGAGTGTCGCATCTAGACAGTGATGACTCTTGGTTACACCCAGTAACAGCAAACCACTACCTCACTCACTTTTCCAAAAAAACCTCATGGGTTATAACTACTACACAGTGAGAAAGAAAAATTGCGTGCAACACATTTGTTCTTGGCATCTTAAAATTCAATATGTTGGATACTAGGACTCATTGAATCTGTATATACATTTCACTGCACTTTTCGCAGCACCTATGAAAGGACCCTTGGAAATCAGCGTACATTTGATGACGAGCACCAGTCAATCCAATCCATCAAATTTAATAGACTTGAGTACCTTGTTTGCAAATAATTTGCGATTTATCTGCTGTTTGATGCGTTAGGATAATGCAGACAGTGGTGACATAGAATATAAAAAATTATAAAAAGCACACGGCCCCCTTCCCTTTTTTTCTTCCTTTTTTTTGTCCACACTGAAAATACCACATAGAGAGCAAGTTTAATTTGAACCAACAACTGTTCCAAAACATGCTGGCTAAACTGCAATGTCTTTCATGGTTTCACATATTAGCTTATCGGCAGCACCAAGAGATTCTACCATGCCAATATTTTAGTGTTGAAGTGACACAACAGTAACAGCAGTAAAACAAGGGAAGATGTTTGTTTTTGTCACCGAGTTACTATTTCAATCTAAACATTCATCTATAAAAACTGCAAACAAAAGTAAGGTTAGCATATTTTAACAAGTGATGCACAACATCTAGAACAAATTTGCTCTTACAAAATACCAGTGATAAGATGGATTAATTATATATTTACGGCTGTGAAAATAACTGGTATGATTACGCACCAAATGCAATGAAAGTTAGGCCGGTGCATTGACAATTCCTTAGGTCGTTGTTATGTGCAGTACGTACACCATGTAAGGTTTGTTCCACTTGCCTGATTGCAAGCAGTACTGGCACACAAACCATAACTAGTAGAGTTGTCTCTGGCGTCAGGACTGATGCCATGGCCGCGTAAGAAAAGGCACCAAGTACGCCCGCGCCACCTAATATACACGAAAGCAACATGTTGGAACGCAGATATCGTTAATGCACAAGAGTCATAGCTCAGTAAGCAAAGGAATGACACCCTTTTCATAAATTATTTCAGAACATTGCTAATGAACACAGAAAAATGGACTGTCTCAGTCTCCTCATTCAAACTACATGCCTACGTCCCACGGCTAGTTGGCATAAAAGTAAGCTTCTACGCAGGGCTGTCAAATCTATCACAGCAACTGCGATATGACAAACAGTGTTAAGCGGCCACAAGCATAATACATGTCTGAGAAGTACACTACTGTGCTCAATTGAAACATGAGTGCAAAAGCATGAAATGATTATGACGTCTTGTTTGTTTGTTGTAGTCCTTGTTACACAGACACGCTGTTTTTAAGCATCAAGTATGCAGAAAGGGTAGGCTTTGAACTATGCATAAAAGTTATAGAAATCGTGACATCAGGTTGAGTGGTAAAAGCAGTAATGAAAAATGAAAGAAGGGCATCTCTTAAGCTAACATGTTCAATATGTTAAATAGATTGTGTTGATGCAATGTTTACATATTTGCAAATAATGATGCAGTTTTTTTTGATTGATTGATTGATTGAACATTTATTATCATTTGTCACATGAGGTTTACAAACACTACTACTAGTGTACTAGTGCTAATGCTGCTAATGCATTCTTAGGACAAGAGTTACTTATCAGCTATGATACCTCAGTTTTGGAGAGTGCTTTAGAAAGTTTGGACAACTGCCACACAACTAAGCAATAACACACCTAGGAAAAGGTGCTCTTACGCTAGGTACCCACCCAAAGTACAACTTCATCCAGAGCTACTACGAATGAAAAAAATGAGTGATTGGCTTTATGTTCAATCGCCAAAGCTAAGAATGTTACCCGAGTGCTAAAATATATGTGTTAATACAAAATAAAACTGTATACTTGACCTTATTTGTTTGGTAGGCTGCAGAAACATGAAGTCTACAATAGTAGTTTATATGGATGATTAAGAATGAACAAAAGTACTTACGTGGCTTTCTATGATATCAAGAGAATCAGCGTACCTGTGCCTGATGACCATGTCGATATCACATCCCTGTAATAGAAAAAAGTACATGCAAACAAACTGTTGTGTTTCGATTCCATCAGGACGAAACAAAAGAAAAAAATATTAGAATAAAAACTGAAACTTGTTTCATGATGTTGAGATGCATGAATAGCATGATAGATGAGGATGTACGATGTTACACAGTCAAACACGACTACAGCAGCAAAATTACACACATTTCACTTTGTTGTAGTGGTTGAGCATTGTAACACGTGTAATGTTGCTAAGATATACAAAAGCCTACGTTAAACAGACCTGTTCATTGAAGGGCACTTGTCTGTATGTGTAGTTACTCTAGCATACATTACATGTTTAGAGGTCATCCTATTTGTGCTGTTTTGATGACTTGTTTAATGCTCATGCCTCATACAATATTTCGCTGCGATCCTGTGATAATGATGTTGGTTATGAAGGTCTACCCGTCTTTTTCGTGACACTACAGTCTATCAAACGTGAAATTACGAATCAGTAAACGTGTGCCGTCCATCTTTGTGAAGGAACAGCATAAGTGGAAATCAATGTGCGTTAGTAAATGTTCACAGGCTGTGGCCCGATCTGCTCATATCCCGGTACCTCACTTTCTCACGTCCAACTTTTAAACTCGAGGACAGGTAAGCGAGGAGACTACATTCTTTTTGTACGTTAATAAGCAAACACACAATCAAACACTGATTGAAGATGAAGTGCAGTGGCACAGCTAATGCAATCAGTGGTATGGAAGTGTCTTAATTTCTCAGAAGGTGAAAAATTGTTGAACAGTCAGTAAACTGGGAACGTCAGTGACATTCCCTGTTCAACATCGGTTCAAAAGACTCTGGTAACATCCCCTATTCAACAATTTCTCAAAAGTTTCACCACCATTTGCTGCTCAACGATATTTCATAACTTCAAGCCTCCACGTTTCCCCTGAACTTCTGTCCTGTTTTACAGTGCGAGAGAGTAACAGTGCAAGTTCTATGACATGAGAAGTGCTGCTGAGGATGAAAAAGCACACAGCTGAGAGGCCAAGTTAGAAAATTTGCAAGTACTATACCATGGAGTAAGCTGATGAAACTATAACGAGATCAGTGGGAGTTAGCTATGTTTTGTAGTGCATTTCATAATTATAGCAGTGCTGATGACAACAACGGGTCATCCCACTAGAACTACAGATGAAAAAATAAACTTACGTATCAAAGTGAGAAGAGTAGGCAAGGAATGTTATCTCGCCCAGACCACTCCCAAGAGCAGCACAGACAACACCTGCAGTAAGTGTACGGCAACAGCTGCAGTACGTGTACAAGTTTCAGTGCTTTCCTAATGTTTTAAAAGACAAGATAAAAGATCTGGTACAGAAACAAAAGGAATTTAAAAGGCCCGATGCATAAGCATCAAATCTATTTACAAGTGAAAACAATCGAATGACCATGCATCATAGTCATCAGATAACTTGCGTATGCGTCCCACACCAATGAAAAGTTCACAGCAATCTTACACACCATCAAGAAAGATTGTGCAAACAAATAAAGAAATAATGTTTAAAAAGTAAGGACGGAAACATTAATGAAAAAGTTACGTGAGATGTACATTCACAGTTTGCTACACATACCTGCAACAGCTGGCTCAGAAGAAAATTGTACCCTCAAAGAGAAGTGCCACTAGCAATGACAACCACATAACTTTCTGTTATCATTGGTCACGATTTTTTTTAAGTTTAGTTACTCTAAGTTCAGCTGTCTAACACATCAAAACCATGCCATGACTGAGATGTGCTGCAGTGAGTGCCTCCTGTACCCTTTGTAGTACACCTTTAACAATTAATGTACACCTTTAAAGGGACACTAAAGTCGAATAACAATTTACGTCAAAGTGAAAGCTCAAAGCATGACAACATCTTAAACAATAATATTATATAAACAGCAGTGCCCTATTTACCGAGAAATTAAGATAAATGCACAGGAATACATGTACCGCAGTAAGACATTCTCAAAATGATATCGATCACATCAGACGAACCACCTACAATTAATCACTAGTAATGGATCTAGCAGCACTAAATAAAGAACCTCCCACGAAGCAAAAGACGCAATAAAATGCTGCTTGTTCATTTCTGTTTGATTCATGAAAAAAAGAACCGCCGAACATTACTATGGAGAATGGCGCAGTGGTTCGAAAATTCAATTTTCCCGTGGTCATGCTGGACAGGTCGTGCCACCTAGCAAGGCGCAGTTGTACCAAAAACACGTCTGCCATCTCGGAGCCAATGGCAGGAAATCGATCAATGGCCTTTGTTGCTGCTGTGGCTCCTGCTGCTTTTGTTCTGTCTACTAGTGTCGGCGACCACGCAGTGAAGCCGGGCAACATTGTGCACGGCAACAGTGAGGTGAGTCGGACCGCTTTTTGAGGCGGGTAATTTGAAGTACGCTAACACGGTGCGGGCCAATAAAACATGATTTTATTTCAAAATAAGCCCTTCCTTGGCACAAAAGTAACACTACCAGGTTTCTGGACCGATATTTTAACAATCAACGTCGACTTTATAGCTGCCTTTAGTGTTCCTTTAACATTAAATGTACACCTTTAACAGTTTGCTCTAATCAAAATCAAATCGCTGTAGCCTGAAGCTGAACCTGCAACCTCGTGCTCAACATAACAGTGCCACACCTGCTAAGCTACAGCAGTGAGTTATCATGACAGCATACACTAACAAGCCAAATAAGAGCTAAAGAGCGCATGCGAAAAAAAGAGCAACACACTAACATGAGTGACGACACACACAGATGGCAATAGAAACAGTACTGACATGCAAAAGAAATATTCGCAGCTACTGTATGCTGTTTAATCTAGATGAACTTACCGAGAAAGGACATCCATTTGGCTATAGTAAAAGAGGTCATTAAAAAACTTGAGCAGGAAAGCAGGACAACCGTCGCAACTTGAACGCTGTCAGAAGAAAAGATGAAGAGCAGCACAGCTCAGATTCGGAAACATCTATTTATGGCAGCCATCAATACAAATATAAGCGCGATCAAGATTTGATCAAAAGCTGATCCTGTTACTGGTATCTATGTAGGGTCCCAATTCTCATTGCAGAGATTAAAGAAAAAAATTGCCCGCAGCTTCCCTCGGGGGAACACTGAGGAGGATGCGGAGCATATAATTGGTTAACGGGGTGTTAAAGTGCGACTTACTTGGGTCGATGGCTAAATTGGTTAACGTGGTTGTGAAATGGGGTGTTAAATTGCGACTTACTTGGGTCGATGGCTAAATTGGTTAACGTGGTTGTAGGAGGGGGTGTTAAATGAGTGAACACGTACACACGTATGCGGAAGGACGGCGCTGGTCGAAGGGACGTCGATCATTGTGTTTGTGGATTCGTTGGAATTCATTTCACCGCGACCTTGGACGTCGACGCGCCGTACAAACCAACCGACGAGCGGCAACTGAGCGAGCGAGCGCCGACCTTGAGTATATATACAGCGCGACGGCGCATGCACTGTCAGCTGTTGAATGTTCTCGAAGGAGAAGCGCGCGCGCGGCACAGATGGCGACGGCGCGACGGCGCATGCGCTGTCAGCTGTCGAATGTTCTCGAAGGAGAAGCGCGCGCGGCACAGATGGTGGGCGACGGCGCGACAGCGCATGCGCGCGCGTCAGCTGTCGAATGTTCGAGAAGCGGTGCGGACGGCGCGGACGGCGCACTACAAGGCGCGAGTATAAGATGCTTCCGCATCTAAAAGGGAAGTGTTACCAACGCTTTGCTAAGATGACACGGTGGTGGCACCTGTCCGTCGCTTTGCGTTCTACACCTTATCGCCTCCGAGGATGGCACGCAACTTTCCCCGCAGGCGCGCATGCCTTCCTGCGTTTTCGAAGGTAACTGCCACATGGCGCTCGCGTCGAACGTGACTCGATGCGCTCGTTCGCCTCCGCTGCACGCTCGAGGCACTCGTATGCAGCGCCTCAGGAGTACCATTCACCGATTTTCTTGCGCAGAACATGCGCTGTCAGCTGTCGAATGTTCTTGAAGGAGAAGCGCGCGCGGCACAGATGATGGGCGACGGCGCATGCGCGCGCGTCAGCTGTCGAATGTTCGAGAAGCGGTGCGGACGGCGCACTACAAGGCGCGAGTATAAGATGCTTCCGCATCTAAAAATACTGAACGTGGGGTGCCACTGCAGCCGATGTTTCAGCAAGCAGACTTCTCTCTTTCAAGGATGCCAGCTTTTGCAGATGCAGTTACAGCTTGAAGACGGCAAGTACCGTTGTCCCGAAACATCAGCTGCAATGGCACCCCACGTTCACAAATTTATTATCTCTTCAAACTTTGATATTAACTTCCGGCTTTTTTCAGTTCACATTATGATAGACACACGGCTGCCATGAATTTTAAACACGCAGGACATGACACGATGAGCACAACTAAACATGAGGAATTGTACCATGTCTTGAGCAAGCCCTCTACCTGTCATTTGTATTTATATCTGCATTGTTGCCCGGGTTTTTTGCAACGTGCCATAATATTGGAGGCCACGTTTATACGCCAGCAGTGGCTGCTCAAATGCCATGAATTTTCAGTGATGGTTTGGCGCAATCACTGAAATCTGGCTGTATGAAATAGCAGACACCCAAGCAATTACGTCCAGGCACTCTGAATAATTAGCTCAACCTGTATTAAGTCCAGACTTGATGATTAGTTCAGCTTCATTGGTTGATGTGAATACTCCTGCTTTAGCTAGAACATGAGTCATGTTTGATACACAGCAAATCTCACAAAATTGTGCCAGCTCATAAAATTATTGTTAGAGAAAAATGTTGTCACAGAATATAATACACAAAAGGCTCTCAATAAACAGAACCTGAAGGGACTGGGAAAATATGTTCCGTTTAACAGGAGTTCCATTTACTGAGAGGTGAACATGGGTGCAGAATACAAGCCCAAAACCAAGCATTGCAGGGATAATAGTTGCGTTTATGCTGTAGTTCCATTTAACAAATTTCCGTTTACTGAGGGTCTACTGTACAAGACTAATGTCTACCTGCAATTTTTGTCCTGGACATATCAACTAAATCTAAGTAGCACACCCTATTTCATACTTTTGAAAAAAAATGTTTATAGCGTGGTTATAATTCCACTCCTTTTGGCGACGCACTACACGGCATGATGCAAATGTTTGCTCGCGCGTTTATGACTGCAATCTTTCAAGTCACACGTCTCTTTAGTGATGTCCGGTGCAGATTATTCATTATACACATGTAAGACTACTTGCTAATGCTGTACAAATGGAACATATCATTGTCTTTTTTTTTTGCAGGACAAATATAACGCGACAGAAAACACATCTGCATAATTTATGCACGCGAACTTTCAATAAAAAAGTTGCAAAGAATAGCACCTCATAATCGTACTCGCTTCATCATACCTTGTATTTATGTTGAAGAAAGGGGCAGTGAGCTTGATAAAAAGTGCTGGCAAGATATCCGCAAGAAGGATAGCCTTGAAAAGTAAAAGGTTGCATGAATCAGTTTGTCTATTAATAACTACGTAAGCAAATATTGCACACTTCACTCCGTATTATTTTAGCGTTCGGACATAAGGCAGACAAAGCAAAAAAAGCATACAATTTTGCTGTTAACATTTAGTGTGTACGAAATCTGTTCAACAGCATAGCGAATAGATAATACACTTTCTAAATTTGCAATTCAGTGTGTTCTGCATTTACCAATCTATAAATACAACTAATTGAACTTGACACATTTGAACATGCATGCAGCTAATTGTAGATGAAGTCTTCTAAATATAATTCTATATATAGGCGCAAAAAGTAACAATCATTAGTGGATGTTTTGACAAGTGGGTTGTTTCGACCAGTCCACTTATTAAAATTGTGGCTCAGATGACATTCGTTGCCTAACTGTCAATTACTTGAAATCACAATCTTTTCGTGTACTCTTGTCTTTTTGAAATAAGCATGTGTAATTGATTCTTGAGTTATAAATACTTGACTTTTGTTCGCAAAGTTCTACTAACCTTTAATTGAGATTTATAGCCAAATGAAACAAATATAGAAAAAACCAAAAAGATGTTAATCTAAGAATGCCAACATTGTTGGATGTTAAAAGTAAAAAGTTCAAGCAAATGTGCTATCGGATGAACAGCAGTATTGGAGCGCATGCAGACACTAGCACTAGGTTTTTCTCTAGTAATGGCATAGCCAAAGATCTACGAAACTGCAGGCAATCTAAACACTATGTGTCTCATGCGGTCACACAGTGGTTAAAATGAAGCAAACGTACTCCAGTAGATGTCGGATTGCATCTTGTACTGTTGGGTGGATGCGGATCTACCGTGACCTGCACGGGAACAGCAAAGGATAGGTGAATGGTGCTCACAATGCAGCCGCAGATCTCTTACATTGTGTGGGCTGACTTCCTTGTTGAGGATGTCGAATGCAGCACTGAGCATGACGACATATGCATAGTTGTTACACAGTCCCAACAACCTGGAATGAATGTGTCACGACACTCATAAGTGATGTGTTCATAGTCAGATATTTCAGTTTGTGCACTAAGTTATTCACTATGCAAGCAATGTTTACACCTCAGGACCAAGCGTGCATTACAATCAGTTAAGAAGTCTTCCTTGACTTTTGCTGATAGGTCGAAAAAAAAAAGTAGTGCTTATTGAGACTCATTTACAAACAAATTAGGAGACACTAATTAGGACTTGAACGCGATAGTGACATCCTGTTTGTAGTGCATATTTTAAACACTATGTGCATGAAAACTTTTTGACTTGCTATGCACCCGCTATACGTTGCCTTAAGGAAATAGGTACAGTAGCGTATGTGCCTTTTGTAGTAGGGTACCAACTTTCAACCACGGAGCCATTTGATAATCACATATTCTGACGCCCGTTGGCAACGGACGCTTGTACCACATATTGCTACTGCAATATTTCATGTTGCATTGTGAAGCATGTATACTAGATGTGTGTTTGTGAAGCATGAAAGCTACTTTCAGTGCATTTACATGCAGGGAAAGTTCTTTTCACTGTTTTCACAAGCCGAGGCACAGTCCTGTGGTAGAACATCCGCTTGCCATGCAAACGGCCCGGGTTCGATCATCCCCACTCAGACCCAAACAAACCTGGTTTGGTCTCCACTCTGCTCCAGGATTTTTTTATCATTTGTTAATCTTATTTACATCGTTCTCGATTTTGGGTCACGCATAAGATGATGATTTTTCGCCCACAACCAATGACACCTACGCCAACACCAGAATTTCTGCGAAGCGAGCTCTTTAACGCTGTTGCGTTAATATATTTTCTGTTTAGGGCTTACTCGTACTCGAACTCACCAAAATTTGCCTCAAGTAAACTTGAACTTTCACAGACTCACAGCTCAATATGAGTTTGAGTAAATTGACTCATGAGAGAGTTTTTCGACCAGTATGCTTTCGCTTGTATGTCAATTTATTGCAAGAACTTTCAACTATCGACAAATTTAACTTAGATAGAGGATGGGCCGGCTGCTAGGAACGGGCATTCACAAAATCTTCATGCGCAATTACGTTCTCGGTTCACTTATGAAACAGACCCACCATGGGCACACAATGCATACGCTTCACTAGTGATGAAAAATAAGTCCACCGGATTTGGTTTTTGGAGCAGAAAAATTGATCCCGCAAACCATGCAATACTGTAAGGCTAAATGGACGAAATGTTGTTTTGAAGTTCCAACGCGTGGCAGATTCAGTTTTAAAAAGAGACTGGGCAATGTCTCTGTCTATGTAATTCAACATGAAAAGGCCTCATTGCACTCTCAACAACTGCAAGGGACATGCAGTGCACTAGAGCCTTCATTTTAGCACTAATCCTGCTTGTGTCTATACCGCTGACTCGGGCAAATCGCGCCGAGCACTATCAAAATTGTGACACTTCACAAGCAACTATCCATGAAAGAGCAGGCATCTGTAAGCAACACCACTAGACAAGCAGGCCTAAAACTACTGTGCAATTATATGCAATCCCACCACCAACAACACAATGACTTTCCTTTAGCTTATTATGGAGAGAAAAAAAAGACATTACCAAAAGCCAACAAGATTGCGTGTGCGCCTCAGTTTATTTCCAAGATCTGTGGTATGAAGAGAAAGGGTCAGTAATAATTGTTGGGTTTAACGTCCCAAAATCACCATATGATTATAAAAGATGCCAAAGGGAATGGGTCAATGTGTATACAATATAAATTGACTTACAAGGCTACGAAGCAAATGCGAGCAGCAATAACTTCCTTTTGCTGTTGTTGGAATACACATTCGCTGGACTTCTTTCAGTGCGGTATTTTTACACAGCGTGACACAAAACTCGTGCACTGCAACAGCAGTCGCTGCTAAAAACATCACCTATACTGCGGATGAATTTTACATGGAAGATGAGAAAAAAGAGTGTTCTTTGCTGGTTTTCAACCCTCCAGCTCTATATTACTTAATCTTATTTTGTGGACATTGACAATACTATGTCAACCCTTTGCATTCACAATTGTTCTGTAACGTGACCAACAACAACGTAATTGCTTACTCCAGAATTTATATTAAACAAGAATTCAGGTAACACTTTATGCATTTATTGAATCCACTAATTGCAAAAGTCACCATTACTGTTACTCTACAATAGAATGACTGAGCATGACATTCCACACCTTGCGGAAAAATAAATACCGGAACTGTATAAAAAAGTGTTGCCAATAAGTTGAGGTTGTCACAGCCAGTTTTGCCAGAAATTTATTGAAGAAACCATCTCACTCATTGCACAAAATAGCCCCAACTGCTTCAATCTAGGCATCATCTCCAGCTCCAACCACTGCAGACATACTGGTCATCATCCTTTTCTTTGAGAAAATGAGTTCACAGGGTGGAACTCTTATCAACAGGCATCATTTAGGTATGCAAATACACACAGAATAATATTAAATTTTGAATTTTTAATGCAAAGCAGTTTATAGCTCTACCGGTTTATTTAAAGGTCATTCAGTCATTTTCCTGATCACTTCGCAGCCCTACACTTAAGCTGGAAATGAATAAAAGATTACTTTTAAATGAAAAGAACAAAAGCCTTGTTAGCAAAACAAAGTTGGTACTTTTTTTTAATAATTTGAAATTTATTTATTTATTTATTTTTATTTGTAGATACTGCAATCCCACATGAGGGATTATAGCAGGGTGGGAAGTACAATCATAAATATTCCTAGGTGAACAAGAACAAAAATACGGAAGCAAAGTACAGTTCTCGGAATTACAAAAAAGGGAAAAACTGATATACAAAATTCACGAATACATGATCAACCATGGCGACAAAATACAATTCAAAATGTACAGGATAATAAATATTCCAGAAACAGAGTCACATACGCAAGGATTGGAAAAAAAAAACACGGGTGTTAATTCTACACAATTTCAAATATATACACATATATACATACATATACATACACACATATGCACACATATATATTATGCAGTTAAACACAAAGCAAACTTTTCAAGTGATGGCTGTAGAACAACGTCATTAGTTAGGTTGTTCCATTCCCCGACTGTTCTCGGGAAAAATGAATACGTGAAGCAGTTATTGCGTGTTTGAAAGGGCGTAATGGAGAGGTTATGGAATCGATATTCCATAGGTGCTTTTAATGACTGTTGCTTGTTTAAAGAAGTTTGCACTGGAATCTAAATCCATCTATGATGTTTAATGGCCCAGTGAATACTTTTTTTTTTCAAGTACTTTTTTTAAAAGCTATTACCTATAACCAACCTAGAAGCAACCAGACTAGTATTCATAATCTTCCAGTTTCCCTGTTTCAAGCCTTACGCAAGCTTTGCCAAATTTTCAAAGCACATTTTCCCAATTCTTGGTGAAGGTTAACCACAAAAAAATATGGTAATTACTGGGTTTACAACTCAAAAGTAAGACAGTATTATGAAAAAATGCAGAATTTGAGGGGAAGATGGAAGCTTGTAGAGATGAAAAAATTGGGGGCACCCTTCGGCTTTGCCTTTAAGAGTTGAATGTGATAGAGATATTCTGTCCCTAGCGCGTGCTTCAAACACTTAGTGCATGAAATTTTTTCGAACTTGCTATGAACCCACTACATGGCCTTAAGGGAATGGGTGCAGTAATGTGTGCACTTTTTTGTAGTGAGTGATTGGCTTTAAACCATGAAGCCATTATGGTAATCGCATGTTCTGATGCCTGGTGGCAATGTGCGCTTGTCCATGCATTATTACTGTAATATTTCATGTATTGTGAGGCACGCATACAGGACCTCGTCTGTAGTTATTGAATTCAATAGCTTTTACTTCAAAATTCTCCTCCAACACCACAAGAGCATTCAAGTTTCAACAGTCTATTTTTAATTAAATGAATCACTTTCACTGCTAATGATACACAAAGAATTGGTCAGCAAGCTAATGCAAGAAGATGACGGCAGCATGAAAAAAGTGAGAGGGTTGGCACTATACCAAGCACTTGTATTATTATCAGCTCCCTGATGTATATGATATCAGAGAGTTGTTTAAGCTTGACTGAACAGTCAAGTTTAACTTTGGTTGTATCAATGATAGTTGGCCCCTTTGAAAAACGGTAACATCCGTTTTCCATTGCAGGTTTGTCTTTTCTTTTTTTGTTGCTGGTTTCAGACACAAGTTCACCCTGCCAAAACACTTCATTACGCTACAATACACTGGCATACATTCATGGGGTTGCGGGTTGAAGCATCCCCCTCCCCGGCCCTTGAATTTTTTTTTCTATTTTGACGTGTAGATACATTAAACTAACACGAACATATACACATAAAGAGTAGTTGATACCCCCCCTCCCAACATCTCGAAAAAGGATTTCTGGCTACGCTCCTGCTAAAATGGTTCATACTTGTTCACTGCCGCAATTAGTCTTTTTTTTTTCTCCCCCTTCGTTACACTGTACTACTAATCTATCAAGAAAGGGCAACTTCTCTTTCTATATGACCACACAAACCGTTCTCCGCCTTTAAAATTTAAAATAAGGGTGATCATGCGCCGGTGTCGCATCTGGACGCAGACCGCGTAGCTGTTACAAAACAGCACAAGCAGTCTCACGTATCGTCTAGCTGCCCAGGTTCCGCGCGCCCGTACACGGAATTACCTCATTAGGAAGACAGCCATTTGCACGCGCTGAACATGTTACAAATCAGGGAAGCACACAAAAAGCGCACAATACATGGCCGCGAATGCTGGTACATCCGCGTGATTCAATCCCGTTTCCGCTTCGCGTAGCAGCAGAGGACGCGGTGCCACATGTGCCGTCGCATCCTGGCGCGCAGGAAAAACAAACGCGCACAGCGAAAGCGGCAAAGATCGCAACGCACTCGCTGACGCGCGCCGAAGAAGCGTCGGCCGGAAACAATAACGCGTCGAAACACGGCCTTCGTTGTTTCGCCGAAGACGACTGCGGTATGCCCGGCCGCGGCGAGCCGAGTTTTCAGCGCCTCGTGAGTACGCACATTATTTACTAATGTCCCGTAAAGTTGTGCTACATTTCTTCAACACAGGTGTCGCACGCGCACTTTCGATCGCGATCGAGCCCCGATCGGGACGTCTCGCGCAAATAAGCCAACCACGATCAATGTTCCAGATCGCGATCGCGGTTGCACTCTGTGTCGTAATAATCGTAACTTTTATTACTTCCGTCTGTTCCCATGACGCCTCTCGCCTCGCCCACTCGATCAACGGAGTAAAAGAACTCGGTTTCGCATGACAACAGGGCGCAACAACTACTTCTGCTCTTTTGACTCATGTACGGCACAAAACACAGTAAACAACCTTTACAAAAGCGCGATCGACAACAACCGCTACTGCTCTTGTGACTCATGCACCGTACAAAGCACCGTAAACAACTCCAAAAAAACACGATCGTCACACGATAGTCGACTGTGGAGTTCAGCACCAAAACAGCGAAGTAAATTAGCAAAATTAGAAGAAAAAGAAATGCTGTTGAACCTCTTGGCGAAGGCGGAACTTCGTCTCCACATTCAGTTTCGGAAGACGGCCGGTTCGAAGGCATTTCACCGACGGGGCGAGTTTACAGCTGTGAGCAAGGGCACTAGACGATCATAACTTCAGAAGTGTCCCGCTCAGGTAATTCACAGCGCTGGGTTGCATTTTTCCCGCGTTATCAGCACTTACGCGCAGCGGTCTGGCATTACGCAAGCACAAGCGAACGACCACTCGCGCAAGAATGCGAAGGGACACATTTGAAGCCAGCTGCAGGCCAGCTGACTGCGCTCGAAAGGCGGGAAAGAAAGACAGATGACATAATAACAGCATAACCGCTTCGTTCGCCATATGAACGCATGGACTCTATGGGAATCAACGCTCGAAGCCGAAACTCCGGCCGTGTTTTGGCTCGATGTGGCTTCCCGAAAGTAATTTCAGTAAACGCATGGCCGTCATGCGTAACCATTCCTTCCTCCGTGGTAGGGTGGCTAGAATCCCCATTCTAGCCACACTAACCATGGAGGAAGGAAAACTTCATCCATGTGCGTAACCTAGGATGTTATAATAAACTTCTGGAGTGGCGGGGGGTGGGCTCCGTGGCTGAAGCCGACTGCCGCCACATTTCTCAGGGCAGAAAGCGGATGGGCGCATTATAGCGTGCGTTGCTCTCGCGCATTTTTCTTGGCAATAATGTTGCGTGTGGTTCCTCAAATTGAACAAGATATTTTTGAACGCGTCAGTGATGACTTTTGTGGGCTCTTGGGTAGAATTTGGCAGCGCGAATAGTGTGAAGCGGACACTGGGCACAACTTTCGATGTGCACGCTTCGCCCGCTCGCTTTTTCTCAGATATTTTCGCGACTGCGACTGCATTCGCGACTACACAGATTTCCTTTTTGCGTCCGGGTACACAGAGATACTTTCAATAATTTTTTTGTACGTTTCAGGGTTCCAAAGGCGTCGTATTGCGCCGCACATGAGAGTGCACTATGAGGCGAGAAGGTTATGCGCCAAAAAATAATGACAGCTTATGTTCAGCACACATGTTGAAGAACGCTGCTTCTATGAGACAAGGTAAATAACGAGACGGCGGGCTTATAACATTACTACCGTGTTTGCATCGTTTCCCTGCGCACTTACAAAAGCCTGTACGTGAGTGTGCCTAAGTGAGCGCTTAAGGTAGTTAACGTAGCACCGGCTCTGCATTTCTGGGATATTGAGTTTCTTACATTTGCAAAAGCACTACGCTCCCAATGTAAAAGTTTCTGATTCGTTGCGTTATGCTTCTCTTTATGTAGGAGAAAAAGGAAACGAGCTCCTCTGAAAAAATCAGGGAAGTACACTTTCTTCTAAAGCGCCTCTAATTAAAGGAGCTGTCAAAATCCCGCCACCCCCAAACTTCACCCACAAAGGAGTGGTACAGGCAAAAAAAAAAACTGAATTAATAGCAAACAAGGTACAGCTGAAAAGCAAGATTAAGACATCGTACGTAGCAGTAGCAACCGGCCTTTTAAAGTATATCGGGGTTTCTCGGAATTTCATTGACCAGATAATAGAGCAGAACATATTATCAGACGAAGGATTGGAAGTTTTCCAAGTATCATTTTCTCAGGATATCCAGGAGCTTCTCAAACGAGTACGTGAGAAGGCGAAATACCTACCCCCCCCCCCCCCCAGCAACAAAAAAAAAGTTTGCACACACGCTGCACGGTTATTCGCCAAAGGCTTAGGGTTGCGTGCAAGTGAAACTTTTATTTTCGCTGCATGGCCCTCACTGGTTACTTATGCTGTGAGGCAACTGTGTAAACATATAATGCAAATTGATATCGTCGAGTACCTTTTTTTTTTAACAGCGAAAGCTGTCATGAGATCAGAACACGGGTCACGCGTGTCGCCGTAGTTGTCCACCGCCACCCGTACTTAGTGCAGAACGAAAAAAAAAAAAAAACAACTCGGTAAATAAAAAAAACACCAGTAACACAATGGAATTCCAATCCGCGTCCGCTGCGTGCCTGTCCAGTATTCGACCACTGAGCCACGCCAGTACTTGTAACTCGTTTCTAAACTGGCCTTAGGCAGGCTTGATGTCCGGAAAGGAATAAGAAAGCGTTTTAGAACACCAAAGGAACAGCCAGGTGTCACACGATGCGAATTGCTCAACGACTTGGTCCTCCAACGCTCCAACCCAATGATACGTGGGGTTTAACGTCCCAAAACCACCATATGATTATGATAGACGCCGCAGTGGAGGGCTCCGGAAATTTCGACAACCTGGGGTTCTTTAACGTGCACCCAGATCTGAGCACACGGGCCTACAACATTTCCGCCTCCATCGGAAATGCAGCCGCCTTAGCCGGGATTCGATCCCGCGACCTGCGGGTCAGCAGCCGAGTACCTTAGCCACTAGACCACCACGGCGGGGCCATTAGAAAACTTGTTCTTAATCACGGCTTAACTGTGCCACATAACCACTTCTCGCATATTTATTCATCGTGGTTAGCCACTGCATAAAAAAAAAACTGCAAAAACTTTCCAACAAGTGCGTAGCGGACACGCTTCTCCAAAGAATGACGAAGGATAGCATAATGAATGCTGGCCTACTACACAAAATTTAATATTATTTATGGCGCTGTGGGTACACAGCAGACTGCTTGTAGTATCCCAAAGAGTGTTTAGAAAAGGCTCTGGAAGACCGCTCTTCTAGCGTTCGCTGCGACTGTACTGCGCGTTCCGTGCAGACCTGGCTTTATTTTAACACGCTTAGAACGCCAAGTGTGAAAGAAAAACTAAAGCATATTAATTAAAGCCCTCGTTCCCTCGCCGCCTAAGAATAATAAACACAGCATTACGGCGCTTCAAAGCAGGCGCCTCCACCTTCTGCCCTGAGCAATATGGCCGCCGCAACTTCACTTCGATACATGTAGAGTGTACTATTCTAGTACACTCTAATACATGGGCGGGTATGCTGGACAACCAGTCCAGAAGTACAGTGTACTAGACCAGAAGCTTTGTGCGTAACCGACGTGAACGATTGCTTTTTGCTGTTTGCAGCTGCACAATCGCACATTATTTTAGGTCTCGTAAGATATCAGCTGTATTTGAATTTTAATTGGGTAGTTGTCTCTCGGTGCAGGAAAACATGACATTTGAGAATTGAGATTGGCATTTGTTACTCCGAGTACATGGTTTGCCGCCGCACCTATAGGAAGCCGTTGTTGTTGGTGCGTGGGGCTGTGTTACACTTTATAGTTTTTATCACGGTGGAGGGATGAACATAGATAGAGAAAGAAAGCAAGCGAAGGGAAGGTTCGCAGTTAAACGCGCTGTGAACTTTCATACTGATCAATAAACGCTAATCCCCCCCCCCCCCCCCCACGCAGCTCAGATTTTGTAAACGTCACAGTTCTTCCGACATATAACTCTAACCCCCCCCCCCCCCCTCTTGAAAGCTCTGTAACTCAAGATAAACTGACTCCGTCGCAATGCTGATACTCACGTTTTTTTTTTTTTTGCATTCGCCTAGGACTTAGTCCCTATATATACTACCAAGCATGTGCAGTACCTCTAATGTAATTCATTCTACCCCGCTGCCCTCTGAAGGCTTTGTACACCTGACGTGGTTTTGCTCTGCCTCCAGGATCGGTGGCATTGCAAGCTTTCTGCACTTCATTTCGTTTTGCCTCACCTCAGTGATCGATCCACCGTGACCCATAGAGAAACTCTATGCTTTGACCAAGTTATGGTGTCATGTGATGACCTCATATTAACGTCACTACCTTAAGTACTATGCGACGCCATGATAGCGTCATCTGGTGACGTCATCACGTAATTATTATTATTTTCTTCATCACTCGTGTAGGCGCCAGCACACCGGCCGTAAAAGCCTGACCACACTTAACCGTTGCAGCGCGTGGTTTCATGACGCGACGCCACGCCCTCTCCTAATCTACTTGTAGAGAATGAGGGCGCGCGGCTGTACCAATGCCACCTAAAAAAAAAGTTCCCGTTCAAGAGGGCGCTGGCTGTACGAAGCTGCGTGCCCTTTCTCTCCACAGGAAGAGGGCGCGGCGCCGCGTCAAAAGCTTACGCGCTGCAACGCGTAGGCCTTGAAGTTTCGCGTTGACTTTCGCGTCGTGTACTTTTTACATTAAAAACACTTAGCTGGCGCCAGCGCAATCAAGTGTTCTTGTCACCCTATCAGATGTCATATATCGCAACTATATAAAGAAGATAGCTGAAAAATGTTTCCGAGCGCGAGATGAATCTGAGAGGGCGTAGATAATACGCGGGCGAACTTAACTGCTCCACCAGTATACGACGTTCGACTGACAAATTGAAAAAAAAAAAAGCCCTCGCATGATGACGTCCTTGACACAAATTTGTGCACCAGCAGGACACGCGAATAACGCGTGCGCGCTGTGAATCTGCATGCAGGCTAGTCAAGGTCTCGTCGGCATGTAGAAACCTCGTGCTTCCGCAATGTATATCCCGCAATCTTAATCACCAAATGACGCCTCAAGGTAACTCGGCTCGAATTGTGACAATATACGACACTGAACGGTCTGCACAACGCTTTATGCGCATTAACCGCATGCATGCACGCACATAGACGTGCGCATGTACGTACAGACAGGCGGATGCCAAGTTGGTTCCTGTACATCGAAGCCGAGAAGCGTTTTCCTCCATCGGTCCCGGAGAGGTTCTGAGAATCGAGTCATTTAGCTGATTAGGGCACCCCCACAGTGTGTGACTTGGAAGAACAAGTGAAGCCTCGATCTTCAACTTTACGATTTACACATTATGGAGTCAGTGTAGAATTCTGGGAACATCCCGTATAGCCGAAGCTCTAAAACATTCCATGCGACAGTTGTGAAGTCACTGAGCCGATGTAAGCAAGTGCGAATTGAACCGTAAGGGAAAAAGGAACTGTTTAGCAACTGCAGCCTCTTGCAGCTTTTGTAACTTACGGCGAAACAAACACCATGTCGCAGGTTCGACAACTTCGATTGTCGCCCCGCCGCGGCGGTCTAGTGGCTAAGGTACTCGTCTGCTGACCCGCAGGTCGCGGGATCGAATCACGGCTGCGGCGGCTGCATTTCCGATGGAGGCGGAAATGCTGTAGGCCCGTGTGCTCAGATTTCGGTGCACGTTAAAGAACCCCAAGTGGTCGAAATTTTCAGAGCCCTCCACTACGGCGTCTCTCATAATCATATGGTGGTTTTGGGACGTTAAACCCCACATATCAATCAATCAATCAATCAACTTCAATTGTCAGCAAGCATTGCGACAGGGGAAGCTCGTGTGCACTGAGCACACCTTTAAGAACCATGCACCAGTGGTCAAATTGATCCAGAATCATCCAGCATTGCTGTTTACGTATAGGATAACGGATATTTTTCGCAAGCGCTATATCGTAAGTACACATAGCTGTTCTACTCTGATTGCTGATCAGCGCGACCTGCCGTCCAGTAAGGGCGTTCGTTCAACAAGGTGAAGTGAGCAGCGATAACGGCTTTCATTCTTCGCGTTATCGTTACTTTCGCTCGTGCGGCCACGCAGCAGAGACACAATGCACGCGCAGCTTCAATGTGCGTCAGACCCACATTCGGTATTTTTTTTTCCTTCTTTTTGTTCGCTTACAATGTATACAGCGAGCTAACGCGCAAGCGGTCCGTATCTCGTCGCACGGACTGCAACCGGCTTTGCAAGGCAAGTACCGCAGCAGCGCTCGCGCCAAGGGCGATTACTGAGCTGTAAATGGACAGCCCGGTCACGTGAGCGAAAAACTTTTGCCGTGTCACAACTGCAGTAGTGTAACTAGTAAAATTGAGATCAGAACGTAACCCTAACGAAGCCAGTCATAATGAGATGCGTACCCGACTCTCACAGCAAAACTAACAAGTGAAGCACTGCTGCGAGTCACCCGCAACAGCCTACTGGCCTTTGCATTAGGCTATACCACCTGGAAATAATGTAATAATAAGAACTTTTTGAGAATAGAACGTAACGGAAGTGAGTACATTCGTGCATGCTTGTTTCTTGCTTTTTTTTTAACTATAGACAACGGAATTATATGAGCATCAGGAAGCTTTGAAGGAAGAATCAATTCGATACAAGCGGTTCCGCTTGAAAAAAGCGTTTTGTGGATGCGTGAGATTCCTGAAGGCCTGCGTTTCGATGACCACAAGAAAGCAATATACTGAATTGTCCAATGGCAGCCGCACCAGTCGGAGTCTCATGCGGAAGCATGTCGAGTTATTCCCTGCGAACACCTCCTTTATAAACAGATGCACACAATGCGCGGTTGCGTCTTTGTAGACATGTGACGTCACATTCGCGACATTCGTGTGACAATATCTTGAGCCGGAATCAGCGGTGCGACAGAGTCACGTGAAACAGTTTTCGCGAGTTGGTAAGTTATACCCTTTCACGATACGAAACGCACCGCTCTTGTCGCGTGAATCGTAAAAGGACCTTCGAAAATCGACGTGGCGACGCCGGTTCACGTTGCTAACAGCGACGTTAGGTTCTGATGGGTAATTATGAAATACTGTTTTTCCAGAGAGGCAGAGATTTGACAGAAAATTCGGCACCCGATTAGAAAAAATGCAATTCAGACTCGTTTTTTAAATAACAAACCTAATATGCATGCGAATTTAACAATACAGATTTTCAAGGAATAATTTATCAGTATAAATTCATTTAGCCTTTTCACGTGTCTCTTCAAGTGATTGCATACGTACAACGCGCAGACACCGTCCACACCGCGTTTAGAGATGTTTTATTTAGTGCGAAATCCCTCTCGACGAGTGTTGATGTGGAGCGCACACAAATCTCTTACAAATCGTGTGCAAGCACTTGCGGCCGACAGGCTCAGAATCAGCAGGATCCAAGGCATACCCGTCAAACCTGACTTATAAGTTGTTTCGTAAAACCTTTTGCATTAAAGTGAATTAATTTTCCATTTTCTCCCGCTTTAACAGAGGGAGGAACCAATCGGAACACTTCGACCACCTATTCTCGAGATGAGCGCCCAACTCGATGCAGAATCTCAGGCCGAAGCGCCCGACGACTCCGGTTCCAATTCGGTCGACCACCACCAGCCGTCGTCACTTGTGGACTGCACCACCGGGGACACCACCGGATCGGAGAGTAACAAGTTCGTCGGCGACGTCGACATCAAGAGCGCATCATGTTGGCGTCGCGCCCTCGATGCCTTACTGGTCGCCAGGCTAGAGATATACTTGGCACTCTACCTGGTGGCGCGAAGGATGAGCGCCACCGTCATCCAGGACTTATTACTGCAGAAGTCGTGCCTATACAAGCTCGCCCAGAACGCCAGCGTTTGCTCGCACCTCGACGACTTTGTGGACGTCAAGGACGAGGCTGAGCAGTACGCGAGCACGACGAGCATGATGCGCGCCGTCGTCCTCCTGGCGCCTTCGGCGGTGATGGCCATCTTCGTCGGGCCTTGGTGCGACAAGTACGGCTACCGAACGTCGCTGGTGAGCGCCATGCTGGGATTCATGACCAGCACAGTAATCGACATTTTCACCGTGTACCACATGGCGACGCCGCTTTACGTGAACATACTCTCCATGGTTCCGGACGGCCTGTGCGGAGGACCCATCAGCATATTCACGGCCATCTGCAGTACGGCGACTCTGTCCACAAGGGAGGACCGCAGGCGCATCAAGTTCTTCGCCATCAGCATAGCCATGTCGCTGGCCGGTCCTTTGGGCAGTTACGTGGGTGGACAGGTGTACGGCCGCTACGGCTGGACGCCCGTGCTCTTTGCGTCCTTGACGCTAGAGTTGCTAGCGCTCGTGTGGACCTTCGCGGCCATCAAGAGCCTCGCCAAGCCCGAACACGCGAAGGACGGGCTGTCGCTCAGGTTGAAGAACTTCGTCCAGCTGAAGAACCTGATTGAGAGCTTCAAGAACGCGATGAAGGTCCGGCCCAATAAGGGAAGGCTGCAGCTCTGGTGTCTTCTCGGGGCCACCTGCTGCGTCATATTTGACCTGTCGGGTTAGTATACGCGTAAAACCTCCGATCGATCGGTGAAAGCTGCGTGAACTTGAAGGGTGAAAATTCAATTCGTGTACTCTTATGGTGGGATACAACGTCCTCTATCCTACAGACATCGTTTATACCAGTATTTTATACTTACTATCAGCTAGCACACTTCCCAATATAGTGTGTCAGGCTAGGGGGTGGTCCTTGACCGCACCCTCCCGCCATGCATACATAGTGCAAAATGACTATCTACCCTGCCTCTACTTTATATCAAGGAGGTGCCTTGAAAAATTTCTACATACAACCCTGCTGTCAATGAGGCCCCTAGACATGACTCCCTGTATTCGAAAAAATACAGAGTATAATTCAAGCCCAACGTTCTTTTCCGTGCTAATGCGGTGCCTGTTCATTAGTTTTGATGGAGTCTAGTTCGTGCAGCAAAATTAGAAAAACACAACACATACGTTTCGTCCGAAAAACAGCACCCGCATCGTCACAATTCTCTTGATTACAAAAAGATGGTCTCCGAGAGGTTGTTTCTCAGGCATACCACTTTTTAGTTAAATCCTGCGAACCAATCAGGGAAGGCGACCGGGCGTGTTTTTTCCCTGAATACACGGTTTTTTAGGCAGGCGTACACAGTTTAAATTCGCTTGCAACAAAAGAAAGGTTGGATCAGCGAATACTTACAAGTGACACATCGTTTTTAGGTAACAGTGCTATTATCGGCTGTTTTGTTCTCTATTTCACCTTCTTAAACTTTTGTTGCAGACTTATTGCAAATAAGTGGCCCGCTTGTATCTTTTTAGATGCGAAGCAGCTCTTTGACTAGCCTGTGTAACGCTGTCCCGTACGTCTGCTCAAACCTCCTCACCGCAGGTGTTGGAGCGGTGCCAAGTAGGTCAAGTCGCTGCTGTGCGTTGATGTCACTCTCTCCTTTACCTGCAGCAGCTGCCCACTCGCAACACATTTCTTTCTCGCTTCACTTTCTCCACATCCTGCAACGATCGACCGCACATCGATAAAAAACACTAGACAGATTTAGTTGCGCGTCCACAGAATCCGTGGGGACGCGGCCTGTCATTGAAAATGGTTAGCAAGCTGCGTTAGTACGGCTGCTGCGGACGCACAACTAAATCTGGCTACACTTTAGGCTCGTTTATCTGCGATGAAACTTACACGAAACCAAACCCGCCTCCCGTGTCTTTGCGTTTCAAACAAACGTTTACTCGAGTAAACGCTACACCGAGTTTCACTTCAAACCGTTCTCCCAGCAACCGCGTCGACACCCGTTTCAACCGGGTCAACGCCGTGTGCACCGCTGCTGCTTCACATTCCATAAGGGTCCCCTTCGGGAGAGACGGTCCATAATTTATCGTCAAACGGCTTTCAGCTGCAGCTACAGCAACTGAAGATTTGAACTCGTCTTTTACGAACAAACCTACATTTTCTACCTGTAAAACGATGCAAATTGAGTTTTAGCGCAATTTGAGACGGTGTACGTCACAGTGCCGGTGGTCCACGTACGCGTGCTCTTTTTTGCAGCCTCGGGAATCGCTTACTACTATGTGCGCAAGATGTACTCCTGGACGGTAGCCTACTACTCAACGGTGCAGTACGTGTCGACCGTGGTTGGCGCGGCCCTGAACGTCCCTATCGTCTTCCTCTTCGTGAAGGTCCTCAAGATCAGCGACCCCGCCATGGCAGTCGTCGGCTCGTGCTTCGCGGCTGCGCAGATGCTCATACTGGGGCTCGCCTTCGAAGAATGGCTGTACTACTTGCGTAAGTAGCGCCAATCCGTTCTGTACGCTGTACTACAATAATGAAGGAAAAGTCTGTCGGCGACCAAGAGAAAAACCACACACTTTACCATTGTCGTAAATGATGCGGGGTGGGGGTGGGGGGGTCAAGCGATCACTTCTGATTCCCCTTTATTCAGGCTGGGGCTAGCGAAGGGGGGGGGGGGCATTAGCCTTTTAACCTTGCAAGTGTCACCCTTTCGTGATTTATCTTTTAAACATCACCTCTTTCAAATATTAGACGTCTGCGTCTGCAGTTTACAAGCATGAAATAGGTCTATACGGTCGTAATAACTATTCTTCCGCACAACGGCAAACCTTAAATATGTGTACACGGCTGTCGGCAAGGGGCGCTCAAAAAGGGCACCTGCCCCTTTAAGGCTCAGCAGCACTTGCCTTCACCCAAGCTATACCAGTGCTCTCCCCCTCCCCCAACCGCGATGCAACGCCTGTTTGCACCTCTGAAGAGAAAATCCTGCCGACGACCGTGCAAACATACGGTGGTAAAAGGAGCATACATTTGAGCGTTGTGACAATTTTATCTGGTCATTTAATAGGAGTACCTGACACGAGAATTTAGCAATAATAGCACCGAGAAGCTACTAGTTTCCTGCAGCAGTCGTCACGGTCATAATAAATTACCGTAAATTAAAGTCTGATCAGCAAACAAAATATTATTTGACCATCGCCAGCGAACCAATTTTTTTTCGTACACCAGTGTTACCCAGTAGAAGACAGGAAAGCACCCTTCTTCATACACTTTTTAAGCATTAAAAATGGTTAGTGCGCATAACTATACAGCAGCGCAGTTAGTCGGCTCCACTGGTGACTCACCTTCAGAATATGCGAGGAAAAAAAATTCTTCCGGGAGACAGCACAGCCAGCTGTATGCCCCGACATTCGCAGAGCAAGGTGATGCTAGAGTTCTTTATTGCTCTGTTTTTCTTCGATTACAGGGGAAAGAAAAAAAAGAGGCGTGGCTGTCACACAAAGCCAGCTGTGCTGTTTTCCAATCTCCATATAACAGTGGGGCCGGCCAACATGATTCATACTGGTGCTTTGACCTCGTGTGAGATAAAGCGCAGTGACAGATATTTATCGTTTGGTATCGTTTAAAAGCCGACCTGGCAACTTGGTCAGTTCAGCGGAACACCGCAAAGTGGAGAAAAGGTCGTAAAACGGAAAATTGCCATCGCTTTTGCAGCATCAAAATACAAGGAATCCGCACGCATGTTTCGGAATGTAGAATCTTTTTTTTTTTAGTTGATGAAAACTTAGCCTTGGTATACGAGGCTGGCTTCCGCGTCCAATGCATTGTCGCGGCAGACGACACAGTGACTGGCTTGATGGCACTAGGCAATATTTAGCGAAAAGTGACACAAGAATCAAAAGGGACGACACAAAACGAGCGCTCCCGTATCGTACTTTAGTGTCACAGCGCTAAATATTGCCTAACGTTTTACCAACAAGGCACCGTTTTATTCTGGGCCATACACATTTATTCTATCGGGACCTTTTGCGCCATTTTTTAATGCGCGGAGTTACGCCTACGACTACAAAACAGGTGACAATAATTGCGACCAAGGACCGCTGGTGTCGCATTGAAAGAACTGCGTACCTTTATTCACTCGAAAAGCCGGGAAGCAGTGGCGGCGGACTTGCTCTCTGGATTTCGTGCCGCCTTGCGATCTCCGACGGCAGCGCTAGCCACCTTGGCAGCGCAGCTCTGGCCAACTGGGGCTCCCCCTACGCCATCTCTTGCCGCCGAGCTCTCGCTGAGTGGTGCCCCTCCCCGGACTCCTGCGACCAGGTCCATCTTTTCTATCTCTTCTTTACTTCAGTCACTCGCTGTCGCTGCACCTCGCTCTCTCCTTCTTCTCTCTATATATACCTTTTAATCCTATCCTTTTAATCCCTCCTCACCCCCATCCCTTGTGAGCTACTGTTGACGTGTCGCACTCTGATACAGACAGTTACGGGGCTCATTTTCCTCTTCTTTTCTCTTTAATAATCACATAACATAAGCAGTGGCAGGCCTTTGTGAAAAGCACGTCACCCGTTCATTTTCACTTTTGCATCCGTAGCTGAGCTCATTTTCTGTTGGTGGTGGTAGTGGTTAGATGAGAAAAGGCACCTAATTTCTGCAACCCGGTCGGGAGCATGGCGCAGTGCCTGCGGGGAAGGGAAAAGGGAGAGAAGTGGAAAGAAGAGAAAAGATTAAGTGAGCAGTGGCACGGTCGTCATCAACACGAGCAGCAGTTCAGAAGCAAGGGCAGGGGTGGCAAGGGGCCCGTCCTCAGCGGTAGGCCACGATTCCCGTCTCGTCCAGGAACTCCACCAGGCTCCGGAGCGCTGGTAGATGGGGACGAGATGGGAACAGTAGGTGCTCTAGGGTGGTGGCAGGAAGGCCATGTCTCCAGTAGGCTGCGGCGACCCTCGAGCGTTCCTGGGCCAAGGCAGGGCAGGCACAGAGGAGGTGCTCGAGAGTCTTGGGGTCGCCGCAGCGGCTGCAGGCTGGGGAGGTGCAGCATCCCTTGAGGTAGCGGGGGGCCGCGGTCCACACGCATCCGGTCCGCAGCCGCAGCAGGTTGGCTCGTTCTCTCCTGGTGAGGCCTGCCTCAGGAAGACGCACAGAGGAGGTGCTCGAGAATCTTGGGGTCGCCGCAGCGGCTGCAGGCTGGGGAGGTGCAGCATCCCTTGAGGTAGCGGCAGGCCGCGGTCCACACGCATCCGGTGCGCAGCCGCAGCAGGTTGGCTCGTTCTCTCCTGGTGAGGCCTGCCTCAGGAAGACGCCTGGGTCCCCGCCCACTGGCCACCCTCTGGTCCGGGTGGACCGAGGCGAGGAGCTTCTTGATAGGGGCCTGCGAGTAGTCTCTCACCGCCATGGCTTGGGTGATGGGGGTTCCCAGCTGGTGTGCTGCCTTGGCCAGCGTGTCCGCCTCCTCGTTGCCAGCCATGCCCACGTGAGAGGGCAGCCAGTGGAAGGAGACGGACGTCCCGGCTGCTGCTAGGGCCTGGTACTTGGTTGCCAGGAGACTCCCCGTGAGCCCGGCACGGCGATGATTGGCCAGCGTCTGCAGGGCTGCCTTGCTGTCACACAGGACTGCGACCAGGTGTAGCCCTGCCAGCTCCGTAGCCGTCGAGCTCGCCGGGAAGGGTAGTCGGCACTGCCTGCTGATGGCCCGGGATGAGATGACGCAGGCGGCCGCCGCTGAACCGTCTGGCATGACGGATCCGTCAGTGAAGACCCGAAGCCACCCTGCCAGTTGCTGCTGGAGCTTGGAGACGGCGGCCTGTTGCAGTGCTGCAGCAGGTGTTCGGTGCTTGGTTACCCCGTCTAGGTACAGGTGGACCTCAGGCGGCTGGTGGTGGGGTGGTGGAGGAGCCACCGGGACAGGCGGGTCCGGGACCATCTGGTGGTAGAGTGCACAGAGACCACCCATCCGTGACCTCGGTTGGCTGCGAAGTCGCTCTAGGAGGGTTCTGCCGTCGGCAGCACGGTGTAGGCGGTCTACGTGCCCCAGAGCACGCTGGAGCATGTGCAGGGACAGGGGCCACTCTCCAGCCTCGGCCAGGGTCGCTGCCACGGGGGAGTTCCTGGGGAGCCCCAGGATAGCCCTCACTGCTCTCCTGTGATGTCCCTCCAGGTCCAGTCTCCTGGCAGGCGTCAGGGCCACCACTGGACTGAGGACGCTCAGCAGGACTAAGGACGCTGAAGCCTGGTTGAGTCGAAGCGCCAGCTTGGTTGAGCAGCCGCATCCACGCTGCTGCAGCGTCCTCAGCAGGACTGAGGACGCTGAAGCCTGGTTGAGTCGAAGCACCAGCTTGGTTGAGCAGCCGCATCCACGCTGCTTCAGCTTGCTGATGGCTCCCTGGACCCGCCGTACCTGTGTGCAGGCGACCTTGGCAGCTGGGACCCAGGTGAGACGGTGGTCCATGGTGAGCCCCAGGTACTTCACAGTCAGCTTCCAAGGCAGGTTGCGGTTGCCGACCCTCAGCTGCTTCATGTAGCGTCGTGCTGCGGCCAGCGGATAGATCAGCAGGGCCTCGGTCTTTGTTGCGGAGACGTTGAGTCCGATGCCACTCAGGTAGGCAGACACTGCATCCAGGGCCGCCTGCAGTGACGTCCTGATGTCTCGAATGGACCGCCTCGCTCCCCGGGCCCAGAGTGCCACGTCGTCGGCGTAGACAGAGCAGCGGGCCGGGAACCTGGTGCCTGTCGGAAGAGAAGCGGGGAGCCTTGCCATCGCCAGGTTGAACAGGAAGGGGCTCAGCACGGAGCCCTGTGGTACACCTGCGGTGACGTCCCTGAGTGTACTGGTCTCCTTTCTGACTCGAACCCGGAAGGTCCTGCCGGTCAGGAAGGCAGTCACGAAGCTGCGGAGGCACCCGTGAACGCCAAGTCGGTCCAGAGACATCTCGACGACCTCGTGTGGGAGACTGTCAAAGGCACTCTCCACGTCCAGCAGGAGCAGCATGGCCACGTCACCACAGCTCTTGGCATCCTCAAGGGTGGCGACGACGTTGGAAATGAAGTCGGCTGTGCACCGGTGGCGCCTGAAGCCAGTCAGTTGTTCCTGGAAAAACTCGAGTTGGCCAGCAATCCACTCGAGTCGCTCCAAGGCCACCTTCTCCAGCACCTTGCAGGGTGCCGAGGTGAGAGAGACTGGCCTGTATGAGGAGAGGGCCATGGCTTTCTTCCTGGGCTTCAGGATCGGGGCGACGACCGCAGTGCACCATGACTCCGGTAGGACCCCACTGCTCCAGACATCGTTGTAGTACTCGAGCAGGTGCTGGTGGCCAGCTCCGTCCAGGTTACGGAGCATCTGGAAGGTGACACCATCAGCTCCCGGGGCACTTTTCTTTTCGATCCTGCAAGGGCAGCCTCCAACTCGTGTTTCCAGATGGGTTCGCAGCACAGCTCTTGTACTTGTGCGGCTGTACACCCAGGATGGTGGCAAGTGGCAGGATACTGCAGCACAGCAAGGGAAGGTGCAGCAGGCAGCTGGGCAATGTCCCTCGCAGAAAACTGGTCGGCCAGCTGTTCTGCCAGGTCCGCTGCCTGGATGGAAAGGTGGACTGCCAGGGACATCACTTGGTTGAACGGCCGTGGCGCCATCAGCAGGCACTTCAGCAGGTGCCAGGCCTTGGTGCCATCCCGTGATCGGTAGATGGAGGCGCAGACGCACACCCAGCCCTGCGTCCTGCGCGCTCGGGCGTGGCGTCTGCAGGTGACGTCGACCTTCCGGAACACTGTCCAGAGCTCTGGTTGTCCCTTCTTCAGAGCCTGGCGTTCTGCCCGCCTCCGTGCTGCTCTCAAGGCTAGGTGCCAGATGTCTGGAACAGGCAGCCCTTGCTGTGCCTTAACAGCGACGGTTGCAGCCCGGGCACTGTCAGCCACCAGCTGCATGAGGTCCTTGTCACCGGTGTCCTGCCTGAGCAGCTGCCGGTATACCCGCCAGTCTACCACACAGTACTCTCGATCCATGGGGGCCTTGCCTCGGAAAGGGGTGAGTAGGATGGGCAGGTGGTCCGAACCTCAGGTGTCCGGGAACGGTGTCCAGGCGTACCGGCAACCCTCCGTAGCCACGTTGAGGTCTATGGCTGTGGTGGTACTGTTGGCTCCGCGACGCAGGTAGGTGACGGCCCCTGTGTTCAGGATCACCAGGCCCAGCTGCAGCATGACGTCCTGCACCTCTCGCCCTCGTACGTCGGTCCTGTGGCCGCCCCAAGCTGGATGGTGGGCGTTGACGTCTCCGCACAGCAGGAAGTCCTTCCCCAGTTGGTGCGCAAGCTGCCGAAAACACTCGGGGTCCCATGGTTCCTTGGGTCCGATGTAGACGCTAGCCACCGCGGTGTTAACACCGTCGAGGCGGACCCGGACGGCACAGCACTCGAAGGGCCCTCTGAGCAGGTCGGCCACGAATACCTCCGCCTGCAGCAGGTCCCGCTTCACGTAGATGGCACAGCGGGAAAGTCCTTGTGGGTGGTTGTCGTTTAGGCAAGGGGCAGCACTGCAGTCGGTCAAGGTGCAGCTGGTCCGGCTGCTGTAGTCGACGTAGCCTGGAAGTCGGAGCTGCTCTGCGGAGCTGCTGAAGTTGATACTATTAGGGCACATCAGTGGACGAAACCGGATGTCATAAGTGCCTGTGTTTGTAAACACAGGGTCCATAGATGCACTGTTCTTAAAACACTATACTTATACTATAAAAGGGTCTATCGTACACTATACTTTCTCAACGCTCTTGCGAACTGGACATTGTGCCGACGCTACGCTGAAACCATTTCTGTGACCATGCAGAAACAAAGGCGGGTCGAGAGGAAAGCGCGCGAAAACCGAGGCCACCGAAGATCGACGAAGGATGGCTCATGTGTACTCGGTTGCTCCCTGAGAAGCCCGCGGGTTTTACAGCGGTCCTTGCGTGCATGGGCGCGAAAGGCCACTACCCGCGGGGATAGTTCAAGTGCGTGCCATTCGTCCTGTCGAAATGTTCAGTACTGCAAACACACGCACCTACAAGGCATTGAAGCCATTGGGAGAATGCGTTGATCCAGGGATTCTGCCCTGGCATTTCGACAATGGACCGTTACGACACGATCATGAGATCGCGGGGGACGGAAGGTGTACAGACACCTGGAGTGTAATATGACAGTTCTTTGCCTCAGCCGCATGAATCCAACAGCAGCAAATGGAATGCAAAATAATAATGTCTAGGTGGATGATTATTTCTCCATCTTTTTACTGAAAGCTCTCGAAAGTGCAAAGACACATGTGCACATACAACGAAGAACACGCAGAATTCGACCTTAAACCACCTCTTATGCAAAGACAACGTCGATTCCGGAACTCGTCTGAACATGGTGAACAGGAAGCAGTGAGAGGGGGTGCACAAATGTCAAGCATAGTCGCCCTCGATAATATACGCAATCCATCAGAGATGGTCCCCAGCAGCACTGGAGGATGTGAAAGAGTTTCAGGCTAAGCCGCTGCCCCCCCAAAAATCAGAGTTATATATATGCCATGAAACTAATAGGACGACTTTGTCAACGAAGACCGTGCCTTCAAATAAACATGAGACATTAGAGCACTGTGCTACAAAAAAAAATGGCAAAAAAGTCACGTATTTTGGGAACCAATGTTATGCGAAGCACGCGGATAGAAGGCGACTTGGTTGCAACATTTTAGGCGCGGAGCACCTCTTGCTCGCGGGCATGTCACGAATCAACGGGCGCTACAGTGAGCAACTAAGGCACCTAAATGCTTTCCTCCTCCCTCGCCCCAGCTGCGGGTAGAGATAACTGGCAGGCACTCCAACAGTGGTGCACAATGGCTCAATCAGGGGCTGATTCCAGCATGTCCTTTCCCACGATGAGTGTTGTCGTGCTGGACAAGAGGATGTCGTAAGAACTAATTTCGAGCCATCTATCATGTGGTAAACAGAGCTTTCTTCAAGAACCACTATACCACCACAGTGCACCCCTCTAACAGGAAGTCTACCCTGTTGCAGTGCTAATCACACAATTTAAACTCATCTCAAGATGGTTTCTGTCAAGACTGTTTGTGAGTGCCCATTCCTGGCATGATGCCCTAATTTTTGTACTAAGCACACATTGACCTTTCACTATATTTATCTGTGCTTTATAAGTAGGTGGTCATTTGCATGCATCTAAAGCCTGACACTAATTTAGTCAAGTCAACAAACCAATACATAATGCTATATGCTCCCTTGCGCAGAATGTCTTGTTGGACTTCCCACTTTCCTTAGCCAGGTAGGCATGAGGACCCATCTGTCCAAGCTTGTGGCACCTGACGAAGTCGGTGAGTGCTGTTACCCGAGGCATACTGTGAAATCCACTGGAGGTTCAAGCTTGTTTCTGTGTTGTGTCGCTGTGCTTACTAAGGTGATTCGTATACAAGGCATTCACACACATGTGCTAGTTCTACCGCAGCTCTGAATAGTATGTTGCAGCAGCTGTACGCCTTCAATCAAACACTGGCCTGCTTTCAGGGCATGGTAGATGCACCAATTCGTGGGATTTTTTTAAACAACACAGAAGCTGTTAGATCAGATCGTAGTAGCAAAATTGCAAGGCTTTTGTTCTTACATTTATCAATGAAACCCCGCAATGTGTCCTGATCCTTGTATTCATAATTTATTAAAATTAAAGACTGATTTTTAAATATCACTTTATTGCAATTAGGAGGTCACTTAGTAGCAATTTAAAAAAGTTAAAATTGCTTTTCTTTTTGTAGAGCAACAGGAAATCCAATATGTCAACATCGGCTCAATGATTACAAATGATCTCACAGCCCGCTTGTGTTGTTTTTAAAGACAATGAAAATTGAGAACCTGCTAGGCTGTCCTTGGTACTTTTATAAAATGCGCAGTATAAAGAAAATGTTCGGGTAGTCTGATGAAGACAATGTCAGAAGTCTGTGACGTCGTGTGGAGCTGGTGTGAGAACTGCGAGCTACATTTTTACTTTGCATTTCATTTTTAATTTTTAGACCAGTGCTGCTGGAAAGAAAATTTTTCATTTTCAGCGTTCTGCAAATGTAAACGACTGAGATTAATTAATTTTGTCAATCTTTAGCATGCCTTCAAGATGTAATGCAAGACAACTCTGGCTGTGTTGCATTGAATTTTACATGTTTCAGAAGTGTAAACTACCACTGTGTGCATTATTTAAAAATTTTGAACAAGTCTCTTGGACATACGCTACACTGTTTCTTCACAGGCAAGGTGTTCTCACTACTGGCCTCATTCGAATCAGTGGTGCCTATAATTGGGGAAGTGCTACTCACCACTATATTCAACCAGTCTATTGGGTTCTTGCCTGGAATGCCTTACCTGGTGGCTGCTGCAGTGACCTGCATAGCCGTCGGCCTCACTTCGTAAGTAGAAGCCACTTCCTCCCAACATTTATTATGCTATGTGTTGCAGGGTCGGGCACATTTTTCCCAACCACACAGCTAAAATGGTTAAGCTTGCTTTAAAACAGAGCAATAATTACAATGCCAAAATAGCAGTAAGTTCTTGTCAGTAGCTCAATCCAAACAGAACAGTTGAGGCATCTCCGCCTCGTGAAATTAGTGGACACCTTAAAAACACACTAACCCAGCCACTGAATGCGCGGGTTGTGATAACTTATGAGAACTTTTCAACTGCAACAATTTTCAGAGATAAAGGCGTGATATGTTCATTTATGGCTCAAGGCCTGCTTGAAGAAATAAGCAACGAGCTTGACTGTGGCGCAAAATACATTTCGTGATAAAGGTTAAAGGAGTGAGAAATGATGTGCAAACTTTGGACATTTGACATTGCTTCCTTTCCCTGCACTTTGCATGAAACATATTCTGCACAACTGTCAAGTATACCTAAGCAATATAAGCACCAACCCACCCCCCTAAAAAAAGTCCTTTTGGAAGCAAGTAGCTTGTGAATTGACTAAGCGAAATTGTTTGTAACAGTAAATGATTTCCCAGTGGGATCCTAAAACTTTTCGGATAACATTGTCAAATCAGTACACTAAACAAGTTGAGAATTTGTGTTGACAGCTTTCACGTCAAGCCAGAAAACTACCGCTCCTGTCGTAGCCACTAGAGCACAGGTGCTTTTGTTTACGTGAATTTAGCACGTTCTTCCCTAATAACAATCTTGAGTAACTCCCGGAAAAATGCATAACGCATAAATTTGCCTACTGATTGCACTATCAGTAGAACAGCAGATAACATTGTGATATATCTGTTTTATGGTGGAGTTATGCAGCTATAAACTTGTTAAAGTAAACAGAAGTTTCAATATTCGCAGACATATTCACCCTTGCAGAGTCTAAAATTTTATGTGCAAACAAATGTCATTAAACGCTTGGATATGCTCCCGAAATATGCGCACTTATCTTACTCCCAGGTACGTCACCAGAGTGCATCGGCACATCATTAGGTATGAGGAGATGTCCAAGTCGGAGATATCCTCGGGGCCCATTAACGACTGAGGCGACGGCGGGCCTGCATGCTGATGAACAGCTTTGGCGAGACACGCCAAAGTGCTTGGCAGACGTGCATAATGTGTATTTGTTGTACACGCTGTAACAGAGTTTGTCACCTTTTTTTTGCATATGCATCAGTGACGACCTCCCCATGAATTGAGGTGTTAGCATATACATCACTGCCATTGACTCATTCGGCATGTAGACGCTGCCTCGTGAAGACGGTTATCCAATTTCTTTACAATGGCATTTATGTTTCCTAGCCATGACTTCAAACATTACTTGAGCTCGTGAAGTGCACTTCATTTCCAAGTTTTTCCATTAATATGTATACATTAGTGCTACAACACACTGTACTCATACAATCTTCAGAACCATTGTAACTATAGCTATAGCTATAACTATAGCATTGTAACTATAGTGTACAGCTGTGAAATTTGTTATTTCCATAATTTTGTTTTAATGTGACATTACAGTGATCTTGTCAGTAGGTACGGTGTAGACAAACGTAGTGATCAAACGGGATCAAAACTAGCAAAACAACTATTTGTACAGAGTACTTAAGTCTAACTGGCACATTACTGTACATACTTTGATCAAAGTAGCATGAATATTCATTTTATCACCTGGGCACCAAAGAATAGAAAAGGCCTTGAGGCCTATGCTTACTTAAGAAGCATATACATGGTCTTTTACTCGGTTCGAACTTAATTCTCTAACACTCATCTCACAGTGAGTTTTGGGAAATGCTGTCCTGTGGAGCTTTTGCACAAACTGAGGAATTAACAACAGGTGCACATGTCTAATACCATTGTCGCTGATCACTAGCAGGACATAGAAAGAGGTCTAAATATGGACAACAACCTGTTTTACTGAATACAAAGTGATGTCTTTCTGTTTGATTCGAAAGTTACGCACAAAAACCTAGTAAAAAATTTTTCTACACACAGCTGGAAGCCAGCACTTTACCCGGCCCATGTTCTTTTCTGTTGCCTCGCCTTCTGTTGCCTTGAAATGCACGCACAAAAAGTTATAACTCACTTGTCAATATGCTGTTTATGAATATATTGTATAGTATATACTGTCTACTAGACACATGTATAGATATTGACAGGCACCAACTGTTAATACTGTGCAAGATTTATGCGAGTAAAAGCACCTGGCCATTAGTACTCTCCAACACTTCTCAAGGCATATCCTGTAGATATTTGAAATTTGTGAATTTATTAATGAACAAGGAATCTATTTTGTTTGATATTGATTGGAAATTTGGAAGTTGCGATGTTTTCAGCAGAAAAAAAAATTTCATTCCACCACTGCAACCAAGGCACAATGATTAAAATCAGCAATGCAATGATGCAAAGTCCTTCAATTTCCTTCGATTGCAAGGAAATGTGAGGTTACATGGTTGCAAAAATGTTTGTAGAAACAAGCTTTGATCAAGCAGCACCGTTATTTTAACCAATTTACTTACACACCCCATCTTTTATTTTTTTATCCTCCTAGTCACGGTATATTTCGCTGCTTGGTATTTGGACACAAATATTATGGTAAGTGCAGAAAACAAAAGGAAGGGTTATTTTATACCCTCAATGTACTTAATATTTATTTCATTTCACTCTTTTGATTAATTAACAAAGTGCACGCAGTCTCCATGAATATTTTCTGTATTTAATTTTAATGCTCCATCAGTCTTTCATACTCATCACAATCGCCTATGGCACAATTGCCGTGCGGTTTTGTACATTCGCTCTCTGTACCAGGTCTGCAAAGTTTGTTTTCATTCATGCAATGTGTGCACAATGCGTCAAGTACATTTTTTCCCCTTTAAACCACTTCTCAGAGATGGGTGCTGGGTAATAATGTAACAAAAATGTACATGTTAATAAAGGTGAATAGGTCCGAGATGGATGAAACTGGCATAAAGCACTGTTTTAGGCTGCTCTATGAGCGTCAGGGGGTTGGCGCCCTCCGAACAGTCAGCGTCATTTTCGTAATCCTCGCAAGAACAAGTAAGAGGAGATGCTGATTACGAGAAGGACAGACGGGTTCGAAAGACTGAGAACTTGGTTAGTGCTGGTGACTACCTAGGACAGTTCTGGCACAGTGATGTTCCTGAGCACAACATTACAGAGAAATTCAACTGCAGTGAAGTCGCACAAGAAGCAGTCTGCATTTCATGCTGCAAGCATGGTCTCTACTTTCGCTTATAGTGTAGTACTTTCATTGGACATGCACTCTCAGCATTTTTTTTGAGGAACAGTTTAAGTAACTAGGTAGCCAAAAGACTGAGAATAGCCCTGTGTTTAAAGAGCAACAGCAAACATGAAAACAGAGTTTAATCGAAGTGATACACAGAGTCTAGTAGGTAAGTTTGTCATTTCTGCTTCCGTCACGTGTACTTCATTCTACCTTCCAGAGTGGGCTTCAAACAATAAGCTGGGTCTCACAGCTCAAACAATAATAATCAAGAATGAAGAATGAACAAGATTTGACATAGAAACAGCACATTCGTAACTTTTCTTGATTCAAGCAGTACAGCCGCTCTCCCATTTAGAAACAATTACGTACACTTTTCTCGTCATGAATGTTTTCCAGGTGCGCCCTCATCAATTATTTTCTGATTTCAGCGGAACCAGCTTTCAGCGATGCTGTGCACTGAACACCAGCCAGCTTCTATTATGTTGAATCCACAGTAAAGTTAACCATTTTTATAATAATAAATTTTATAATACTGCAACTTGTTTGAGATACAGTGTAATTTAATGAAGTGTTGCATACTTAAGGAAAGCTTCAGTCATCAAGATAAGCTTGCTAGTAGTAGCGCCTTGGTCTGAAAATTTATACCTTTTGGCCCCTTAGTCACAGTCTCATGTCCTCCATTCAGCGTATGTTTCACCAGCTCCTGCAAGAGTGCAAATGTTTTGTAAAAGTGCTCATCGATCTTTGACAATAAATTACCAGAGATCTTTTTGCCATAGAACCAAATGTATATTTCTTCTCATACCTGCTCAGCAGGGAAAAAGTTGGATGTATTGCCACTTGAAATGTTTCAGGCTGAAGCTTCCTTCCCTACACCATATTTCTGGATCTATTAATAATGCACCAGCACACATTCTAGTTTCTTGAGTGTTAGTGAGTGCTATTGAGTGGCAGAGGTGGGGTAGAATGCATACGTGTGCCGAGTGTAAGCGAGCGTATTCTCACATAATTTAATAAATGCATGACAATTGGCGCATCTTTGCTTCACACAACCGAGAAAGTGAGACTGTCTGCAAAGCATCTAAAACGAGCAGCTGCAACACTCTATGATGTGATTTGCCTCATAAAGAGAGAATAAACTTTTATTTGAGCAAACGCATTGTGCGCCCAAGGTGGGCAGCCTCCTTAATTCAGGTATCTGCGGGCCTTTGCCATCACCCGCGCCTGTTGAACCATTCTGCGCTGATTCTTCAGGCTCGGGTCTGATAACTGGACCTCCCACTGCTCTTCGGTGGATCAGATTTCTTGTTCATGATCAACAGTGGTTGCTGCTACATGCTCGAGCCTTGTCAGGATTAAATCTGATCACAATCAAAAGTGTTCGTGTAACATCGGTATAAGATACATCCCAAGCC
The DNA here is from genome assembly GCA_013436015.1 of Rhipicephalus annulatus. Lineage (NCBI taxonomy): Eukaryota > Metazoa > Arthropoda > Arachnida > Ixodida > Ixodidae > Rhipicephalus > Rhipicephalus annulatus. The sequence goes on from WOVY01010824.1 coordinate 663,609, forward strand.
TTGATTTGTATGAAGGAAGACCAGTGGTCATTCATTATATCATTTTTATAATCTTATTATTTATTCCTATTTTCTAAATGTGTTTTTAAAACCCGTTTTTCCTAATGCGTTTGCATTCACCACAGGAGTTTAAACAAGGAAGCACAAGTATCAGCTTTGAAGCATTCGCTGGAAGAAAGTTGATTATGAAAATTACTTGATATTGGCTCTACCTGGCACTGAATATTTACAGCAACATAAAGTCTGTTGTTTTGCTGAAATACGCTCTTCGCATTGGAGACAAGTGACATCTGTTACTGAATGTTCAGCTCAAATCACTTTTGGAGTTACGATCGGTCTATCTCTTCTTTAATGTTTCTAGGTAACACATAACGCCAACATTATTTTAATGATTTTCTCAATTGAGTCGTACATACTTTCATATGCTACAGCCCACCGATCATTTGTTGGCTTCTATTTGTTTAAATCCAGACTAAAGTCAGCCATTTTGCCAATGGTAAATTCCATAACATTCTATTTGCTTAAAATGCGGCTTCTATTTGTTTAAATCCAGACTAAAGTCAGCCATTTTGCCAATGGTAAATTCCATAACATTCTATTTGCTTAAAATGCAATGGAATCATTTGAGGAGTAAAAATTTTTCTAGAAAATTTTGAAGTGAGGGTGCACTAAAAATTTTCATTTGTCCTCCCACAGATACCTGTTATTCGTCAAGCTCCTCGAAAATCCCATGTACGCCCACTTCAGGCTCCCAGTCAAGCGGCGTTCCACGCTAACCATGCGAGACTGCAGAAAGTGTTACCCGATACAAAGTTTAAGCTGCTACATGCACAGACTTCGCGCGCCAATGAGCTGGCGGCCACAGACTTTAGCCGAAACACCAATGCCCCATCAGGGTGTTGCCAGCCGCAAACACTTGCATGCTGCCTAACTGAACGCAGACACACACAAAGTTCTCTACCACGCACCAGGACATTTTTACCACAGCGCCTTTCACGAGCACAAGCGCAGGGTAAGTTTGTTTTTAAAAGGACACTTTTGTGGGCCTCGTCGATACATAATGAACTAATGATAAAAAAGTTACTGAGCATGAGAAAGGATGCAACACACAGTTAAGAAATATACACAAGGAACAATTTTCTTGTTATTCATGAAATATGCAGATATAGCAATAGCACATGAGCGTATGTGATAAATAAAAAAATACACAAAATTTATATTATAGCAGATTCACTAACTTATATACGTGTCGAGGCATACAAATTCCTATGAGTACAGAGTGACAGATGGTTCGTCAACGCACTACTTGTGTACCTTGCTTTTGCGTTGAGTATTTTGTTGCACTCAGAAACTTTTGATCATAAAGCTTGTTTTTTCGTAGAAGTATGGAAGCGTGTTACTTTTGAGAAAGTTCAGAACATTCAGGAACGAAAGGTAATACTTAGACTACAGTAAGACAAAATTAGATGGAGCGCAGCATTGCCCTACAATTGAGTGAACACTTATGCGAGCTGTGCAAGTCTGTTGGTAATTTCTCACAAATTTTATGGTTGCATGATCACAGATATTCACGTCTGAAATAATCTCTTGGGTTGGCAGATGTGAAGAAAAAATTTAAAGGATTTGATTCAATATTAAGCCGAGCCGATGGAGGTTAATGGATATCGTTTAGGATACGGATAATTAAACAGTTTACTGTGAGCCACACTTTCTATGTGGCAGAGCCAAGCCATGGTGACATGATGTGGAGGCCTGTATAGATGCCGGCCACTCCATCAGCATTCATGGAGTGACGAAATAATACAGTGACATACAAACTACGTAGAGGCGTACATGTCATACGCTGAGCGCCCACAGACTGAGAAAAATGTACCTGCCTGACGAGGGCCGGTGATTTGCCAGGTACTCCTACACACTGCCGATGACACATGCACATAAAAGATATATGGATGTTGAATATTGACCCGAATGATGTGGGATAAAATCCCTGCCACAGCAGCCATATTTCGATGAAAAGAAAATTGTAATGGTCTGTGTGTACATTATAACACCAGACTGCCCAAATTTCTGGAGCCGTCCACAGCGGCGTTTCCCAAAGTTGTGTCTGTTTAGGGGCGTAAAATCTATGCGATTACCCTACACATAGGCGACAATGGTGGGTGCCGTGTTCAGTGATGCCAAAGAAGGGGCAGCAGGCTTGTTGTCCATTATATAAACGAACAGTTAGTGAATTCATGGCAAACGCAAAGTCAAAAAGCATGCTGCACTGAAATGAGCATGCGTTGTGGGAAGGTTCAAACACCGGTATGTGGTTATAACGACATACTGGTGTTCACACAGTACCACTACGTTACGATGAACAGTGTTGTAGAGATAACAGATTCATTAGAGACAACAAACTGGACCATTAGGAGCAGCGCCACCGTTTCATGGTGCTCTTGCGCTGCCCTGCTTGTCTGTCTCGAAATGAAACGCGATCCCTCGTTTGTCAGTGCTCCACCCAGAGTGGAACCGAACTTGGATCACGAATGCCTACCAGCAATGGTACAGAGCTCTCAATGCTTACCACTACAGAACTCAGACTGCAAGCAGTAGATCACAGGACTGGTTAGGAGAATGAGCATCCGGTGTCATACATACCATTAGCCTTTTAAGGCATCAGGATTATGACAGATTTTTTGAAAACCCACATGGTGCTCTACGGGCCTGCGTAAGGTGATTTGGTCTGCTGAACGTTGTATTGATATTTTGTTTCTATTGGTGCTTGTTGTGCATCACGTGCGCAGTCTAGAAGTTTTTTTGAGAAAGCACCACAACTGCTCGTCTGCCGGCATTGACGGTGTAAAACCGAGAGACCGCGCCCAACGGTCTTCGATATTGTATCGGTGGGTCAACCTTTGACCACCATGTTGATGAAAGAAGTCCAGTGTGTCAGCCGGTGTGTTGTGCGAGTGGTTTCCGGTTACGTCGACAGGAGGAGATGGAGTGCGTGTCTTCGTGTGGCCTAACGCTGAGATGTTTTGTGTTGTTTCTTTGTCTTACCGCTAAGAATGAAAGTTTTCAGTTCAAACTTGACATTGTAGTTTTGTCTTTCTAGACAAAACTACAACACATCTGCATAAGACAACCCAAGTCATCAGAACACATATAGATTCGGTGACTGAACCATGCATAGCAATGAGTTAGTGGTTAATGGACGCATTTGACGATGACATCTGCTCAGTCACTCGTTCTTTTATGGCCGTAATTGGGTAGTCCGGTGTGGTAACTGCGGAATTCGAATTTGAACACGCAATATTTTTTTTGGGGGGGAAGCAAGTGAGGATCGTGTTCGACTGGCACTTCAGCGAGATGGTTTTGGTGAAGCAGCTCATCGTCAATGCAGAGTCACGCAGTGGACATTAAGGAACTCATGTATCTCCCCGAAGTGAACTATTACGAGTGGACGAAATACTGGGGATCGTTCGGTTACAGTAAATTGCCCGTGACATTGCCAACTCGTGCATATATTTAAGTCTCCACCTTTGGTAGCCAATGCTTTGGCATTTAGTCGCCACTTGCTGCGTCTTCAACTTCGAGGTAGCTTGAAGCTCGGTGGCTTTGTTGCTTTGTTGCTTTTATGGTGTTGTGGCCTTCTATTTTGTTCTGGTTAAGAGTCGTTTATTTTGTGCTTGTTAAACTTTTGTTATGTAATATGCTTTGATTGTAAGTGGATAAATGTCAGTGTTCTTACAGTGTTTTCGCCTTTTATTTTGTTTGTTCTGGTTAACAGCCATTTGTTGACCTTTCTGTGGTTGACAGATGCCCTGGTTTGTTCCCATTCACCTGCGCTACATTTGCTGTAGATGCCGGGGGGGGGGGGGGGAGGGGGTGCAGTTTAAGGACACAGGGACATTGTGGGGTTTTAAGGTGCTTTGTAACTAACAATTGACAAGCGAATTCTAGACGTAGGCATGGCTGCACATCAAACTTGATGGCTCAGGTCCTATGTACATACATAAAAAAAAAAACAGGAAGGGAAGGTGAAAGATGTCTACCGAGAAAAAGAAATTAAAACTAATTGTAGCAGCTCAGCTGTTTGGCCTAGTTTGAAACGGTTCATAATAAAAAACCGTGAAAAAAACACAAGGATGAAAAATATATACACGCTAGACAGGCTGCTCTATGAGCTCCCGGTTGAGTTGATGAACGTGCCATGTGCGATGTGGACAAGACGCACAACACACCCATTTACAGACAATTATATGCACTTCCCTCAACAGGGTTGTTTTCTGAAGAATGCCCTCACTGATCATATCCTGAACTCAGTAAAACCTGCTTTCAGCGATGCTCTCTACTGAACGTTATCTGGCTTATTTATATTATAGTTCAAATCCACAGTAAGGTAAAGCATTTTTCAAATAGTAAATTCTATATTCCTGAAACTTGTTTGAGATATAAGGTAATCATTTATGAAGGTACTGCAAACTTCAGGAGGAGTAACCTTTAAGTACCAAGCATCAGTTGTACTAAACATTGGTCGGCTTCTATTTGTTTAAATGCGCACTAAAGTAAACCATTTTGACATTGGTGAATTCCATAACATTGTAATTTGTTTGAAGTGCCACACAATCCCAAAGACGTAATAGTTTCGCTCAAAAATTTTGGAGCTAAGATAACACACACGTTATTTGTCTTGCTCCTCGAAAATCCCACGTACGCCCGTTTCGGGCAGCCGGTCACGAGGAGTTCGCGCCGAAAGCGCGTTACCCGATACAAAGTTTGGGCTGCCACATATGCGCGGACTTCGCGCGTCACGCGAGTTGGCGGCAGCGGACTTTAATCAAAACATAGAGGCGCCAGCAAGGCGCGGTGCCAGTTGCAAACACTTGCGATGCCTTCGAATAGCATGCAGACACATCTACTCTTGTCGACCAAACACCACGGCATTTTCTCCTCTTCAGCGCCTCTCACGAGTACAAGTGCAGGGTAAGTTCGTTCTTGGACTTTTCAAGGAACTAGTTGGCGCATTAAAAAGTTACCGAGCGCAAGAAAAAGACGCAACCCACAACGAAAATAGACATAAACTATGTTCTTTTTTTTTTTCTCTCTCGTGAAATCTCTACAGCCTTGGCACAGGCGTAGATGCTTTGAATGAACAAACTAGCAGATTCAACTGATATATGCGTCGAGTTATGCAAATTTCATTCGAGTACAGAGTGACACAAGGTTCGCTAACGCACCTCTAGTGTGTTTTCCTTGTGTGTTGCGTCTGTCCTTGCGCTTCGTAACTTTTTTAATAATTAAATTCGTCCCATCGTTAAAATATAGATGCGCGCAAGTTACTCCAGAGCAGGCTCAAACATTGACGAACAGAAAGCAGTACTTGGACTACAATAAGACGAAATTATTATTTTCAGACTGGTAGTATATACATAGTTGTGTGCGATCTGAGACGGAGCGCAGCATTGCGCTGCGATAGAGCGACCACTAAGGCGAGCTGGACAAGTCTTTGGTTAAATTGGAGATAACTAAATCATTCACTTTACACTCCACGGGAGAACCAAGCCGTAGAGGTTCGATATGGAGGCGAGTAAGCAGACCTGGCACATCGACACACAACAAGGAAAGCCGGCCGCTCCATGAGCATTCACGGAATGACTCAATCGCAACACAATGACATACAAACTGCGCGGGGGCGTACGCGCAGTACACTGAGCGCCCGAACGCCGAGAAAGAACCGCCTGCTTGAAGAGCGCCGGTGACTTGCCCCATTCTCCTACTACGCACTGCTAAAGCCACTCCGTCCGACATGCCTTCAAACAGCATGCGTAGATTTCGACGAATCGTAAGTTTACTTTGATTCCGCAAGTAGCGCAAGTGGATCCGTGTCGCTTCGTCTGATGCGATGTTCTCGTCACCGTCGTTAATTTTGCCAGCAGTAGAAAAACTTAACTTCCTTTACGTGCCAGCGATGGCACTTCTAGCACTGTCTTTAATCATATTTATGTGGAAGAAACGAACACCAAGTGGCAATCCCTGCACAGCCACTGAAAAGGAAAGAAATTTTTAGCACCGAGAGTGTCATATACGTACCTGAACTTGCCACGGAAACATAAACGCAGAGTTTTTTTTACGTAAACCACGTAAACACTAGCGCGCGCGCTTCGTTCGTCTTCGGACGTTCGTAAACGTGTGCGGACATTAGCCAATAACTTGTAGTCCACTTCGTCGCATTTTTATTGTTTAACTTAATTTGTAACCATTTATTTGTGAAAACAAAATAAAATAAAATGTTGTACAGAAGTTGTTGCAATATATGCTTGATATTGAAGTGTGCATTTTTTTACTCTTTAAAAAGTTTAAGTCTCTAAGGCTATGCATTATTGCTATAAAAAAAAACTTGACGTAGTTGTTATAATTATGTATTTTAGTTTGCCACAAACACAGCAGTATTATTCAAGTGCATTGTAAAATAAGCTACTTATAGCGAATATTTCTAGCATATTTAAGCAAATATGACTATTATGATTTAGAAGCGCATTTTGGCGTAGAACAATTGTGTACAAATCATAAATGGGCAACATTGTTAGAAAACATGGCCGCCTCCAGTGCGTATTTTCAATATTTTCAAGGCGAACCGTAAACGCTGACTCCACACGAAGTCCGAGTTCATTTACAACCCACAGACGATCGACGTGGGCGTCAGTGTCCTCGAAGAATAATATCTGATGTCCAGGCGAAGCAGCTGTTCTGCATAAGATGCTAGCTATGTGTCATTCTGGCTCCGAGTCCCGTCGTCTAGAGCCGGATTGCTTTCCTCTCCGCCTCGTCATAATTAAGTTTCAAGGATATCCCACGTAATGGTCACCCATCGGTCGCAGCTTCATTGTTTTCAAACTGAGCGTATCGCGAGAACAGCGCGGTCGGTATCTGCATCTTTGTGACCCAGTGACAGGTCGGGGCGTTGCCTAAGATAGCGTCAATGTGAAACGCTGTGATCAGCTGATTCGTCACTTAGCGGCTGTCTGGACTCTCGGCGCGGCGCCCAAGCGAAAGTTTCAAGGCAGGTATTCCAAGCTCTTCCTAGTTTCTTTCTTTCCGTGCGTTACTTGCGCATGCTTGCTCCAAGCCGAGCGAGAAATTTTCCGCGATTGCCAGCATGAACACAAACTGCGCCTGAGGCAGAGCTTAGTGCGGGTGTTGTTGCAACCATCTTTCAAATTGATACGCTTTCTCCATTCTGCATGGAACGGGCAGATTGATAAGCAAAATAAAGAACATCAAGAAGTGCGAGTTTGTCGATGCTCCCTTTTTTAAAACTCGAAGCGAAGCTTCGTTTATTTGAGCCTCTTTCGCACGTGTGTACATTTGCCAAAACTTGTAGAATACGTTCTCCACTACGCGCCTCTGTTTAAAGAACAAGTGGAGAATTTTCTGTGGTATTGCCAGACCCATTGTGGTTGTCAGAAATTAAATCTTGCTGTTGTACACGTTTGGAAAAACGTTAACCTTTCTCGTATATGCGATGCAGCAGCACACTCTATAAAAAAGGAAGACAGTACCACACATTTGAGAGCATGCGAACGTGCAAAAATAAAAGTAACACACGTTTTCATTCTCACTTTCTCTCTCTCTCTCTCTTTTGCTTGCTGTCTTTTAGAGGCGTCTAATTGACGTCGCTGTGTCTAACCCACGTTGTTTTCGCGATAACCCAGTGAGCAAGGTTGTGTCGACTCAGTACGACGTAATGAAGGTAGCGGTGCGGTCACCGCCGGCAGGTCACACGTGCGATTACAACATTGCAGTCGCTTTTGATGCGTGTTGCTGCGCTTAGGCTCTTTGCCAACTTTCACGTTTCCACATAATCATCAGCCCGCTGCTGGATGCATATTTCCTTTGTGCTTGCTTAAAGTACTTCTACGCGTAATGTATCTACCGAAGACGAATTAAGAGGGGCTAAGGATTGGGGAAGCGGACAGCTACAGAGAAATAATAGAAACGCGTCAGCCCGACGCAGTTGTGAGCAGAGGTAGGTTGGCAAGCTCGCTCATGAGTCGTATCACTCCGACTCAGACCTATCCGTGAGTCTGCGTGTGAGCCCACCTGAGTAATAATGTTTTGATGAGTTATAGACCGAGCGAGTGGGGCTGGGAAAAATGTATATCTCAGAGTGGTGTGAGTGTAATTGAAAACCTTGGTGACTGTGAGCCTGAGTGGGCCCTAAGTGCAAATTGTTTATCTTGGTTGAGTCTGCATGAGCTGCTCATATTTTCCGGGCTTGTCAGTATGGTGGCAGTGAGCGACTACATCCAATAAGCATTGGCAGGTTATCTGTCATGTGCGCTTGCTATTACAACGAATTCGATTTGCAATGTGCCACTGCTCAGCAAATTGCATTCAAGAAGGCACAGCTTATTTTTAAGCACGTTGTTGATCGATTATGTGGAATCCTGGATTATTTGAGGTGTTCATAAGTCCAGCGGTTGTGACGCCAACAAAGCACGCCAGCACACACCTCGGGGACCTCGCGTGGCCTCGAAGATTCGACTAACGAGGTTTAAAGCGAGATTTTATATATAAAAAAAAAACATCTGGCGTGTAAATTTCGTCCAGAAAGCGAAGCCATACCTCCGCCATCTTACCACAGGCATGATAAAACATTAGCCTACGGCCAACAAGAGGTTATATACCTCTTTTCGACAGATATACTGCTCACCGTGTGTCTTTCTTTGGTTCCCTTAAGAAACCTGAAAAGTCTTGGTAAGAAATTTTATTCGAGATCGCGTTACCAGGATAAAATACTGTCGTTAAGAACAGTGACGACATTTTATTAGCAGAGCTGTTATGCCCGAGGTTTTCTGTGTGGCCTAAATGAAGAACAATGTCCCGCCACGGTGGTCTAGTGGCTAAGGTACCCGGCTGCTGACCCGCCTGTCGCGGGATCAAATCCCGGCTGCGGCGGCTGCATTTCCGATGGAGGCGGAAATGCTGTAGGCCCGTGTGCTCAGATTTGGGTGCACGTTAAAGAACTCCAGTTCGTCGAAATTTCCGGAGCCATCCACTACGGCGTCTCTCATAATCATATGGTGGTTTTGGGACGTTAAACCCCACATATTAATCAATAATTTGGATGAATAACAATCATCATTATCATCCGGCACGCGCGCTCTTCGTTTTTTTTTTTCTGCTTCGCTCTCAAAAAAGCTGCGCCGATTTGTTCCGCGTGGGATGCAATACGTCTGACGTGCCAGAGAAAGACTACAGATAGAGAAGGAAATATTACGGGAAAAAAAAATTCTTCCGCGAGACGTGATTCGAACCCACGTGCTCATTACTCGAAGGCGAGCGTCCTAACCATTCGGGTATCCTGGTACGCTAGCCGAGCGTAGCACAAGCTTGTATAACATACATCGGCAAGGAGGGTGAGAAAATGGAATTTAAGTTAGAGCCTCCACCCTCATCGTAAACCGATCTTTCCATTTCCTGGAAGTCTTCTTTCCTTCAAGTTTTTTTTCTTCAATAAATTCAGCTGATAGTCGGTGGTTATACACTGTAAAAAAAAATGTCTCGGTACACAGCAAAAGCTGCTGGTAAATCGTTGCCGGAGGCATTCTGTAAATGAGTAACAGCAGGCTCCGTATCACGAAGTCTCTGTTATACATTTTTCCGTATTCTCTTTCACATCATATCTGTATTCCTGAACACAGCAGATCTGTTATTTCAAACACAGCAAATCTGTTAACCCAAACACAGCAAATCTGTCAACCCAAACACAGCAAATCTGTCAACCCAAACACAGCAAATCTGTTAACCCAAACACAGCAAATCTGTTATTCCAAACACAGCAGATCTGTTATTCCAAACACAGCAAATCTGTTATCCCAAACACAGCAAATCTGTTATCTCAAACACATCATGACTCTGTTTGTAGGAATACAGAATTTGCTGTATTTAGAGGAGGAATAAACGGAGATCGCTGTAGAGCAGTCTGGCTGTAAATTATTCCGTTATTATTAATGAAAACAGAAGCTTCAGTAAAACACCTGGTTTCGTTTAATGGCTTTTCTGTGCTTGACTAAGGTTTTGTGTAGTTTCTTTGCCTTGAAGGAAAGAGTTGTTTCACTGAGCATAAAATAAACTTAGTTTTGGTAGTAACTTAATTTGTGAAAAACTAACACAAGCTTTTGTTGACCAGTACTGTCGAAAAGCCGATGTTTTACGGGATGGAATGGAATGTTTATGTGGCTGCCTGTAGATTCTCATGATTGAGTTTTATGTCCAATTTTATGTACTGTTTCAACCTACACTAATGCAGTCTTTATGTACTGTGTGTGTGTAAACCACCCCTGCTGCTGCATACCATATAAATAATAATGCAACATTAACAAAACACAGATGAATTTATTTACATATAATACATGTGCTGTAGCTTGCTACATCACCATTCTTCATCACTTCAGCATGTTTATGCCTGAAAAGAATGTGAAAAACAAGTGATCAAATGAATGCAAGAAGCAACTTACACACACTTTATAATGCCTTCTCTGTGTATGTATATGGCCCTTGATACAAAAAGTAGGGGCACGTGGTAGAGCAAAATGTGAAAAAAAAAAATCGCTTTGTTTTCTTTGCAATTTGGGGAGGGGTGTCCCTTTGTGCATCCACATTCGTGCTTTTCATAAACAGCATTTTTGGTGGCTCAAAACCAGTTTTTCCAAAAGGAAGTAGCCAGTGAAAACACACTCTAGTGCAAGCCCCTTGCATTCGCTCTATGCTTACGGCCTAATTTTCTGACGTACAAAAGTCAAAATGCTTGTCTAGAGTCAGCTGTGTATAGAAGATTGTCGGGTAACTTCTAAAGCAGTCCGAAGACACTGTGCACCTTTGTATTCACAATCCGCCTTCAGAATACATAGGTTGGAACACTTTCAGCTCCTAGCATCATTACACCTTGCATTTGCCGTGCTTGTCGATAACCTTAGATGCTGGGGGTAAAGAAGGTTCTGAGGAAGTGTAAATTTCGTTGAAGCCCGTACAGTTTTCTTGTTAATGTGAATAAATCCCTGTGACGTACTGAGGTGCTGAACCAGCAAGCTCTTTATTGTTAAACCTCCCAGCCTTTTCAGCATCTTTCGAGGTGAATCACGTATATACATGGGGACAACGGGTATGCTCTAATGGACATGGACTAATATTTCTGATGCAACTGAATAACAATGTGTGAGAACGACTCAGTGTAAGTGTTGAGTTAATGGGAATTGAGTCACAGAATCTTTCCTTTCTTTGTTTAGGGTGAGAGTCCTAGAAATGGCGACATTGAATATTTTTTTTGCATTTAATAATGGTAGTATCACACGAGCCTCTATTCTGAGATAGGATTGAAGCTTGGCCAAACTACAATGAATTTGCTGGAAATCGTTGACCACACTTGACGATACGTTGCAGATAGAGCTGAATGACATCTCACAAAAAAAAAAAAACAAGACAAGCATTGCGAGAGGCTCCACGGCGAAAAATTGACTTTGGCAGTGATTACCAAGCTTGTAACTACTAAACAAAATAATTGAACAGTGTTTCTGACAGTGCGATCACTTTTCACCTGTTTTTGAACTTTATTCCATATCTCAAAACAGTTTTTTATTACTTAGCTACCATTATTTCCCATGTATTTTAAGATAACCAGTTGATTATTTTTTTTGTATACAGCTACTGAAGCAAAATAGAAGCTATGCACTTTACCGTTATTGTGTTACAAATTTTCATAGATGCCAATTAACTCAAAAGTCAAGCTCTAGTGGTAAAAAATTCACAAAAATTCTATATTATGAAGTTAAAAGAGCAAAAAGTTTGGAAGAAAATGATGTATGGATTATATGAATATCCCTTTTAGTCACTGAGAAAACTACCTAAAATCAGCAAAAATGCACAGGATGTATAGGGCCTGCCCGGCGCTCCTGAGAAGTTTCCCACTGGCTCTGATCATGCTCAGAATGAGCAGTTACATTTTCAGAAATATTTGTTGCTATTGTATAGCAGAATGCACGGGTGAATACCTATACTGATTTTCAACTTTGCATTCTGCTGTTAAGCTCTATGTGCCACATATAGCTACAAATTATGGCTGAACTTTCTTAATATAGATTTACCAGCGCAAAAAAAGACGGCACATATTTTAATCATGAACCAACTCGCCCAAGCAGCAGCTTTAGTGAAATTTTTTAAGCACTGTTTATTGATCACAGAATGTTTTTTTTCACTATGCTGAGGTGGGAGGGGGGGGGGGTTGAGGATCCTGTAAAAAAACTGAAAGAGCTTGACCTGAACTAAGAAACATCATGTGAATATACACTACACTTATTCGTAGCCAGGCGGTGGCACACCGGGCCCGTGCCTCTCCCCTCCTTCCCCCCAAACTTTTTTCTCCATGAAATACTTAGCGCAAAATTACCATTTGCCTGCCCAGACCTCTGGTTCAGATCAAAAAGGGCCCCCTCCCCTAAAAAGTTCTGTGTATGCCCTTGGTTTAGATGAATGAATTTCCAAACCCTGTTTAACATAAGCATCAGTGAGATTAGATAGATATATGGGGTTTAATGTCCTAAAACCACATATGGTTATGAGAAACGCTGTAGTGGAGGGCTCCGGAAATTTCGACCACCTGGGGTTCTTTAACGAAGCATCAGTGAGATTGATAACTAGGATAAAATTAAGGCCAAACCTTCCATTTTTCTCTTTTCACAACATACTATATGTCCTTGGCACAATTCACAGTATATAGAAATCTCAATTGAGAGTGCATTTTCATGTGCTGGCTCTTGTGAAATAATAGCAGTATATTTTGACTACACTCCGAAGGACAAAAAAAAAGAAAACGCCAGGCTCATAATACTTACAAACAAATTAAATTGAAAATGCAAAGCCACAATCAAGATAATATTCAGCTCTAATAACCGGATATCATCAGAAAATGTGTATGATTCATGCTCACACTTTCACTGATTGAAACGCAGCTTCTGGGCCAACTTCATTATCTTTGTGTGCACACTTGTGCGAGACTTCTGGCCACCTTCGCACCTGCTGCCCTTTTTCGTGTTGGAGCCCTTTAAGGTTATCAAGGTGTGGTTCAAATGAAACATATGAGAAGAGCACAAGGATGGGTACAGACTCGTCAATGGGCTTCATTTAGAACACGTATGGTTACACGCTACAGTCTGCAAATTCCTCATCTATGCATCATAGACTTGCATTAATTCTTGTACAATCTGAGCCAAATACGCTGGCCCAATCATTTTCCTCCTGAAAAAAAAAAAGAAGACCTCAGCAAGCTTAGGAGCCAATTGGTCAAGGCTGCATCTCCGAATTTCATTCTTGCCAGTAATGGCTGTCATAGTTTCTGACAAGTAATCAATGGACTTTCACTGAAGTCAGAGGCAGATAAGACCCTTGTCAGGAATCAACAACTTGTGTTCCCTGCGCCGTTCATATATATATTGGCCTGTTTGATTGATGTAAACATTCCTCCTGGTTTGATAAGCAACTAACAAACTAAAAGGTGTGGCACTTAGTGCAATTTTACACACCCTACTAGTGGTTTGTACGCTCCCAAAATTTTTCCAAGGCTTCCTTTGAAAAAATGTGCAATGGCCTTTTTCAGTCTTCGAATACGCACAATCATAAAATAAGTCTTCACATGCTCGTGGTAAATATGTTCAGAATGTATGATCTGATGTTAAAGTTGGGTTAATATTAAAGCACAGCATTTTGTCTGGTGAGCTAGTTTGTGGGTGAAGGTTACTCTTCTGTGCCGTTCAAGGTAAATGCTAAGACCCCGCATTGCCTCTATGAGGTGTGCAAGATTGCACTAAGTGCCACCCCACTGAGTTCGACGTGCGCTCGTCAAGTAGGATAACGAAGTCACTCAGACATGGAGGAATGTTAACATTGGTCATACAGGTCAATGTATAAATGAATGATGTAGGGAACACCAGCCCTTGATAAAGACCAGACAAGGTTCTCACCTGCCCAACTTAAATGCATACGAATTGTTTACTTTTAGTAAACCATGGCAGACTTTACTGGCAAAGACAAGAATTGAGATGCAGTTGTGACCCAATGGCACTTGAGCTTGCCTAGGCTTTTTTCCTAATGAACAAAAGCAATGATTGTGTCTGTGATACTTCACTCAGACTATCAGAATGAACGCAGGTTCCCTGCATGAGTGTACTGAATAAAACCCAGTTGCAGGTCTGCCCTCATCTTCCACTCTTCTCCTCCGACAACATCTGTTATTTAAGTGTATAAGTATCTACTGCACCTTGTAGCTGGAGTTAGGCTCACACTCATGTTGTAAAATGTCATCAATTTACTTGACCTCCTCGCACAACAATCAACACATAATGATATCGACAAGGGAACTCACCCAGTGCAATGATTGTAGGCGTTGATGGCAACTCGGCAAGCTTTTCAGTGATGCTTGTTCCCTCCTGGATGAGCAAAAATATCCCATGTACACAAAAGCACAAAGAGATATGTACAGGGTCGTCCACTCTTAGTACGAACACCGCGCCGCGTGGCTGCGCTCCGCGGGGCGCCAGCGCTAGCGGTGCGGCCCGCGCATCGAAGCTTATCGGCACAGGCGCACAAGAGCTTGGAGGCGGGGCTTCGTTTCGATTAAAAGCGCGGGAGCGCGCCGCGCCTGTTTTGCCGTGAAGCAAACTTAATGCACCTGAGAAACCACAAAGCGTTGCCGGAAAGCGGGCTTCGCTCAGCGCAACGTGTTTTGTAGTTACGGTATTTGATAAATGAGTGGTCCCTCTTGTTTAAGTACCATAATACCAGTGTAATGTATACATTGTTGCAAACTCTAGAGTGGTGGTTTTGCTTGGTTTGCGGTGTTTAAATCCGCGAAATAATTTCGCCACTGAGCGGTGCTCTGAGAAGTTTCGACTACCGGGAAATATTTAACGTGCCCTGAAACTGCGTGCGCACGGGCACTGTTTCATTTTCTGTCCATGACGAAACACCAGCTGAATATTCATCCCGCGACGTTGGTCTTAAGGTCTCTTGTCTTTTTTTCAAAAGTATCAATATCACGTAACATCGGGGCGTTTATATTCTGGCACTTACTTTCCGCGGAGGCCTGCATTGCACCTCTTTTATTCTGCTGTATTGTTATACGAATAGCTTCGTTTGCTCCGTCCATTTAGGTTTTTAGTGGGAAACAGGGGCCCCACTCTTTGTCACCACTTTATACGTGTCCACCCTTCTGCTTAAACATGTAATTCACTGCAATATACCTGCGCGAGTAATGACACCGTGATCACCACTTAAATGCCCGACCGTCGGAAAACAGCTTCTTCTTGAGGGTCGCATCTTCCAGATTCTTGTCTTTACTACCCCCTAGCCAAACTCAAGGAACGCAACAATTTATAAGTTTTCAATGTGTGATAAAATCCCAAGGACTGCGTCAGCGCCTTGACGTTCTTCCCCTCCTCCTTCGTACTTTAGTACCCTATACTTCTGATTTAATTTCAGCCTTCCGTGCACTCAGCCGACGAGCCGTACACGCCACACACAGTGCTTGTATGTGTCGTGTCTTTTCTTCGGGGAGTGTCTTATGCGAGTTCGCCCTAAGTTTAACCTCAGCATATTTTTGGACAATAACTTACAATATTCTTGGGGCCACTGCTGAAGTAGCCTGCCGTCTCACCCACGTGCACGTTATCGAAACATAAGTCGCTCAAAGAAACACAAACAGGGAAATGGACGGGACGGCGCTAGCGTCTGTGGTGTCTGGTTCGCTTTTTTTTTCACCTTGATCGTCAGTACACGTGTAAATGAACTCGTCCAGAAAGTTCCGCTGGGCCGTCACATTCTGGCCTTCCAAGATCACCCTAAGCGGGCCTGTTGGGGGTTCATGTAGTATGGGCATCACACATTCTTATCTCCTGGCGATACGGATACGGGTTGCACATGATTCTCAAGTTAACTGTGCCGTCTGTCCAATGAAAAGCTGTATACGCTCGAGTCAGAAGACGTTGTTTTACTGAGATTATATTGATTGGCTGGCCTAACATCACGCTATGAGCATTTCAGTTAGGAACTGTGGTCTTTCTATTTTGTTGCTCTTTTATGGCATTCGCTCGGTAAAAAAACGGCTGCGACCTAGGAAGGCTGCATCACTTTTCGGTGAACGTTTGACAAGCAGCTATGTCGCGTCTTCCCGAAAGCGAAAGGAGGGACATTGTGGACCTGAGCCTGCAAGGCCATACGCAAAGGCAGATATCTGCAATGAAAAATCGGCCGCTCTCCACAATTAACCGTATAATCCAGGCGTATAGGAACGAACGAAAGATTACGGATGCTCCACGCAAACCTCGCCCGCAAGTAACAACCGAAAATGAGGACATGGCCATAGTGGCAGCAGCTGTGGACAATCCTAGCGCAACTGTTGATGAAATCAAGCAAAGTACAGGGCTGACGCGTGTTTCTAACACGACCGTGAAACGTCGCCTGTACGCGGCAGGCCTTAAGTCTCGAACGGCAGTTCAGAAGCCCATCGTAAGTGGAGTGAACAAGCAGAAACGCCTCGACTTTGCAACAGAGCACCTGCAATGGACCGAGGAACACTGGGCGAAGGTCGTCTTCACTGATGAATCTTCGTTTACGACAAGGTGGGACAGCGGCAGCGGTTTGGCGGCCCCAAAACTGCCGGTAGGTAACACTTACTTAAGTTCCCGTATTCCAGAAACGTGTTTTGGTGGCCCGAAACCGTTATGAAACTACTTCAAAGAAGACAAATGCCGCATTGCCTGCCGTCACTGCATTCTCTGCATAATAACTACCACAATACCTTTTAGATTCAGGAAATATTGCCCTTACGATAAATGTGTTCATATAAGCGAAAGTAATAATAATAATAATAATAATAATAATAATAATAATAATAATAATAATAATAATATGAGAATACTGCTGTTTCAGCGGACAGATATGATCAGCTGATAATAATGCCAGTCCAAAAGTTTAAATTTAGTTTAAGCCATGTTTCAGGCAAACTTGGCCAGAAGATACTGGATGTAATAGAATAGAGAGTATTGCTCCATAAAATAGTAGATATGAAAGAAACAATTACTCGCACTGTGCGATACTTAGAAAAAGACGTTCTGCCAGAGTCTAGGGGTATGTTATAAATTGTCATCTATGTTTGCGATGTGAGGTGAGAAAAATACGGCGCCGTTTGCCATATTTTGTATGACGTCATCAAGTGAAAAATTTTTGGTCCCGTCCAATGTAGTACAGCCCGCCAATTTTTTAACCTGAATGCGCGAGCATCCGACCATCGAGTCTGTAAGCGCATGTTTCGGGCGTCCTGGTGTGCGGTTCCCGAACCAGCCTAGCAGAAGTCAGCTGCACAGGACTGTTCATCGCAGGGATGCACGTATTCTCGTTTATTTTGCCGATGTGCTTCGTTAAACGGCGCTTATCGACTGGGCGGTCGACGTTCGCGCGTTCAGGATAAAAAATGGGCGGCTGTATATCCAACAGCTACAAGAGTGAACCACCTAGAACATACATTCATGTCCTTCGGATTTGATTCAGACGCTAATAACTTATGTTGATTTTTGCAGGTATATGCCGGAATACATGCAACGAGTGGCAGCCAGCGGTCGTTCGGCAGTGAGCGTTTGGGGCGCCGTAACCGCTCAAGGGCTGGGACCCCCTTGTCAGAATTGAAGGTCGCTTCACGGCAGATGCCTACTGCGGGCTCTTGGACGACGTACTGCTCCCATATCTCGTTGGGGGAACCATTCCCAGAGAACGATTCATCCTGCAGCATGACAACTCCCCCATTCATAAATCAAAGAAAGTTGCTGCATATTTAGAGCGTCGCGACGTGGCAGTTCTTGAGTGGCCTCCCACAGTCGCCTGACTTTAAATATTATTGAAAATGTGTGGGGGAACATGAAGCTTGCGCTGGCGCACCGACAACTCCGTGCCGTCTCAGCGGACGTGCTTTGGGCCATTGTTCAAGAGGAGTGGGAGCGAATCAGGGCCGACACCAACATTTGTCGGTCCCTATACAGCAGCCTCCCCAATAGAATAATGCGGTTATTGGAGCTGGAGGGGAACCTACCCGCTACTGATAGTTGCGAACTTTGGGACACGTAGCGCACAAGCAATAAACTTCGTGTCCAACTGCCCATGTCTGCAAACTTCTTTACACTTGTAAAGCTGTAGAGCATTCCGATACTTCAGAACAAGCACGCAAAGCCAATGTTTTAGACCCGTGAATCTCGATACTTGCAGAGTGTGCAGAGCCGTCAGAAAGCCCCGCTGCGGAGGCTTAGTCGTCGAGAGCTCAGCTAAAATTAGTCGGCAGACACAAGTTCGACCGCGGCAGCATGTGCCGTGTTTAAATGCGGGAGAAATGCAGAAATACCCGTGCGCACGTAATTTCAGTGCACGTTAAATAGTTCTCGGTAGTCGGAACTTCTCAGAGCACCACTCAGTGCCAAAATTCTTTCACTGACTTAAGCACTACAAACCAAGCAAAACCAATACTCTAGAGTTTGCAACAATGTATACATTAAACAAGTATTATGGTACTTAAACAAGAGGGACCGCTCACTTCTCAAATACTGTCAACACGTTGCGCTGAGCGAAGCCCGCTTTCCGGCAACGCTTTGTGGTTTCTCAGGTGCATTAAGTTTGCTTCACGGCAAAACAGGCGCGGCGCGCTCCGCGCTTTTAATCGAAACGAAGCCCCGCCTCCAAGCTCTTGTGCGCCTGTGCCGATAAGCTTCGATGCGCGGCCGCACCGCTAGCGCTGGCGCCCCGCGGAGCGCAGCCACGCGGCGGGTGTTCGTACTAAGAGTGGACGACCCTGTACAGTTGCCCGGCCATTCCAATATATAAATCAGAGATGCGATCCCTGCAATTCCGTTTTCCACCATGGTT